>VBSM01002217.1:40319718-40338100 GCA_008086735.1 Cheirogaleus medius
AAAAAAAAAAAGAGCCAACTCCCAAAGGCTTGTCAGGTCTGTCCAGCCTTAGGCTGCTGGCTGCTCTGTGGTTTAAGATCTCAGAGTCTGATAGTGAAGAAACAGTACTTTCCAGCCTTTCTGGTTCAGGGTCACTCCTGGGTTACAGGTATCCAGAAGGAAAGATGAGCTATGAGTCAGACCTGTGGGTTTTAGTGAATCTGGGCAGCCCAACTGCTGAAACAGAAACTCAACTTCTTTTCATATGGAAACTATATTAGAAATATGAGTCAGACAGCCATAGCTATTTGCAAATACTGTGTTTGGACTATTAATAGTCTCTTAACATTGAGTTGAAATTTAAGAGTTTTTCATGGGTTCTCTTGAGTGTGTAATCTAAACCTGGAGTATGACCTAGACCCGAGTGGCTTAGAATTTTAAATCTACACTTAACCAAAATCCTAGCTCCCTTTCCTATAATCTTGAGATCCAAATAGGCCTTTACCAGTCCTCTGTTCTCTTGAAGTAGATTGTAACTGAAGACAGATCAAGGATGAATTTCATTAGGATATATACACATTTCCATGCATGAGGCTCTAAGTGTTGTTTTGCAATTACCATTGACTGTTATTTGTAAAACACCAATTCTTCTTTACCTTAATACTGAATTTCATCTGTAATTTTCACAATGCAATTTCTTCTGATTCAACAGTAATTCCAGACCCCTTAAAAATTAGGTTAGAGATTGTGGATTACATCAATGTTAAATTTCCTGATTTTGATCACTGTATTGTGATTATGTAAAAGAAGAGGAAGTCCTTGTTCTTCGGAAACTCACACTGAAGTATTTACTAGTAAAAGCACATGCTATCAACAACTTGCTCTCAAAAGGTTCAGAAAAATAATAATGTGTGTGTGCACATGTGTTGAGGGAAGAGGAGAAAGCAAATGGAACAAATATTAAAAAGGAAAAGCTATTCTGGAAAAAAAAAAAACTAGGTTAGAGAGCACCACATCAATGTTAGGAAGGGAAACCAAGGTACTTCAGAATGGAACCCAAGGGCCTTAGTAAGAATTAACATAATTGGTGAGGCAAGGGTCTCCCACTAAGTGCTTTGCTCCTTCCCCCTGGATGCAGAGTGAGGGGCCAAAAGCCTTCTTTGTGTGGAGGTAGGTTGGATGTTCCCTGAGAAGGCATGTTCTGTAAGAGACAAGGGGTTGCCATGGACCGAGACTAGGTTCAGTCCCCTGTATATCACAAATGTATCAGTGTTTATCTCTGCTTGGCGTGAGGCTCATTTTCAAGTGAGTCCTAGCACTAACTGTATTGATTAACTCAGTGCTGGGTCTTTGTCTTCTACCACGGAGGGCCCTCATAGACCTATGCGGCCCTTTGTCCTCACGTGGTACACAATCTAGGGCTTCTTGATCTTGGCCAAGTGCCCTTTCCACATGGCCTTTGTGCACCATGTTGCCATACACAGGCAGAAAACATTTGTACAACATCATATATAGGCAATACACCAAAACACTTCTTACACCTATTTTCTCATGGCAAAAGGGCATTGTGTTTCTTTGATGGATTTGGGGTTTATTTTAACTTTACCCATGTGCTTTTCTATTCCCAATTCCCTCATTTCCCTTCCAATTATAAGACTATAAATGTAGTCTTCTTCAACTCTAGTGAAAACAAACACAAAAAACTATGAACCTGGAATCCCTGCTTCCTCTTACATCCTACTGAAAAGGTCTAACTTATTTGGGTCGGAATTCCCCATCTCTCCCCGTGTACAGGGAAGTCTATCAACCATTTGGCCTCGTAAAGAGCAAGATAGTCATGCTTGCTTCTGCTGAATCTGGTTAATTTAAATCATTTTATTAGTTAGATTCTTTCAGATAGCAAGGAAGAAGCTTGCTGGTGTAATTTAGATGAGAGTATCCACAGAGAGGGCAGATAGGTGAGGAATGATCTCTCAGCCCAGTGTCTGCTCCAGTCTCAGCAATTCCAAGGATAGGATGTTTTAGAGAGCCAGAGGGACAGCAGGACAGAAACCTTGGTACTATTTACTCATCCATTTCTGCAGCTATTTGAGTAATGTGTGTGTTCAAGTTGAAAGTATAAAGCAATTGGTGGTATTTGAGAAATGATTGTGAGAAATCATTTTTGATTTTGCAAGCCATAGGTCCTCTACATTTTTTTTATATGTGTTAAATGAAGGCCACAGCTTAGATCTAATTTTCATGTCTGCCTTGGGCATTCTAGAATATTAGGGCCAGCTGTGAGTCCAATTTGTATGAGGACATTCTCAAGACCCCTGGAAGAAAAGACCAAAGCAAGTTGAGAACAGATGGTCAGATTCCTGGGATGGGGTGACTCACCTGGGCAGAAGATGCAGCCAAGGCAGTCCCCAACCCTTTTACACCAAGAATCAGGGGTCAGTTAAGCAGCTGGCCAGTACTGGCTATAGGTTCCATGGTGGCAGAGGTATGGAGGGACAGAACAATTTAGGAGTCACTGGGTAAAGTTGATGTTCAAACACTGGAAACACCATCCACAAATGGTCATTACCAAGGATCAAAGTCAGGTCCATGGAGTCTAGGGTCAGCACTGGATCAGACTGAGAGTAGGATGGGAATAAGTGGGGCTAACATGATAGTTGCTGAGGTGACTCCAGGGTGTTGGCTGTCAGAGAGAGTCAAAGGTGGCTTGGTGGGAGCCATTCAAAGAACCAGGGGCACGACAACCCAGTGTCAGAATGCTGAAAGGGCTGTTCTATGTGGCAACTAGTAATGACCTTCAAATGCCCTCTAGCCTAAATCTGGAACATTTTCGTCAAGCAAAATCTGTCTAATCATGAGGTGAGATCCATCCCAGCACTCCTCATTCCTGGACAGTCTTGGCAGCAGCTAAGTGGCAGCAACGGGAGGAGGAGAGCTGTGAGTGTCCAGATGGCAGCTAAGGTGCTAGGTGGCCAGTAGACAATGACAAGGGCACATACCCCAGCAGAAAGGACCCCATGCCCACCAAGGATGACCAAACGCCATAGAGATCTTTGGGAACTGGGGAAAGAGAGATTTCTGGGTGAGGAGGAAAATAGTGTATGCCTCTCTGAGCTTCAATTCTCTCCTCAGCTGGCAGCATGAGGCTGAGGGAGGAATTCTTCAGTTTCCCACATCATTCTCAGCTCTTATCCCTCCCGCCCCGATACACGATACGTCCTCCCATGGCCATCCGTGTGGTCTTTATTCATCCACGTTATATCGGACCACTCTCTTACAGTGAATCATCCAGTGGCTTCTCATTAAACCTACAAGACAGGACCTGGCACGTACCTGCCCACCTGGGTCTTTCACACCTCTCCCGCTTCACTGCCCATGAACTCCAGCCACACTGGCATCCTTTCTGTCCCTCCATAGGCAAGTCTCTTTGCCATCTCAGAGTGTTCATACTTGCTGTCCCCCCTCCCCCGACCCCTGGGAGACTCTTCCCTGGCTCTTTGCATGGCTGGCCCAGTTGTCACCTCTCAGGCCTCAGAGCCAGTGTCACGGTCTTGCCTGACCTCCCGCCGTGACTCTTCACCACGCTGTTCATTTGTTTACTTTTTACTGTCTCTTCTGTGGACAAGTGCCTTGTCTGTCTTGCTCAGAAGATTATCCCCAGAGCCCAGCACGGTGTCCTGTGCATGGTAGGTGCTCCCGGGCACTTGTGTCAGTGGAACCGGTGACTGAGAGAATCCTCAGCGAGGAAGAGGGGACAGGGTGGGAGGAGAAGTAGGACCAGCAGGTCTGTACCTTAAGGAAGCAATTCTGAAACATCACTGCCTCACTTTTCACCTTGTGGGGCCATCCCTCCCCGCTCTCCGGTGGTCTCGAGTCTCTTTTCCTACTATGTGAGCTCAGGGAAGGCAGCAGCAGCTGGTGCAGATTTCAAAGACAGATAAAGCAGGTTCCAAGGTTCTGTGGAGGAGGAAACATCTTTTTTCTCTACTTATCCTAGATTCCTGGTGGAGGCCCCTATGACTAGAGAAAAGCATACACATTTATTAAATGTGAGTTTTACTTGACACAGGAGACTTCATCAGGAAATGAGGACTCAAAGAAACAGTTATACCTGAGTATATTTTGCAGTGGGTTGAGCAACAGTGGATAGTGGTGCAGAAACAATAGGACAGAGGAACGTTAGGATCTAACAGTGCTAACCCGGGGCAAGCTTAGGCAGATTCCTCTTGGCCCCTCTCCTGTCTCCTTTCCTCCTGTGTAGGGTACACCTCTCACGTGAGGGTCTCGTGACCTGCTGCAGGGGAGAAGGGAGAGAAGAGATGAGAGGTGACCTTTCTTCTTCTGCTGTTTTCTCAAATGCCAATGAGCCATATTTTGGGGTAGTGTGTCCAGAACCCCATCAGTTCTGTGATGTGAAGGGGTTGGCAAGTCCTCTGTGACCTTAAAACATCTATCCCATCTACTTGCCACATTGTCCTTCCATTAGCATTGAACAGTCATGCCTTTCAGCTGAGACATTGCCTCCTGGGACCTCCTTTTTCCAAATGTAAACAGCTCTAGGCAGGGCACCAGGAAAACTGTCACCAGCTCCCTGCCATCAACTGCAGAGATCGTGATCCTGCTTGGGTCAGAAGCACAAGGAGGTGGCTCTCCTTTACCAGATAAATAAAGTCCTAAGAGTCCTACCCTAGTGATAAGAACAAGCCCAATAAGGTACAGAATCATTGTTTTAAAAGAACAAAACATTTGCACTGTAGGGGGAAAATAATAACCCCCACCTAGTTGGAACAGACCCCTGTTACTAAAGACAAATTAACAAAAGAAAAACAGAAGGTTATCACCATGTATATAACACATCTACATGGGAGGCACCCAGAAAATGAGTAGTTCTCAAAGAGGCAGCTTTGAATTCCAGCTTATAGAGCATCTGCAACAAAGAACAGTATGTTTTTACAGAAATGACAAGACACAGGAAAGTTGGGGAAAGGGAAATAAATGGCAGATAAAGGGTAGTTACTAAGGCATTTAATGTAAGTTCCTCTCATACCATCTCCAGGCTGATGAGGGTCTAAAGCTGTCTTTAGCGGTTAAGGTTTTCCCTGGTGGAAAGTGGGGTGAGGACACCTTTTGTCTTTGTAAATCTATGTCCTGCTTTTAGGCATATAGAGGGAGGGCAGAGACCTCCTGTCTCCATTTCTTCTTCACTGCCTTCCTGTTTGGGGGAGGCATGTTCTTGTCTCCCCCAGAAGCACATGGTGAATGGAATCCAGCTCAGGCTACAACAAAGCCGGGAGCCAGCTCAGCCACACACAGCAGATTGACTGGGCCCCGCGCTAGTGGCCCCATGGAAGCTGTCACCGGCTTTAAGAGTTTAGTCTCACTAACTTCTTTTGGAGGCCTCTTCTTCCACAAGTGTGAGAATGACAGGGCTGGATCAGATAATAACCTTGAACATGACTAACTTGCCTCCCCGTGTCCTAGGTTGTGCAAATGTAAGCTTTGATATTGACATAAGCAGTTCTGCCCCGGGCTGGGGCTGTTCCTTCGTTTGTGCCTCACATTACTTTGGAGGGCTTCCAATAGGAAAATCACTGGACCCTGGATGCACATCACTCTTGGAACCAGCACATTCTATGCTGGCAGTTTAGATATAACTAGCAGTGTCTGTAGAGGGTAATTTAAAAGTCATTCTCCGAGAGTAATACTTTTCTCCCACCCTCTGCTTGGGTTCCAAAGTTCGTCCCACTCACCTGAAGCATCAGTCTTGAGCCAGGTTCCCATGCAGGTTTGCCTACATGACCCTGCCTGACTACTCTATAGGGGCCTGCTGCGTTCCGCCAGCATCTCCAGCAGTCATTGCTGAAGTCTTCTGCACACCCACACCTGTGCGAGTCACCGAGACCTATGACATAGTTCTTAGACTTTGCAATTCAAACCTAGGCCTTTAAATGTGTCTTGCCTAGTTTTCACTTACAACCAAACATTTTGCTCTTGTGTTTTCTTGCTTTACCAGGCAGCCACTAAAAGGCATGAAGCTTTCTATTTTAGTAGCTCCAGCTTTGTAAGAGTTTATTTTTATTGTAGCTCATGGATTTTTTTTTCCATTTTTTCACTTTATTTTTTTTCAGGTTGATCTAACCTGGGCCCCAAAATGTATTGCATTCACATTTACTGTAAGCGGCGTAGCCAGTACAGTTCATTGATAACCAAGAAAAAATTAATTTTAAAGAAAAAAATGTAAAGTCCTAAAGGAAGATGAGGGGTTGACTCTACTAACATACTTACTTTACAAACAAAGAAAGCAAAATTTATAGATTATTCAAGCAACTTGACCAAGGTGCACCACCCTAGCATGGGGAGGCCTGGGACTCAGGCCTCAGCTGCTTCTCCATCTGTGCTTTCTCCCTGGAGGTCTCATCCAGCCCCCTGGCTTGTATACTTACATGCTAAAGATGCTCCCATTTTCATCTCTAGCCCTGTCCTCTACCCTCTAGTCTCATCCATCTGCCTGAATTCTCCACCTAGATGTTTAATAGATCTCTCAATACTAATGTGTACAAAGCCAAATTTTTTATTTAGCCCCAAACTGATTTGTCCCCCAGTATTCTCCTTCTCCGTAATAACACCACCATTTCCATGTTCATGCCAAAAGCCTCAGTGTCATCCTCGACTCCTCCTGTTTTCTCTTTCCCCAATGCAAGACCTTCAAAGTGTATCCAGAATCTGAACCACCTTTCACCAACGCCAGCACCACATTCCTGGCCCAAGTCACCAGCACCTCACCTCTTGCCAGGTCTACGCCTCCTAACTGGTCTCCTCGCTTCCATTCCTGCCCTTCTATAGCCAGTTCTTCACACTACAGCCAGAGGGAGCTTTGTAAAATGTAAATCAGGTATGTCCTTGTTGCTAGCCGTGGGATGATTCCACTTACATAGTTTGCTATGTGAGTGACATGTGTTTTGCTGTAATCAGAACATGGAGTGTCATCCTACTCGCCGTGAGAATGTTATGTCACACCTCATCAGACCACATCTGTGAGTTGTTGGCTTCAGCTACTGGACTCCATGACACATATATACCCAAGATTATACAGAACTTTGAGAGTTTAGGCTGTGGCAGGGCTGTTCTTTGTTAGTCTTTGAGCTACTCTTGGAAACCTCGCCCATCTACACTGTCACTGCTCTTTAACATTGAGGGACCTGGCATGTTGTCACAGATCTCCACTGTGTCGGCGAGGCCATCTCTCCCAAGGACCTCTCGTTGAAAGGCATGCCTCAAAACTGTGATTGGACTTTACATCCAATGAGGCCTGCTTTCACCCCAATTGAGCAACTAGACTTTAATAATTGGCCCCTAAAGGAAGTTGGCACTCACTCGTTATGGGGTTAATGCACGAGTCTATTGAGAGTATCCTCTGTGAGATTTGTTCTTATGCCTCCCCCTCTCTCATTAAGAAGAAAGAAAGAAAAAAAAAAACTCTTCGTATGGCAATAAACTATGTGATTTGTACAATCATACCTTGATCATTTTCTTATTTTAATCATACAAAATTGTCTTCTAAAAAATTGCTCAGTGGCTTATAGGGTCCTCATCACCCTCTGTAACTGCATCTCCAATCTTTCCCTTGTTCATGCTTCTCCAGCTACCCTGGCCCACGCACGTTCCTGCAGCAAAGCCTTTGCACTTGCTGTTCCCTGTTTCTGGAATGCTTTGCCCTGAAATCCACATTGCTCCTTCCCTCCGTTGACTCAAGTCTCTTCAGAGAGGCCTGCCCGGCTGGCCTGTCGTATTGTTCTTCATCCCCCGACTCTGCATTATTTTATTTTCATAGCACTTATCACTGTCTTACATTATGGTATGTATATTAATTGCTTATTTGTTTTGTGTGTGTCTGTCTTCTCCTTGAGAATGTATCCTCCATGAGAGCAGGGGGTTAGTTTCTTTCAACACTTTATCCCCATTGTCTGGTGTAACGTAGGTACTCGATGAAGATTCATTGAATGAATGAATGAATTCAAGATAGGAAAAAAAAACCCTTTAGGAGACATTAACCATAATATGGTTTTTGAGTCTTTCTTAGGGAGGCTTATATAGGGCTCCAGAACATTACTCTTTAGGCCACAGAGAGATCCCAAGAGACAGGTGGATTAAGCAGGCAATATCCTATAGGAATCCTCTGATGACAGACAAGGTACGCCCTATTTATGTCAGTGCTAATTCCGTCCATTTTACAATAAGCACTACTAACTTTCAACACTATAATCCCTATCCAGCAGGTGATGAAAACTCTGGGAAGTGAAATGGAAAGGCATTGCTTCATCTTCAAAATGGCATTGAAAATATATAACCCAAGTCTAAGCCCAAGAAACATGAGAAAAGATTATGTTCTGATCTGAGGCTGCTGCTGATCTAGAATTTGGGGAACTGACTGGGTTCCCAACAGCAAACCAACTCTTGCAGGTGGGGTAAGGATATGATGTACTTTCTGACCAAGCTGCTTCTCGACCAGAAGTTTAGGTCGATCATGAGAAGGGTACATGCGTAGGGTAGGAACCAACATATTCATATGGCCAAGTGAGAAATTAGAGCAATGAGCCAGAGGGGAGTGGTTCAGGAAAACCTTGAAAGGTCAGTGATCTGTAACAAGTCAGGACATCAATGAAAGGGAGAAAAAACCCAAGTATGAGTGGAAAATCCTGGAATAAAAAGTTACAAAAGATCCATTGTTGTTAAAGCAACAATGGATGCTCTGTCTTAATGGCTTATTCAGATGTCTCAAAATAGCATTTATAAACATGAGAAGAAAGTACTAGAAGAAAACATGAGACAATCATTTTAACTATTATTTTAGAGTAAGGAAAGCTCTTCATAGCAAGAGACAAACTCTGGAATTCACAAAGTAAAATAATGACAAATTAATTAAAATGCTGCAGGAAAAAGAAATTGATTAATGACAAATAGATGACAGACAAATGAAAAACTAGGAAAAAATATTCTTCCAATATATGACCAAGTGCTAATTTCCTTCATCTATAAAGAACCCTTAATTAATCAAAAAATATGGATAACAAACCAATGGAAAAACAGGCCAAGGGCAAAAATAGAAATTAAATTGCTTGTAAACATAATCATTTTTAATGCACAAGCTCAACTCATTGGTAAATAAGCAAAATATAATTTTAATTTTTCTAAAAGTTGCTGCTAGCTGTACTCTCTCGAAGTAGATCTCCCCCACCCTCCTTCCCCACCTACAGCTGTCAACAATCATGTAATTTAATATCTCAACCTAACTCCACAAGTTTTCAGTCATTAAAACAATCTCAGTTCTTCTAATTCAGTCTCGTTCCCTTATAAAATTTCAATCTCCTATTCAATGAAAATGGTAACATATAAAACTTCAGTATCATATTCAACCCCCCCCCCCCAACACAGGCTAGACTGGAGGTGGGGAAGCCCACCCTGCTCCTCCATCCTGTGACTGGTGAGAAATGGATAGGAATGCTTCTGCCTGGGGCAAGGTTGTCCCTTTCCCTTGGTTGTTGTCACCTCCCTCTCTAACACTGACTGGCTATGGTGTCCATAGATAGGGAAGATGGCCAAAGCCACCGCTCCAGGGCATTGGTCATTGGTTATCTCTAAGGAGGCTCCTGTGGCGGGCTTCCACTGTACATAAACGCTCTGGCGGTGCTGGCCAAGGCCTGGCTTCTTCCTTGCCCCCACCCATATCCCCTCATCAGCCTCGGGGATGGTGGGTCCACCCCACCCACCTGCCCTTCCTGGGGAGGGAAGCTTCCCATCTCTCTTCCCTCCTCTTCCTTTTCCAAGGGAACTTTCTGGCAGTGGGATGAGTGGTTAGAAAGCCCTATCTGTTGTGATTAAAATGTTTTTTAATGATTTATATTTTGAGACTTAAGTCTTAAAAGCTTAAAGGCAAGAACAAAATGTGTTAACTATCTATGGGGCCTAGGAGAGGTGGTGGAAGTATGTGATGGCGAGAAGTTTCCCCGTGCAAACTGCCATTCTCAGCAGCTGCCCCAAAACCGTAAAGTGGAGCCGCTCCTTTAGTTGACTGGTAGCCTTGGAAGTGACACTTTGTAGCCTGCCTCTATCAAAATTTTTTCCAATAAGAAACCCACTGTGCTCCCAAATTCTCAAGCTTTCAGTCAGTGTCTAGAAAAGAATATACCTGCACATTGACATGAGCCTCAGCTCACAAAGTCAAGTACACAAAAAAATTTCACCTCTGTTTTTAGAACGTATTAATTTAGTTTTTATTCTGAGTTCCCACAAAGCTAACCTGGCAGTAAATTCTACCTCACCTATACTTGGGCACCTCCAAGTCTTCTCGCCTGGATGATGTCAAGGTTCCAGGGCTGGCTTAGTGCGCAGGGGACTGTGTAAACTTTCCATCCTCAATTTCATGTCCAAAAAGTGCTGTCCGTTGCGCCTGAGGGCACAGCGCCTTCAGGCCTGGCTCTTCTTTTTAGTTCCATTCCAGTCTTAGGCCACAGCCAGGTTTTTGGTGCTATGGCTTGGAATTCTAGGCACTGTGACCTCCCGCCTAGACTTGTCAGGAGCCATTGTCCCTGATGGTTTATCACCTCCTCAGGGCACTGTCCTGAGGCAGGAGCACGGCCCTGCTCCTCCCAGCCCACAACTCTTTCTCCTCCTTACCTCAGTCTGTCTCCCCACGACCGCCTGCCCCTTTCCCTCCAGCCCCCATCTGCCCCATTGGCTCCAGCGTCTAGGAGAACAATTCCACGGAGTCCCCAAATTTCCACACACTTCCGCTTTCCACCCCTCCACATACCTGCTCTGAGACAATGGGGCACACAGCATGCTATGAGCGGGCACAGGAGCGGGTGGAGGAGATAAGAAACGGCAAAAATATGGAGAGTGTAAAGATTATACAAAATATTTCCAACCAAGTCTTGTTCTGTTTTCTCAGCACTTAAATCACCCTGCCATGTAGGGTGTCCCCTCGCAATGTGACATCCAGGCAAGCTTCCCAGGGAGTGTGGCCTGCTGGCATGCCATGTTAGATAAGGTTGCCTTGTGTCAGTCTCAGTATGAATAAGGCTCCAAACAGGATGGTGAGAGGTAAGAAAACCCAATTTCACATAATTCCTCTTTACTCCTGAAGCCTGTGAATTAATCTACTGATCTATGTACTTTGGAGCTTTCTCTTTGGTTGGATGCACAGGCATTTAATAGTAAAATAATTGGACCTTTGTAAATTGTCTAAGTGCACAGCTAATGGGGTTTCAATGTTCCTGTTACATTCTCCTTTCTGCTTGCCTGATTTGCTGCCATTCTTGGTTCAGAGTGAGACTTATTTATGAATAGGCAGGTTATGGCATTGTCCATTTGTGTGATCTAAGGGCTTCAAACGTTCTACCCCAAAGAACCAAATATCTTCTCTACCTGTCATTGCTATCTGAAATGCTACTAGTTTACATTTATTTCCTTGTAATAAGCAATGCTTCCGGAATAGTTAATGTGTCTGTTTAAAAATGCGAATATTGTCCTTGGAAAAGAGAATGTGCTTTCATGTGATGTGATTTTATCTGATTGCTTTTAATTTGAAAGGAACAGCTAATATACCCTGACTTTCTTGATGCCCCGGGGAATGTGGACAGTGATTATTGGGAAAATAGTGTGTAATTAATGTAATCCCAGTCTGGACAAGCTTGTGGCTATCAAATAAGGCCATCTTTTTTTTTTTTTTTTTTTAAGTATCCATGAGTCAATGACACAGAATCTTCATTCCTTAGATGAAAATCTATTTTTCCACCTGGTTTACCTCCCCAAAGAAATCTCAGAATATCACTGAGGAATGTTTACCTGGTCCACAGATCCCTCCTGGCAGTGTCACCTTTGCCATACTCTGAGCTGCTTGCTGCAGCACCAGGGCTCAGCAGTCACCTCTTGAAATCCTGTTCTTGGCTTCTGTAGGCTGCTGCTTTCTTTTTTTTTTTTTTTTTTTAAACCACTTTCCTTCACTGGTGGTCCTTTTGCTGATTCCCCCAATACAGCTAAAAGCAGGCAGAGGGTTTAAAAACTGTAGTGAAGACTTGAGGATGATAGTAAAGAACTATATTTCAAAAAAGAAAACTCAGAGCTGTGCCTGGGCTATTGCTGCTCCGACAGTGAGAGACCACACACCCCTCCACAAGGGTGTCCACCTAATGACAGCCTCTCTCCTTAGCTTCCCTCAGTGTTGAAGTGGCAGCTTTATCTTTCTTCAAGAGAAGGGCCATTCCCCACCATGTCCTTTCTACTGCCAAACACCGCCATCAGCACAAAATCATCTCCAACAAACTCTGCTGTTTTCAAGAGAGTCTGCCAGATTATCATGCTTAGCAATTCACTATCTCATATCTTAGACCAGCAATCTCCAACCTTTTTTGGCACCAAGGACCAGTTTCATGGAAGACAATTTTTCCATGGCTGGTGGGCAAGGGATGGTTTCAGGATGATTCAAATGTATTACATTTATTGTGAACTTTATTTCTATTATTACATTGTAATATATAATGAAATAATTATACAACTCAGCATGATGCAGAATCTAATGCCGCCACTGATCTGACAGGAGGTGGAGCTCAGGCGGTGATGCTAGTGATGAGGAGCGGCTGTAAATACAGATGAAGCTTTGCTGGCTCTCCCACCACTCACCTCCTGCTGTGCAGTCCTGTTCCTAACAGGCCACGGATGCTACCAGTCCATGGCCCAGGGGTTCAAGACCACAGTCTTAGATGAAATGGACAAATTCATAGAAAGATACAGATTATCCAGTCTGGCTCAAGAAGAAACAGAAAATTTGAATAGACCTATAACAAACAAAAAGTTTAATTGGCAATTAAACATTTTTCCACAAAGAAAAGCCTAGTTCCAGATAGCTATACTTGTGAATTCTATCAAATATTTAAGGGAGAAACCTTACCAATATGAAACAAACTCTTGTAGAAAATAGAGGAGGAGAGAACACTTCCTGACTCATTTTATGAGGTTTTAGCTTCATTCCAAAGCCAGATAAAGGCATCACAAGAAAACTAGGCTTATGAACATAGGTATAAAATCTTTAATAAAAAATATTAACAAAATAAACCCAGCAAAATATAAAAAGAATTATATACTATAAACAAATGAGATGTATCCCAGAGTGCAAAGTAGGTTTTCCATTCCAAAATCTATATATATTTTACTATACTATATATTAACATAATATAGTATCTTAATACAATAAAAGAGGATAAAAAATACGATCATCCCAATAGAAACAGAAAAGGCATCTGACAAATTCTAACACTCATTCATCATTAAAAACCTTTAGCACATTAGGAATGTAAGGAAACCTCCTCAATCTGTTAAAAGACATCTACAAAAACTCAACAGCTAAATTATACATAATGTGAAAGGTTGAATGCTTTTGGTGTTAAGATCAGGGACAAGGCAAAGATATCCTCTCTAACCACTTTTATTCAGTATTGTCCTGGAGGTTCTAGCCAGTACAAAAAAGCAAAAAAAGAATGTAGAGGCATACAGATTGAAAAAGAGAAGGTAAAATTGTATTTACTCACAGATGACATAATCTTGTGTATATAAAAATCCTAAGGAACCTGTAAAATCTATTACAACTGCTGATTTTAGCAATATTACAGGATACAAGATCAGTGAACAAAACTATTGTGTTTCAATATACTAGCAACTAACAATCTGAAAATAAAATTAAGAAAACAAGTGTATTCATAATAGCATCAAAAAGAATAAAATACTTAGGAATAAATTTAACAAAATAACTGCAAGATCTATACAAGAAAACAATACAACATTGTTGAAAAAATTTAAAATGCTTATATAAAATGGGAAGATATAGCATGCTTATGGAATAGAAGACTCTGTGTTATTAAGATTGCAATTCTCCCCAAATTGATCTATAGATTCAACACAATCTCATTCAAAATCTCAGCAGGCTTTTTTTTTTGTAATAGAAATTGACAAGTTGATCATAAAATGTATGTGGAAATGCAAAGGACCTAGAATAGCCAAAATAATTTTTTTAAGAAGAACAAATCTCAAACTTATTGTAAAGCCACAGTAATCAAGACACTGTGGTACTGGAATAAGGATAAACATATAGATCAATGGAAAGAATAGAGAGTTCAGAAATAAATTTATGGTGAATTGATTTTTGACAAAGGGCAATTCAATGTTGGAAGGATATTTTTAACCCTTTGTCTGAAAAATTAGATATACATATGCAAATAAACAAACCTTAGACCTTTACCTTATACTATACACAGAAATTAACTCACTGTACATTAAAGACCTAAATGTTAGAGCTTAAGCTAGAAAACTTCTAGAAGATAACATAAGAAAAAGACCTTTATTATCTTGAGATAGACAAAGATTTCTTAGATAGGATACTAAAACCAAGATCCATTAAAGAAAAAAAGTGATGAATTAGATTTCATCAAAATTTAAAACTTTTTCTTTTTAAAAAATAGCATTTAGAGAATGAAATGACAGGAAGAGACTAGAATAAAGTATTTATAAATCATATATTTGATAAAGGACTTGCTTCTAGCATAAAAACATCTTATAGCTCAATAAAAAAAAAATCTAATTTTTAAAATGAGCAAAATATTGGAAAAGACATTTCACCAAGGAAAATACATATGTATATAATAAGCACATGAAAGTATGCTCAATATCATTAGTCATTAGAGAATGCAAATTAAAATCACAAGAAACTACTTCACACCCATTAGACTTGCTATAGCAAAAAAGATTTGCATTACCAAGTGTTGGTGAGGATGTAGAGAAATTGGAACTGATTAGAATGTTAAATGGTATGGTCACTTTGATAAATAGTCTGATAATTTTTTAAAAAGTCAAACATAGACTTACCATATGACCCTGCAATTCCATTCCTAGGTAGTAACCCAAGGGAAATGAAAACACCTGTCTACACAAAGACTTATACAGAAGTATTGATTGTAACATTATTCACAGTAGCCCCAAACTGGAAGCAATCAAATACCCCAACATCTGGTGAATAAACAAACAAACAGTGGTATGTCCGTGTGTGGAATACTACTCAGCAATAATAAGGAACAAACTACTGACAACAGCAATATGGGTGAACATCAAAAACATTATGTCAGGCTAAGCAAAAGAAACCCAACACAAATGACTTATTGTAAGTTGCATTTGCCTAAAATTTCTAGAAAAAGCAAAATTATAGAGACAGAAAGCAGAGGGAAATGGAAATTGGCAGCAAATGAGCATGAGGGAACTTTCTGGGGTGATGGCAATATCCTAATATTCAACTGTGATAGTGGAACTACTGTATAAATTTACTAAAACGTATGAATTTTATCATATGTATGCTAATAGGGAATAATGTGAGGCATGTGCCCATAGGCCCTGATGGAATATTCCACCCAGCTGCATCCTGCAGTCTCCCCAATTTCTCCCCACACACGGCTGAATCTGAGTCATGTGCGATGCTTCTCATACTGTAAGGTTACGTTGGTCCAAATTCCAAGTTGTTGCAGGAGTATTTGTGTCCACTTGGCCATTAGCTATCTTTATGTTTAGCAGATTTTAGTATGAGATTTGTCTCCATTATCTTTCACTATTTATAGTGAAGTTTCTGGCTTGATGGTTGATTTAATGATTCTAAACTGTCTGTACTTGACTCTACAGATAATCTCTAAAAAGAGACTGACATCTGCTGAGTTACCATATTGTCCTAGGTGTGTTCCACACATGTAGCACTTAAAGCTCAACACTGCTCTGAAAAGCCATCAGTGATAGTCCCAAGCCATAGCTCACCCCCTGGTCCGGGAGGTACCTGCACCTCCTCATTTAAGTATTCCTCTCTCTGTTTCCTTTACTCTTTTCTCCTGTTGGAGATATCTCTTGGACTCCTAGATTAATCTCTCACTTTTCTCACCTTTTCCTCCTATTGTCATTCTTTGTCTTTTTCTCCTATTTTCTGGAACTTTCCTCAATTTCTTCCACTTTCAACCCTCCTTGTTAATTTTGAAATACAGAGGAATACATACAAAGAGGGTCTTTTTGTTGTCGTTGTTTTTTAATGAGTTTTCCTTAAGGCATATCTTAGAAGTCAACGGCAACTTTTCCTGTATCATAGTTATCTCAAATGCAGCAAGGAGAAATGATTATTGGTGTATGATCAATATTATCAGCTAGCCATGTTGGTGAAGCATAGAACAAAAGGAGAGTACTAAATGAGTAGTAAAACAGGCATTAGAGACCTTTCAGAGGTGGAAGATTTGAGAATTCGGGAAGAGGAAGGAGGAAAAAATGCTCCAAAGATATATCCACAATCACCACGAAAAGAGGAAAGTCAGAAGTAGCATTTTTGGTGAGGGTGGAAGATGGAAGTAATAAGTAATGGGGCTTAATGATAGATCTGGTTTTAAATTTGTCTAGCGTGGATAACCATGAGGTCGTAAGGGAAGAGTCCACCAGTGGGCAGGTGGAAACATGTATTTCAGAATATGTTCAGAAGAGAGGCCCAAGCTGGTCTGGCACCAAGAGAGAAGCTGCCTGTGTTCATTTCCTAGGGCTGCTGTAACCAATTACCATTAACTGGGTGGCTTAAAAGAACCATTTTATTCTCTCACAGTTCCGAAAGCTGGAAGTCTGAAATCAAGTGGGCAGGGCCATTCTCCCTCCAAAGGCTCTAGGGAAGGTTCCTTCTTGCCTCTTTCAGTTTCTGGTGGTTGCCAACAATTCTTGTTCCTTGGCTCGTAGATGCATCACTCCAATCTCAGCCTCTGCTGTCATATGGCATTCTTTGTGTGTGTCTTTTTTCCTGTGTCAAAATTTGACCTTTTCTTATGAGGACATTAGTTGTATTGGATTTATAGCCCATTTAATCTAGTATGACCTCATCTTAATTTAATTACATCTGCAAAGATGCTATTGCCAAATAAGGTCACACTCATAAGGACTGTGAGTTAGGACTTGAGCATATCTTTTTGAGGGACACAATTCAACCCTCAACACTGGATCAATCAAAATTTTGTCTTGGGACTGTGAACTAAGAAAAACACAGGACGAACCAGTTGCTAGTGCAGTTCAAAGTAAAACAAAGGGATGTGCTCGAATCACAAACATGGCAACTGAAAGCCATGTGCAAACAGGAGGTTATTTGGGGGCAGACAAAATATGGGGTGGCAGCCAAGGCAGCTGGAAGAAGAGAGGAGACTGGAACAGCCACAGAGGGAAATAGAGCCAGGGGGCGGTGAGGGTGGTCCCTGAAGCTGCTCTGCACTCTCTTGACTTTCCACCTCCCGTCTCCCTCCAGCTGTACGTTAAACCTCCTCTTCTTAAGGTAACTGTTTTAACAATTTTTTTCCTTGTAACTGCACAAGCTAAGGTAAAAGAATCCAAGAAAAATCTTGCTTTTAGCAATTGAAGGCCCTGAGAGATACACTGAATCTGACCCAGTGCTCAGCCTCCAACGGTGGCCATCTTCCATGAGTGTCAGCTCCTCCTGACCTCTGGGTTCCTGGTGAAGCCTGGCTGCTGGGCAGTGGGACAATGTCCACCAATACCTCCCTAAAAGAGTAATAATTACCCACAGGCCACAGGAACATGGTCAAGCCTGCCCAGGAGGCACAAGAGTAGTGCGATAGCTACCTTTCCAGTGTGATTTCTGGATTGCAGGCCAAATTCTAGGTAGACGTGCAGGTTAGGGTGTGCTGATTGCTGTTTACCTACTTTATCACTCTCACACAGCCTAGAAGGCAACAGGCCATGTAACTTAATTAAGAATTTCTTTTTTCACTTTTCGACCTGGAATGCCCCTGACCCAGTCTTACCCCTAGCTGGCATAGAGGAGACCACTCCATTCTTTTCTACCATTAGTGGAAATCCAATGACTAGAACCCCCAAAATGAAGAGGGGGAGAGAAAGAGGGAGGGAGAGGTGGAGAGAAGCAGAGGGATTTGTTCAGGGATTATATTATATTCCTCCACTTGTTCCCCATTTTGCTACCCCTAAAGAGAAGTTTTACATATTAAAATAATTTGTAAAATAATAATACAATAGATGCTTATGAAGAACTTCCTCATAAAGCTCTCAGTGGTGAATGTTTGAATGACTGAGAAATTCATTTTTAAGTTTGAATACCAGGTAAGAGGAGAAACCCAGTTTGGAAGTCAGAGAAGTGGTTTCTAGTCCTGCCACTCTGCTAAACCAGGGACCCCCAAGCAAGGCAAGATTTTGATCTGACAAGTGAGAATGTAGAAGTAGGAGATCTCGAAGGTCGCTGCTTGTTCATCTACTTATCTATGACTTCCCTGGAACTGCTGGAGCTGACATGGCTGTTCCTTTGTTCCTTTTTTTTTTTAGAGACAGG
>VBSM01002217.1:40338200-40384947 GCA_008086735.1 Cheirogaleus medius
GAGGAAAAATAAATATAAGACCCTGTCTTATTTTCGGGGAAACACGGTAGCTAAGACTACAGGCATGTGCCACCCTGCCTAGCTAATTTTTAATTTTCAAGGTAAAAATGGGGTCTTGTTGTGTTCCCCAGGCTGATCTTGAACTCCTGGACTCAAATGATCTTCCCACTTTGGCTTCTCAAAGTGCTGGGATTACAGGTGTGGACCATGCCCAGCCCTGGTTGTCACTCTTAAATGCAGAAGTTATAAAGAAGAAAAGAACACTTACACCATTTGAGTGCCAACCATTCACAGGAATGTGGAGGAATTTACTGCAGATTATCTCATTTAATCCTCCAAGCTACATTAAAAAATAGGTCTGAAAAATGAAGAACTGGAAGACCAGAGAGATTTAAGGAGATTTCTGGTACCTGAATTTCTGGTTTAGCAGGAAATACTAGGAGATCAATATTAATCAGAATTTTGTATTTGTATTAGCTTTCTTCCTTTAGAAGGGATTAGGAAGGTAAAAAAAAAAAAGTGCAGAGTTGAAATATGAAAGGTAAAATATCAGCCATTAAGTGTGTATAAGGATTTTATATTAATGTAGGAAAATGTTTATGTTTAAACATTGCATCAAAAAAGTCAGATGCAAAATTGCAAATACATTACCATCTCTGTTTCACACTTTCTTCTCTAAAGTAGCAAACCTAAGCAAACAAAAATAAAACTGCTTTTCCAAATCTGGAAATAAATACATCAAAATATTAAACAATGGGGGAGATGTGAGTAGTCTTTCCTGCTTTCCTATATTTTCCTAATTTTCTAAAAAACAATATCTCTAGAATGAAAAAACATGCATTATAATTATTTTAAGGGAAGCAATTACCCCAGAGTTGGGGCTTCAGAGAATGGTGTTTTGGGCATTTAGAGAAATTATAAGTAGCCTGTATGGTTAGAACTTGGGGGGATTTTATCCTGAAGTCTCAAGGAAGCTACTGAAAGGTTTAGGAGAGTGACATTAAAGTCATATTTTTAGAAGAGTGCTGTGGGACAATGTACAGAATGAATTAGAGGACAGGAGACAGGAAAGGTGGCCCTGTGGCATTTTTTTATGGTGCCTAGTGTTATAGCTCAGCCAGGTTCATTGTCTGCTGCTCAAGAGGAAGACAACACACTGAAACAGCAGGGATTGCAGTGGAGAAAGAGTTTAATATCGCAGAGCATCGAGCTAGGAGATGAGAGAAATTTCTCAAATCCATCTCCCTGAGAATTTGGACACTAGGGTTTTTAAGGATGGTTTGGTTGGCAGGGGGCTAGGGAATTGGTATTGCTGATTGGCTTGCTGGGGGTGAAGTCATAGGGGTGTAGAAATTGTCTTCGTGGGCTGAGTCAGTTCCTGGTGGAGGGATCACAAGATCAGTGGAGCCAGTTCCTTGGTATGGGCCACCAGTCTGGGTGGGTCAGTTGGTCCACTGGAATGCAGGGTCTGGAAGATATCTCAAAGACCAGCCTTAGCTTTCACAAGGGTGATGTAATCTATGTGAGCATTTAAGAAAGCTAAGATTCTTTACAGCCATCAGCTATGCAATTTCTGAGGGGTAAGCAATCATAGGAAAGCAAGCCAGGGAATAATGGCTGCTTACTTTATTTTTAAGTATGCCTATACTTTTGCAGAGTTCAAGGCCCCTACTACAGTTACTAACTTACAGCCTTTTATTAATTTGATTAAGGATGGTTTCACTAGTGTATGTGTTTTACCTTGGCCAAGGGGACCAAGCTTTCTTTTCATGCCACCATCACATCATGGGTGTCCCAGAGCCTTACCCCCAATCCCAGACCACTGTACAGGTCTTTGGGTATGTGTGTCTGGGTGTGTGTGTGTACTGTCCAGGGTTTCCATGCATGGAGAAGTGTTATTCCACTTAGGCTGCTTGCCTGGGGGACAACTTGCTGCTGGTGACTCTCCCTGTGTTTGTCTCTGCACAGGTCTCTGGTTCTCCTCCTTCCAGAGTTGAGGTATCTCCATTCCATGCTCTCCAGTCCCCATTCTAATGTACCTAGTCCCTGAAAAATAAAACACTCAGGCTGTCAGTAGGTATCGGAATTTTTCAGAAGCATTCTCAGCCTTTCTGTCTGGAGGTCAGATGGTGGGTGCTGAGTACAAGAGGAGGAGGCTGTATGGGACAGGCCTGTGTAATAGGAGTGGCTGAAGCATTTCTCATACAAAAGATATGTCCAAGTCCTCACCCCTGGTATCTGTGAATGTGATCTTACTTGGAACATAGGGTCTTTGCAGATATACTTAAGTTGAGGATCTTGAGATGAGAACAGTTTGGATTTGGGGTGGCCCCAAATCTAATGTCTGGTGCCTTTATAAGACAAAAGAGAAGGAGACTTGAGACACAAAGAGACACACAGAGAAGGCCATGGGAAGATGGAGATGGAGATTGGAGTGATGCTTCTGCAAGCCAAAGAATGCAGAGATTGTCGGAGCCAGCAGAAGCTCGGGGAGAGGCATGGAACTGATTCTCCCTCAGAACCTCCAGAAGCAATCAACCCTACTGACACCTTGATTTTGGACTTCTGGCCTCCAGAATTGTGAGGAATGAAGTTCTGTTGTTTTACACCATGTAGTTTGTGGTCATTCGTTAAAGCAGCCCTAGGAAATAAATACAATGACATATTGGAAACAATTCGGTGAAAGCAGAGGAAGAAATGACCACCCAGACACTCAGATTGCTAATTAGGTTATATTTCCACATAGGCAAGAGACAATGAGGTCTAAAGCAAGTAGGGGCTGAGGATGGAGAGAAGTAGAGAGATTTAACCAATATATATTTAAGGGCAGACTCTTCCCTCTTAGACTCTGGTACCCTGAAGAGAAGATACATCTCGTTGCCTCCTGCCTGGGAAAGTCTGAAGCCAGGAGGCTGTGGTGGGAGCTGGCTCTATCTGGCGACAGAGAGAGGAGAGATGGTTGCCTAGGAACAGCCTGCACTGCTACAGCCAGGCAGGCCAGAAAGCGTCAGTGCGTCCGGTGGGCTCTGAGGACCATGGGCAGGCAGCTGGATGGGGGCATTTTGAGAGGGACTCCATCCAGACAGACTGCCTGGTTGGGGGTGAGGGGTAGGGAGAGATTCCAACAATCGAGAGAACTCTATCTGGGATGCTGGTGCTCAGTGAGCTCTCACAAGCAGACACATGGAAAAGGTGGCGCTTCTATTCAAACACTGACAGGTGAGAGACTCATCAGTAATAGGGAATCCCCAAAGATGCCACAGGAGTGCCAATGCAAGGAATGGGCTGTGGATTTCATCACGCCTCAGGGACACCAGCAAGGATTATAGCTGCACCTTTACAGAAGGTTAAATATTTTATGTTCATTCTTTCTGATCACCAATCTTCCTGTGCCCTGTTCCTAGAGAGGCCCCAAACAGTATCCACATAAAGGGGAGGAGGTAGAACAGCAAGCACTAAAGATGAATCCTAAAATGAAAGAATCCTCTTGCTGCAGATTTCTCAGCCTGAAGTAGGCCTGATCCAGGGAAGAGGAAAAGTTTAAAATTGAAAGAGATCTTTGAGTTTCTCTACTATCCTGCACTGGACTATATTTTTTTTGATGGTTATTAGTTGTGCCTGTATTCACTTTAGTTCATTAAAAGTATACTTGTTTTAAAGATTCCATAAATAAAGTGACCACCCATTAATGTGTGTTATAGGTCACCCTCATCATATTTTTTAAAGCAATATTTCTTATAGCAATCTTATCGATCACACAAGAGTTATAAGGATGTCAGATATAATGACGTACACAATCTAAACAAGAAAGGCTGAAAGAATTTACATAAAGTAAAAACACACATTAAAAGTTAGCCCTGTGGACAGATGCGTGCAGTTGGAAGAGGAAGTGACAGAAGTTGGGGATCCCTTTATGATCAGTTGAGGGCCCATATTGCAGTGAAATTGCCTTCTTCTATCCATCAGTTGTTAGTAAATAACTTCCACTACAGATATAGGTATTCCACACACATCTCAGTACACAAGGATGAATTTTGATGTTGCTGCCTCTAAAGTATATAGTGAAATAACTATGATGTGTGACACTCCCATGGAAATCATAAGGCGTAAACCCCATGCAAACAGCAGAAAGTATCAAGTCATCTACTACTCTAGATCGAACTATGCAGATGTTTAACTCTTGACCTTGTATTTGTAAAGAGCATATGTCTCCTTTTGCCACGTTTACTTCACAATTGACATGCACTTAGAGTGGGGGAGTTTTTGATAGTTGTCTTAACCTAACTGTGATAACTGAAGTACTCTTAAAAATGTGAGAAAAATTTAATAACATATTTTAGTCATAAACTTAACATATAAATGAATCATGTACAGCTTTAAGCCAAAATGTAGAAGGAAGTGCATTTCTTTTTCTTTTTTTTTGAGACAGAGTCTCACTCTGTTGCCTGGGCTAGAGGGCCGTGGCATCAGCCTAGCTCACAGCAACCTCAAACTCCTGGGCTCAAGTGATCCTCCTGCCTCAGCCTCCCGAGTAGCTGGGACTACAGGCACGTGCCACCATGCCCGGCTAATTTTTTCTATATATTTTTAGTTGGCCAATTAATTTCTTTCTATTTTTAGTAGAGACGGGGTCTCACTCTTGCTCAGGCTGGTTTCGAACTCCTGACCTTGAGTGATCCACCCGCCTCGGCCTCCCAGAGAGCTAGGATTACAGGCGTGAGCCACCACATCCGGCCTCTTCCTACACCTTATACACACTTAATGGCTGACATCCATCACGCCTGGCCGGGAGTGCATTTCAATTGTAATGCTTTTAGTTTTTTTTTTCTATAGTTTCTACCACTATCCCAAAGAATGGAACTGATAACAACTGCTTCTTTATTTAACACATTATCAATAGGCACTACTTGGAGTTCTTAGATTAGAGGAAATCCAAAACAAAAGAAATGCTACTTCTTTTCTCTGGCACCTTTTTAGAAGCTAGACCACAACTATAAATTATTCAACGTTCCTATTAATTGTTATTTTTTTCCCCTGAGTGTAACTGTCCAGGCACAAACCAAATAAGAACTTGCTACAACTTCAAGAAAGTTGACTTTTGGCACACTTCCTATAAGGAATCAAAAACTTTGAAGAACAATTGAATCAGTTTTTTTTTTAATACTCCCCCTGCTTTGTACCAACTACAACAGCAAATGAGTTTTGGGGGGCTTATGCTTGACAAGTTATGCTTAAAGATCCTCTTGCGGAGGATGTAGTTGAGAAGAAACTCTTCTATAACAAGTTGTCAGTTTCTGTGAAACTAAAGAGAAAAATTTAATGTTTGAATAATTTTAAGTTACTGCTTGAATTGCAAATTCATATTGGGGGAAAAAGAGCATTAAAGTAACTTGAAGGCCTATTTTATTGGCAACTTAAAATACAAAGTATTTTATTTTTAAACTCCTAAAGCCCAGGTTAAATATAGTTTCCCAAAGCTGAATGTGCTTATTTGGAGCTCAGTTTTTCTGCTTGAACTACAGAAACAACTTCCTAAAACTCCTAGGTGGAAACATTACTGTTTTGATGACCTGTGATTGAGTGAACTGATCAATCTCAGCTGGTAATATGTTTTTTCCCTTGGTAAGTGTTTTAAAAATTCTAGAATAGATGCATCTTGCTAGTCTTATACCAGCAATTTCATCCCAGATGTCTTCTGAGAGTCATATACCATATGCTGAGTCCACCTTCATCCTTCTCACTTTTATACTGTGGCTGTTCACAAACAGTATGGAGGCTTGATTAGCATTCAGCTATAAGCACCTTCTAATTATTTTGATTAGTTACTCGTGTTGATATGATCTGGCATGAGAAGCTTGGTTTTATCCACTATGGGAAGGTGCTTCTCACCCCTGTAACTCTCTGGTATTCCTGGGACTTTGGTAGGATGCTGCTCTCACGTAAGTTGGGCATCTATTGTTTGTTCAAAGGTGTGGTGCTTGAAGGTCTTCTCCCACCATGTGGGGCAGGAAGGCAGTTGGTAACAGTGGTTCTGACTCTGGAGACCATGACTGCCCTTGTGTTTCCTCAGCCCTGCAGCCTGCAGCGGGGGCCAGCCAGACCAGACTTTTTATTATGTAATAGTGACCAGAAAGGTTACACAACTTGCCTGAGATTTCTTCCAGAGCTGGCCTAGAATTCTAAAGTGCCACACAGCACGGGTTCAGGAAGAGGATTTATTGGGGAAAGGGAAGAATTACTGGGGTGGGTCATCAAGGGAAGAAACAGCAGGTCTCCATTCTTCCATCATCCCACAGAGAAGTACGCTGGGGCAGGATGCCTGGCTGGCTGTGCAGTGTGGCCTATGTTCCAATGCAGGGCCCTGCCCACTCGATACCTTCCTTTCTATTGGGCAGGTAGGACAAAGCAGCCTGCTTCAAGGGCGGCTGCAGGAGGAATGCCGGTCGTCCAGCACGTGGAAACTTTGCACCCATGGGAGGTTGCATGAGGTGGGAGGGGACTGGTCCCTTGAGCAGCTGGTGTGAGTTCAGCCTCTTCTGCAGTGAGAAGGAGCCTCCCATCACAGCTGGCCCACCGTCCTGGCAACCAAGAATGAGCATCTGGAGTCACTTCAGGCTCTTCTGATGACTGCAGCACAATACAGGGGAGAGAAGAAAAGGAGAAAGCAGGGATTAATCCTAGCTTTCAGGCCTGGACAATTGGATGTCTAAAGGAGGAGGGAGGGAGGGAGCAGGTAAAAGGAGAAGGGAGGAAGGGAGAAGTTTGAGAAAAAGACTTAAAGGGATGTATTTTAAAAAGTAGCCATCATTTCCTTGGTTGCACAATGAGTCAAATGAGAATGTACTGAATACCAAGACTGATAAGTCTGCCAAGTTCAAATATTAAATTTTGTCAGCTGTTTTCTGATAAAGCAGGTTTGAAGATAAATACCTATTATTTAAGAGAAAATGTTTTAAAATAATAAAAATTGTGCTCTTTTGCCCTCGTCCCACTCCAGAATATAGTAGAGAAGGAAACCAGTAATTTCAGTGTTGTCATAAATTTGTTTAATATAGTTGCTGCCTAAGCATTCATTTTTAGGCCTCATGTAAGTTATTTAAAACCTAGTCATGCCCCATCACATTTGCTCTAGTGGTTTTGAAATAGTTCGTTTGTTACTCATCCCACAAACCCAAACCCTCCCCATCCCACAGCTGCCAACCATGATAAAACCTAATGGTCCACACCAGAGTCGTGTAAATAAAGTTTCCCCTTCCCATGTGTGTGCGTTTTTTTCTGATGAGCCATCCCACAAGCCCCTGGGAAAAGCCAAAGGACTAACACCCGTGAACCTTCATAAAAGCTCTGTCCCGCAGGCCCTCCGTCTCTTGCTCCCCCCTCGCTGGTTGGGCTCTCTGTCTCCTTCAGACCTCCTGTCGGCACCCCTAGCCTCTCTGGGATATGTAAGTAATACATTTCTTCTGTTTCACGCGTTTTGGTTTCACCCCCTCATTGTCTCACCTGACCAACAAATCCAAATCTAACTTTCCCCTGTCTGTTTTAGAGAGTGACTATCTTGGCTTATGGCTACTCTCCACAAAGACACCTCAAGATCAAATTAGAAAGAAACCATAACAATAAACATTACAACACAGTACTCATCATAGTTTTAACTCTGAGCCAGTAAACAGTTGAGTCCATAATGCCCAAGAATTGAAACTTCAGCAAGTCAGGGCAGCGCGGTAGACATTTGTGCTAAGAACTTGTACCTGGAAATGACATGTGGACAAGGTTATTCATCACAGCATTTTTCTTTGAAGTTAAAAAGGATTGAAAATAACTAAAATGGTTATTAAAAGAGTATTCATCACATAAATTATGTTACACAATTCACTATAATACAGTGCAGCTGGAAAAGAGGGGTTTATTTTTATGTGCTAATTCTTAATGATGTCCAAAATTCACATTTAGGTAAAAGAATAAGGTTCCAAACAATATATATTCTATGCTATCATTTGTGTAAAAAAAGTGGTGGTGGGGTATATGTGTGTATGGTTTTGTACATGCGTGTAGTATTTCTGGAAAGATATGTAAGAAACTAAATGTTGATTGCCTTTAGGAAGGGGCACCAGGTGGCTGGGGGCAGAGGAGAGAAATTTCACTGAAATACATTTTGTGTCTTTTGAACCATGTGAATGTATTATGTACTTTGCAAAATATACGGTTTAAAATAGCATATAGAACCTTAGCTTTATTATCTCTTTCAGACAAAGTCTGCATTTGCTCATGGCCTTTTGTTAAAATTTCTGTTATATCATTTATCTGGATCCTTTTTTTTTACAAGGCAGTGGAGTGTACTTCTAAATTTTGTGAAGAGTATGAGTTTTGGAGTCAGAACTTGACTGAGAGCCACTGCCTGGCTGTGTGAACTTAGGCTGCTTTAGCTGAATTGTTTACAAAATAGGGATGGGAACACCTTTCATAGGCCTGATTTTGAAAAGTCTATCAGATAACCTTATACAAAGTCCTCAGCAAGGTTTCTAGTACAGACCAAATATACAATAAGTAGCAGCCACTGCTATTATTTAATATAATTGAGTTTTGCTCTGCCATGTTAAATTATGAAACATGGTGAGAGAGGGCTCAATCAGACCTAGGGCAATTTGGTCATTTTCATCTGCCATGTCTCTTTAGCAAATTTCGATAAAGTCTGAAGATGAGAACTGAGTGACAGCTATAGGTAGTTGTATTATCGATTGCTGCATAATGCATTGCTCTCAAATTTAGCAATGTAAAGAAACATTTAGATCCTGTACAGTTTCTGAGGATCAGGAATCTGGGACTGGTTTAACTAGGTGGTTCTAGCTCAGGGTCTCTCATGAAGTTGTAGTCAGGCTGTGAGTTGTGGCTGTCAACTCTGAAGGCTTGAGTGGGATGAAGGATCCACTTCCACAATGGCTTGTTCCCTTGGCTGTTTGTGGGAGGCCTCAGGTCCTTGCCATGTGGGCCTCTCTTCAGGGCTGCTTGGGTGTCCTCACAACATGGCAGCTGGCTTTCCCCAAAGTGAGCAATCCAAAAGAGAGCAATGGTGTCTTTTATGACAGAGACCAAAGTCAGACTCCATCACTTCTGCCTTATTCTATTCCTAAGAAGCCAGTCACTAAATCCAGCCTGTACTCAAGGGTGTGAAATTAGGTTCCACCTCTTGAAGGGAGAAATAGCAAAGAATCTGTGGACATATTTTTAAAATATCACAAAAGAGTAATCATATAATTCATCATTCAAACTTGGACACTTTTAGAAGTGAAAGGTGGTATAATTAGTAGTCAGGACTGGACAGTAAGTATAAACTGAGACCTTCCTGGGCAAACGAGGTTGTATGATCACTGAGGTGCAGGTCTTCCTACAACCTCTCATGAAGATAAATCTCAGACAAGACACTTGCACAGATATCTATTCCAGGTGGAGTCCCAAATAGTCATAGCTCCTGCTGTGTAAACTTAGTGAGGTCCTGGCACTCTGCTTGTTTGGGAACTTCAATAACTGCTTCGCCTGTAAAAACTAATACCCAGGAGAAATGGGAAAGTGTTTTCACTGAAAGATCAGCTAAATTTCTAGTTTTATCAGACACTCCATTAGGGGTAGAAATGCACGACAGCATTGTAAATTTTCAGAGTCTTTTCCCAAGGTGTTAGCATGCCAGACCCTTCTCATACTTATGTTCATCCAAGAGTGCAGGCATATCATTCATTTTCCCATTAAAAGTGGTCTTATACTATCCCTTTTAAAACTCCTAAATATAGATTTAGAGAGCAATTTTTGAAGCTCTTGCAGAAATGTTATCTGGAGTATAGCATCTTTCACATACAACCCACCTTTCAAGTGTGAATTTATGATAGAGTGCTTTGGATGTTAAACATCTCCTTAGCTATAGATTAAAGCTAATTTAAACAGACACCTACATATTACAGTATCTATGCTGAAGTACTTAAATTTCAGACAGTACAAAAAACTCCATGACTGGGTTCCTAAGCAACCAACCAACCTTCAGTTTTTAACAATTCCATTAAAGAACTGTCATTTAAATAGGAAAATGGAAGTTATAGGCTAGAGAGATTCAAACTAGTAATACATTTTTCCCTGCAGAAATTCTTATGCGAAGTATTTTCTTTAATAGGGTATGACTATAAAATTTCTCCCATCTTTATTAAGGTATAATTGACAAATAAACATTGTTTAAGGTGTACAGTGTGATGTTTTTATAAACATACACATTATGAAATGATTCCCCCATCAAGCTAAATAACCCACACATCACTTCATATGGTTCCTTTTTTTTTTTTTGGTACAAACACTTAAGATCTACTCTTAGAAAATTTCAAGTATAAAATACATTATTAATAACTGTAGCCACCATGATGTACATTAGATCTCCAGAACATATTCAAATTCTGAGAGCTTATATCCTTTGACCAACATCCCCCCATTCTCTCTCACTCCCTGGCAAACACTGTTCTACTCTGTATCTATAAGTTAAACTTTTTTAGATTCCACATTCTATGAGTTTGACTTTTTTAGATTCTACTTTTTTAGATTTGAGATTTTTAGATTCCTAGCCCCTGGCAACCACAACTCAACTCTGTTTCCATGAGTTCAACTTTTTTAGATTCCATTTTTTATTTAAATGAGATTATGTAGTATTTGTCTTCCTGTGCCTGTGGTTAGTTCACTTAGCATAAATTCCTCTAGGTTCATCTGTGTTATTGCAAATGGCAAGATTTCCTTTTTAAAGGCAGGATAATATTCCATTGTGTGTGTGTGTATCGCATTTTTTTTTACCCATTCATCCATCAATGAATACTTAGGTTATTTCCATATCTTGGCTATTGTGAGCAATGCTGCAAAGAACATGGGAGTACAGATATCTTTGAGATACTAATCTCATTTCCTTTGAAAATATATCCAGAAGTGGGATTGTTGGATCATATAATAATTTTGTTTTAAGCTTGCTTAGGAAACTGCTGTACTGTTTTCCATATTAGCTATAATAGTTTACAATTCCACCAATTGTGTGAAGGGTTCTCTTTTCCCTAAATCCTCGCCAACACATGTTATTTTCTAACTTTTTGATAATAGCCTAACGTGTGAGATGATAGCTCATTGTAGTTTTGATTTATATTTCTCTGATGATTAGTGATGTTGAGTTGAGGCTAGTCAAGTCAAAGGTCTAGTCAAGTCCTTGGCCCATTTTTTTTTTAATCAAGTTGCTTTTTTGCTATTGAGTTTATGAATTCCTTAACCCTACTGGATATATAGTTTGCAAATAGTTTCTCCCATTCCATAGGTTGCCTTTTTATTTTGTTGGCTGTTTTCTTTGCTGTGCAGAAACTTTTTACTCTGACGTAGGCCCATTGTTTTATTTTTGCTTTCGTTGCCTGTGCTTTTGGTGTGATATCGAAGAAATCACTGACAAGTATAATTTCAAGGAGGTTTTTGCTTGGGTTTCTACTAGTAGTTTTATTGTTCAGGTCTTGTGTTTAATCCATTTTAAGCTGATTTTTGCATATGGTGTAAGGTAAGGGTTTTATTCTTTTGCATGTGGATATCTAGTTTTCCCAACACCATTTGCTGAAGAGAATATCCTCACTGCATTGTGTATTCTTGATGCCTTTGTCAAAGATTAGTGACTGTATATGTGTGAATTTATATCTGGGCTCTCTGTTTCATTGGTCTATGTGTTTTTATGCCAGTACCATACTGTTTTGATTGTTATAGTTTTGTAATATAATTTGAAATCAGGTTGTGTGAGGCCTCCAGCTTTCCTGTTCTTTGTCAAGATTGCTTTGGCTATTTGGGATCTTCTATAGTTTCATACAAATCTTAGGATTTTTTTCCTATTTCTATAAAAAAATTTGACTGGAATTTTGATATGGATTGCATTAATTCATAGATCACTTTGGGTACGATGGACATTTTAACAATATTCTTCCAATCCTTGAACATCAGATATTTTTCCAATTATTTGTGTCATCTTCAATTTCTTTTATCAATGTTTTATAGGTTTCAGTATAGAGGTCTTTTCCCTCGTTACTTAAATTTATTCCTAAGTGTTTTATGCTTTTTGATACTATTGAAAATGGGATTGTTTTCTTGTGTTTTTTTTTTTTTTTGGATAGTTCATTGTTAGTGTATAGAAATGCTACTGATTTTATATGTTGATTTTTGTATCCCACAACTTTCTGAATTAATTTATTAGTTCAAATTGCTTTTTGGTTGAGTCTTTAGGTTTTCTATATACAAAATCATGTCATCTGTGAACAGGACAATTTAACTTCCTCCTTTCTGATATGGATGTCTTTTATTTTCTATTTCTTGTTTAATTTCTCTGGTTAGGCCTTCCATTACTGTGTTGAATAGAAGTGGAGAGAACAGACATCTTGTTCTTGATCTTAGAGGAAAAGCTTTTAGCTTCTCATCACTGATTGTGATGTTTGTTGTGGGCTTGTCATATATGGCCTGTATTATGTTGAGATACATTCTTTCTATACCTAATTTGTTGAAAGTTTTAATCATGAAAAGATATTGAGTTGTGTCAAATGCTTTTTCTGTATCTATTGAGATGATCATTTGGATTTTGTCCTTCATTTTGTTAATGTGATGTGTCACTCTTACAGATTCGTGTATATTAAACCATCCTCACATCCTTGGGATAAATCCCACTTGATCATGATGTATGATTCTTTTAACATGCTGTTGAATTTGCTGACTAGCATTTTGTTGAGGAATTTTGCATCTATGCTCATTAGAGATATTAGCCTGTAGTTTTGTAGCTTCTTTGTCTGGCTTTGGTATCAGTATAATGCTGGCCTCATAAAATGAGCTTGGAAGTATTCTCTCTTTGATTTTTTTTTGAAGACTTGGGAAGGATTGGTATTCATTCTTTAAATGTTTGGTAGAATTCACCAGTTAAATGATCAGGTGTGGGCTTTTTTTTGTTGGGAGCTTTTTGAATACTAATACAATCTCCTTACTCATTGGTCTTTTCAAATTTTCCATTTCTTCATGATTCAGTCTTGGTAGGTTTTATGTTTCTAGAAATTTGTTAATTTTTTCAAGGTCATCCAGTTTGGCATATAATTGTTCATAATAGTCACTTATGGTCCTTTTTATTTCTATGGCATCAACTACAATGTTTCCTGTTTCATTTATGATTTTGAGTCTTTTGTTTTTAAATCTAGCTAAAGTTTTGTCAACTTTATCTTTTCAAAAAACCAACTTTTAGTTTTGTTGATATTTTCTATTGTTTTCCTAGTCTCTATTTTATTTCTGCTCTGATCTTATATTTCTTTTGTTCTGGAAATTTTGTGCTTAGTTTTTCTAGTTCTTTGAGGTGTAAAGTTAGGTTATTTGAGACTTTTTTTCCCTCATGCAGGCATTTATTGCTATTAACTTTCCTCCTAGAACTGCTTTTACTGCATCCCATAAGTTTTAGCATGTTGAGTTTCCTTTTTTGTTGGTTTTAGATATTTTTAATCTCCATTTTCATTTCTTCTTTGATCTACTGGTTATTACAGAATGTGTTGTTTAATTTCCACATTTTGAGTTTTTCATTTTTACTCCTGTTTTATACTTCTAGCTTCATACCACTATGATTGGAAAAGTTACTTTATATGATTTCAATCTTAAATTTAGGACTTGTTTTGTGATCTAATATTTGATATAGCCTGGAGAAAGTTCTGTGTGTGCCTGAGAAGTGTGTACTCTGCTGCTGTTGGATAGAATGTTCTGTATATATCTGTTAGGTTCAACTGGTATAAAATGTAGTTTAAGTCCAATGTTTTCTTGTTGATTTTTTTTGTCAGGATCATTTGTTCATTTTTGAAAGTGGGGTATTGATGTCCCCTACTATTATTGAACTGCTATGTATATTTCCTTTTAGTTCTGTTAATATTTGCTTTATATATTTAGGTGTTTTGATATTCGGTGCATATATATTTACAATTAGTATGTCTTCTTGATGAATTGACACCTTTATCATCATATAATGACCTTCTTTGTCTCTTATGACAGCAATTGACTTAAATTCTATTTTGTCTGATACAGAGATAGCCACTCTTGCTCTCTTTTTGGTTTTCATTTGCATGGAATATCTTTTTCCATACTTACACTTTCAGCCTGTGTGTATCCTTAAAGTGAATCTGTCACAGGCAGCATATAGTTGCAACTTGTTTTCTTTTTTTATCTATTGGGCTACTCTGTCTTTTGATTGGAGAATTTAATCCATTTACATTAAAGTAATTATTAATAGGTATGTTTCCTGATTATTTTGTATTTCCAATATTCCTCTCTTGCTGTGTTTCTTTGTGATTTTCTTTTTTTGTAGTGGTATGCTTTGATTACTTTTTCTTTATCTCTTATGTATCGACTATAGGATTTTGCCTTGTTACCATAGGGCTTACATAATACATCTACAACTATAGCAGTCTATTTTAAGTTGATAACAACTTCAATAACACACAAAAACTCTAATTTTTTACTTCTCTACCCTGCCATTTTATGTTTTTAATATCACAACTTACATCTTTTTATATTTGTATCCATTAACAAAATATCGTAGCTAGTTATTTTTAATACTTTTTTCTTTTAATCTTTATACTAGAGTTAAAAGTGATTTACACAAGACCATTACAGTATTAGAATATTCTGTATTTGTATATATACCTTTACCAGTAAATTATATATTTTTATATGTTTTAATGTCATTAACTAGCATTCTTTCATTTCATTTGCTTGAAGAACTCTATTTAGCATTTCCTATAAGGCAGGTCTAGAGGTGAGTTCCCTGAGCTGTTTTTCTTTGTTTGTTTTGTTTTAATCTGGGAAAGTCTTCATCTCTTCATTTTTGGAGGACAATTTTGTCAGATATATTATTCTTAGTTGGCAGGGGTTTATTTTCCTTTCATCATTTTGAATATATCTTCCCAGTCTCTCCTGGCCTGCAAGGTTTTTTTGCTTTTTCCTGAGAAACCTGCTAAATAACCTTATGTTCCATTATGTGTGACAAGTCACTTTTTTCTTGCTGCTTTCAAAATCCTCTTTTATTTTTGACAATTTGATTATAACCTGCCTCAGTGAAGCCATATTTGGGTAGAAACTTTAGGGTAGGACTTCTGAGTTTTGTGGATTTTGTATGTCCATACCTCTCCCAAGATTTGGGAATAGTTTTCAGTCATTACTTCTTTAAGTAAGTATTTCCCCCTTTCTCTCTCTCTTCTCCTTCCAAAATTCTATAATGTGTATATTGCTTCACTTAATTGTGTCTCACAAGTTCCATAGGCTTTCTTCACTTTTTCATTCTTTTTTCTCCCCAGACTGGATAATTTCAAAAGCTCTATCTTTGAGTTCACATATTCTTTCTTCTGCTTGATTGAGTCTGCTGTTGAAGTTCTCTATTGTGTTTTTAGTTTTATTTATTGTATTCTTCAGCTTCAGCTGTTTGGATCATTTATAATTTCTATCTCTTCTTTAAGTTTCTCATTTTCTTTATGTATCATTTTACTGATTTTGATGAGGTGTCTGTGTTCTCTTGTATCTCGCAGAGCTTCCTTAAAATAATTATTTTGAAACCAGGCAATTCTTAGATCTTTGTGTTTGGTGGAGTGGTTACTGGAAAATTATTTCATTCCTTTTGTGGTGTCATGGTTCCTTTTTTCTGTTTCTTGTGGTCTTATGTAGATGTCTGCACATTGAGGAAACATTAACCTCTTCCAGATTTTACAGATGGGGAAAGACTTTCACTTGCAGATGGGTGTGAGGGTGCTGGCTGGTGGAATGCAGTGGTTCCAGTTCTAGAGAGAGTGGTAGTGGTGTAGTCTTCATGTAGCTCTGTCCACTGAAGTCGCCATCTGCAAAGACTAAGGGGGTCCTTGGTGGCCTAGGCTGTGGAAATCTGCTGTGGTAGAAGTGGTGGTAAAGATTATTGAAGACCTTGGTATCAAAACCTTCTGGGGTCTTCCTGTTCTTTTCCCCCATGAAGTAATTCCTAGTGAAAGGGATCCTTCTTGGCACCAGCTATGGTGTGTGGGCATGTAGGCTGCCATGCTGGCACTGGGTTCTAGAGCATAGGTGCACTTTCAATGATGGTGGTACTGGTGTTTAGGGTGCAGGGTCTCAGAGTGAGAGTAGAGCCAGGGTCCTGGGCTCAAGGGTTTGTGCAACTATTGTGCTACCTGTATCCTAGGGCATGGGCATACTCACTATGAGAGCAGTGTTTGTTTCCAAAGTAAAGGTGTGAACAGGTTGCCCATGAAGCAGGGGTCCAGGTCTCTGGGGTGTGCCACAATGGTTTGGGTCTCCAGAAGGTAGGGTGCAGAGGTGGCATGAACCCTTGAGATGACAGGGTACAGTGGTGGCTCAGGCCCCTGAGATGGCATAGCACTGTGGTGGCTCAGTTCCTGGGGATTGAGCATAATAGCAATATAACCAGGTGGCACCTTAGGCTCCACCAGAGGGGTGCAGCACAGTGGTGGCTCTGGCTACCTGAATGGTATGGTGCTGTGGTGGCTGGGCCCCAGGGAATGGAAGCAGCTCCTTCTCTGAGGGGAGCATAGCAGCATAGATTCTGGACAGACTCATCACCTGCGTTCAACAAGTGAAATCTACAGGGATCCTCAGTGACTAAGGGTACAGGTGTCTAAGCTGGTGATGAGGGCTCTTTAGGTGGTCCTGCTTTCCTTTTCTCCATGGGAGGATATCCCTTAGAGGTGATGCCTCTTGGAATCAAGCTGCTCCTGACTGGAGTATGAGGTGACAGAGGTAAAATGTTTCCTATGTTCTTCTTTCTATGCAGCCATTCTCATTTTTTGTGCTCCAGAGAGTTTCTGCTGCTGCTGCTTTGTTTGTACCCCAGAGCCTTCCTTGAGTTCTTTGTATATGTAGTTGGGGTTTTTTTGTTCTTTTGTGGGGGAGACAAGTGTTGGGACTTCCTAGTCTGCCATCTTGCTGAGGTCACCTGATAGCTATAAAATTTAAACAGAGCAAATTCAGTACTTAATTGCTTCTTATTTTTTTGAGAGTTCTGCCCCTCCTTTTACTTGTCACCTTTGTAACATTATCATCAGTATCATTTATTTCTATTACAAATTAAATCCCAAACCACCAGCTCAAGCAGAGTAGCTATTTTCCAGCTCTACTTAATTTATGGTATTGTAACCCCCCCACCTTGCCAAAATTCAATACTTGAGAGATAGTGGCTTTCAAACACTTTGTCTGATATTCCAACTATGCCAAAATTTGGCCCAATGTTATCTTGTAGAAAAATAGTAGGAGCCACATATGTAACTTACCATTTTTCTAGTAGCCATATTAAAAAGGTGAAACAGGTGAAGTTAATTTTAATAATCTATTTAATCAAATTCAAAATATTTAGCAAATATAAATATAAACATAATGAGATTTTACTTTTTAAAATTAAGTGTTTAAAATCTGGTGTGTATTTTACATTGGTAGCAAGTTTCTATTTGGACTGGCCACATTTCAGGTGCTGAGTAGCCATGTGTGGCTAATGGCTATTGTATTGGAAAGCACAGACTAGCCCTACCCAACTGTGTAATCCCTTAAATTTTTGTCAACTATATCTCTTATTCTTCCCTGAAAACACCCTGCTATGGTCTGAATGTTTGTGTTGCCCCCAAATTCATATATCGAAATCCTAATCCCTAAGGTGATGGTGTTAGGGGTGGGGCCTTTAGAAGGTGATTAGATCATGAGAACTCCACCCTCATGATTGGGATTAGTGCCCTTGAAAGAGATACCCCAGAGAGCTAGCTAGCTATCCCTTTTCACCAGGTGAAGACACAGCAAGAAAGGTACCAGCTATGAAGCAGGAAATGAGCTTTCATCAGACACTGTATCTGCTGGTGCCTTGATCTTAGATTTACCAGCATCTAGAACTTTGAGAAATAAATTTCTCATTTATAAGCCACCCAGTTTGATATTTTGTTAAAGCAGCCTAAAAAATACTATGACACACTCCAAGATTATCTGCCTCATATTTTGATAGGGACTGTTTGCTTTTCTTGGAAATTCCTTCTTTTATCTCAGTCTTTTAAGTGTTTCTTACCTTCCAGTATTATCTCAAATGCAAGACAAAACTTTTCCACCCAGACAAGATGTACTCACTCACTTATCTTATTGTAGATTAACATAATTTATCCATACATATCATTCCTTTTATTGTCTTTTTGAGATAAAGTATTGATGCTTATTTCTTCTCGAGTCTAGCAGATTGCCTTGCATATAGTAAGTACTCAATAAACATTAGCCATTTTAAGGTGCATTGTGTTGAATTTACTACAAAAGAAAGGAAACTATTTAAAAGCAAGCAGCTCATATTGAATGAAACACCTGCCAAGCCAATATGTTTTCTACCTACAGGGAAACCAGAAGCTGTCTTAGTCGCTCTATATCCAAAGCAACAGTTAATTATATGGAAATCGCTTACATTCTGTGGTAATTCAACAAAGTCCTCATTGCTAAGTTAATGATGATACTTTATTTAGCTATTCTCACTTTAAAACTGTGCAGGCTCCCCCTCCCCCTTGGGAATATTTTCTATTAACTTAGTGAAACTATTCTGTCATTTCTCAGAAAACTGCCATTTAGTCTGTATAAGGCATGCGGATTGTTGAAAGAGGTGGAAAGAAATGGTACCTGCTTTGAATAAATATATATTAAGTGGTCAAATCTCCCTGAGTCCCATTCTATCTGAAGAGAATTCTGGCTGTGCTAGAAAAAGTAGTGAAGTAGCACTGGACTTCCTCCTTCTGAGTTCTGCCTTTTCCCCTCTGCTTGTTTTAACTGCTGTGGGGCTGCAAAGGGCACCAACCTGCCTGCCTTATAGGGGTCCCAGAGCTAAGGATTACTTAAGTTTCTTCCTCAGTGCAAGTATATGACAAATGACCTAATACCAAAGAACTATTTACTAATGGTATACCTCATGTATATATGTGTATATTTACTATGGTATACCTAATGCATATATACAGGTATTTGAACTGTATTTATTTTGACAGTAGAAATGAAGCCCTGTGGATCTCTGATATAAACTGAGTCATACCCTTTAAACTCTCCTATTGTAGCAGAGAAGAAAAAATAATTTTTTTCTCTACCCTCCTAGGTTCTGTGGCTGGAGCCGTAGAAATTAAATTGACAAAAAACAGATTAACAAGAAAAAAAAAGTTTATTAATGCACGCTGCATGTATACATGTGGGAGAAACTCCATGATGAGTAACTCATGAGGGTGGTTAGAACTTGGAGCTTATACAGCATCTTAACAAAGAACAATACATTTGTAGAGAAATGACAAGGAAAGGGGTTTAGGCTTTTAGGGGTGGCATACTGTGGGAAAGTAAATGGGAAACTAATGGAAGATAAGGGTTGTTTAATAAAGTTTATTAATTCCTCTTGGTGCCATTTATAGGCTGATAAGAGCCTAAAGTTGTTTCCAGTGATTAAGGGTCTAAGAGTTCTCCTCTTCCTGGTACAAGAGAAGGAAACACCTTTACAAATCAAATTTTATGTTCTCTTAAGCAAATGGTGGGGAAGGCAGAGAGCTTTTTATGGTGTCTGTTATTTCTTAGTTGTCTTCAACTCAAGATACCCCTCATGCCAAAGTGACATATTTTGGGGTGGCATATTCTGATCCCCTAGAGCATAAAGACAGGTTTCTCATTCACCAGTAGTAGTAGACTTTGCAGAGTGTAGGAACCCTTGAGTGAGATGAGATTGCTCTATGTTAAGAACTGGAACCGTAGCATGAAAAATCCTGGGTTAAAATATTAGGTTACTCATTCATTCATTGTGAGATATTGAGCAAGTTAATAAACTTCTCTGAGCTTTCTTTGTGGATAATACTATTTTGTTCATAAAATCATTGTGAGGTTTAAAGGAGATAAAGTGCAGTATATAAAATGTCTGGTGCATGGTAAATGGCCAATAAATATGACAGATTATTTTCTTTTGAGAAAAAGATACCCATTTATAAAACAATAAGTAACATGCTTCTTAATGCCTTCTATAGTGCAGGTCCTATGCTGGGCCTTGTACATATATCATCTCAGTTAATATCCACAACCGCACAATAAAGCAGAACCTTTCTCAGGTCATGATCCAAATAGAAAATGATAACATTTGCTCAGTATATTGAGATAGACAGGGGAGGCTGCTCAAAACCAGAGGTGAATATGCCAGGGGCACCCAGCAATATCTTGGTATCCTTGTAACATATTTGGGATACCAGGACGCCTCAACACATCATTTGGAAGCTTTATTATAAAATATTGTCTTCTGCCATACACAGGAGGGACATTGAGTCTTGGAAGACTTAAGGCTATGTAACTCATAAATAGCTAATAAATAGTGGTGCTGGGTGCTATGAACTGAATGTGTCCTCCCCACAGTTCAAATGTTGAAACATGGTCTGGTGATCATGTGATAGTATTAAGAGGTAGGGATTTTAGGAGGTGATCAGGTCATGAGGGTAGAGTCCTCGTGAATGGAATTAGTGACCTTATAAAAGGGCCGGAGGGAGCTAGCTTAGGACCTTTTGTCCTTCTGCTATTCTGCCAAGTGAGGGCACAGCGTTTGTCCCTCTGGGGGACACAGCAACAAAGCTCTATCTTGGGAACAGAGACATGGCCCTCACCAGACACTGAATCTACCAGTGTCTGAATTCCTATTGTTTATAAATGACCCGGTGTCAGGTTATTTTGTTATAGCATCAAGAATGGATGAAGACACTGGGATTTTTGTCTTAAATCATCCCAGAAATATTTGCTAAAACTAACATATGTTTAGTATAGCATTTGTGTTCGTTATTTTCTACACTAAACTTATTTTGAGTTAATTATTGATTCCTATGCAGTTGTAAGAAATAACAGAGTCAGGGGGAGATTCCATGTACCCTTTTCCAGTTTGCCCCAGTGGTAACATCTCTCAAAACCATAGTATAATATCACAGCCAGGTTGTTCACATTGATGCAATCAAGATGCAGAACATTTCCATCACCACATGGATCTCCCGTGTTGCCATTTTATAGCCGCACCCACTTGCCTCCACCTACACCCCTTCCTTAACCCCTGGCAACCACTCCCTGATCTCCATTTCTGTAATTTTGTCATGTCAAGAAGGTTATATAAATGGAATCACATGACTTTCTTGTTGCTATGGACAGTAGTAGATGTGAATCAAAGCACATATCCTCATTCAGTGAGCTATAAAAAGGAGTATAGGGTAGATATGGAAACTTGAAGGCTATGAACCTGGAGACGTAGACAAGAGTGAGATCACATGCAATAATTAGGACATCATTTTATAGGCATGGACAACTATTTAAGGATTTTAATTAGAGTAAGAATTTCAGATGTGTGATTTTAAAAGCTCACTCTGCCAGCCATGTACTACTGGACTAGGCAAGAAGCAGGGAGAACAATCAGAATGTAATCTCATGGGCTGGGCATGGTGGCTCACGCTGTAATCATAGCACTCTGGGAGGCTGAGGCAGGAGGATGGCTTGAGGTCAGGAGTTCTAGACCAGCTTCAGCAAGAGTGAGACCCTGTCTCTACTAAAATAGACAGAAATTAGCCAGACAACTAAAAAAAAAAATAGAAATTAGCCATGTGTAGTTGTACACGCATGTAGTCCCAGCTACTCAGGAGGCTGAGGCAGGAGGATAGCTTTAACCCAGGAGTCTGAGGTTGCCATGAGCTTGGCTGATGCCATGGCACTCTAGTCCCGCAACAGAACCAAGACTCTGTCTAAATAAAAAACAAACAAAAGTAATCTCAGGAGCCCACAGAGGAGATTATAAAGAATTGAACTAAGCAGTGGCAGTTAGAGGAGGAGGATACACATAAGAAAGAGATTAAAGAGAAAGGATGGAGGTAGAGGCTGAAGCCCAGGACTCTGGCATGAGTGACTGGTTGGGTATCAGGGCAATTGACCAGGACAAATGGACAAGATTAGAGTGAGGATGGATTAGTTTTTAAATACTAATTTCAAGGTACTTGTGGGCCATCTATGGATAATATCCGGGAAGATATGAGGATTTGAGCTCTAAAGAGAAGTCTAGGTTAAAGACAATGATTTTTCAGTCTTCTATCCACACTAAGAGGTTGTGGGATCCATGGTGATGGGGAAGTTCCTGCAGAGACCATGGTACAGAGAGGACAGTGAGAAAAAGACAAGTCACTTTGCTTCTATTTTCTCATCATCAAAATGAGTATAATGATAGCCATCAAGCCTACATCATACTCCCAGGGGAGAAAGTTTGCATGACAAGGACCAAAAACAGTAAATAATTTTACAAATTCAAGATATTACTATCCCAATAAAGATCTTAAAACATAGAACTATAATGAAATACCAGCAAATTTTTAGCCCATTTTCCTTTTAGCACTAAGCACTTTCTTAACCTTTTTCCAAAATAGTCATGTTCCTATTTTTGAAGAACTCAGAGGGGCAGATGTGTAATTACACTGATATTCTGAGTAGTTATTCATGCATAAACAGGAGCTTCAACAACCAGAATCTTATAATTAGGGACAAATTCTCAGCCACAACTCCTGAAAAAAGTGGGATGGGACTAAGTCAAGCACCAAAGGGGATCAGATTGTCATTGAAAAAGTGACATTCACATGCATCTTCTACTGATACACCCATTTCTGAATTTTCCATGCATATATTGTTCTGAATACTCCCTGCCAACACACAGTTGATACAAGTAGAGGAGCAGCAGTCACATGGGAGGGAGCCCACTTGCAAATGAAAACATATCTAGTCATTCAGAAGGGAGGGACCCCCTCCTCCCCTCTACTCCCCCACCACCTGCAGCCTCACCGTAGGGATGACCTATTTCCTTCACTTTCTTTACTGTTCTTATTAATAGGATTCATGGATACTATAGTGAAAAGCACAAGAGAGACACCAAACTGGTTAAAAATAAGATGCACAAAAGTGCCTAACTGAATAAAATCCAAAGCTAAATCATAATGTCCTCTGTGTCTGGGAAATGAAATCATAGATTTCCACATATTCCAGAGAACTCATAAATTCTATCAAACTTGCACATGTGTTTATTGGACTGTTTCCCTTTTGTTAGACTGAGAGAAATAGAAATCACTTATCCAAATTCTTCATGTCACATTGATTAATGAATGCTTTCATTTATCTAAACAGTATTTACCCAGTGAGGGCTGTGAGGAGGCAGCTTGGGGCTTACAGAGAGAATTCCTCAAAAAATTTACAATCTAGTGGATGCTAGTGACTTAATAGGATTTGGGTTATGATGTTATCCAAATCTATCTACATTTTTAAAGAGTTCTATATCTCCTAAGGGACCTCAGGAAATCAAAGGCATGTATAGCATAGATTCTCCACATTTTCTAATTATTTTTTTAATGTATAAAGCTATCTATAGAGAAGGATCTTATTTATCATTGCCTAATTTCAAAAAAGTATTACGGTAGCAGCTAAGGGTCCCCAGTTATGAGTTGAAGAAAGGAGACCAGCGAAAGTACAGTAAATAATCCTACATAACCAGACAATGTGCCAAGGCTACAGCTGTCCCTGGAAAAAACTGAGTATTACTGCAGGAAGTCACTCTGAAGTGCCATTCTGAAGCTTTGCTGAATACGGTTGTGCCGCAAGTCAAGGCATTTAATCAGTAGGGCTGGTTCGTTGTTTAATAATGGGTGAAATTCAGGAAGCTATAAAGTTTTCTTCCAGAAGACCCTGTCTACCCCTTGCCTATGTGTCACTTTACTTTTCATCTAGGCTTTATCTGCACTGGGAAAAATTGATCTCAGTTACCACCTCCCTGTTGCCAAAGTGGCGCTGAGAAGAGCCCCTGCATGGAGGAGCAGGGCAGTGCCCTACGGTGTGATGTGGCAGAGGAGGGCTGGGGGAATCACTTCCAGGGCTGGGGCTGGGACTCAGCATGGACAAAACAGATCCTTTGCAGGTCAAGGGAAAGAAATGAGTGGTGTTGGGGATGGGGAAAGCTAGAGAAGCTAAGAAACATAAGAGGGATTCTCTGCTTTGACTTGAATTACTTGGCTTTTTATTGCTTCTAAATCTAGAATGGGTTTTTGCAGGCTGGCTGGCTGTTTACCTCTCCAATAATGAAAGTGAGATGGAATACTAGCCAGTTTAATTAATTACTGATTCAACAAATATTTATTGGGCATCTGCTGTGTGCCAGGTTTTTCCAGGAGCTGAGAGACAGCCACGAATAAGACAGGAAGCTCATATTCCAGGGTGAGGTGGGGAATAAACATCCCAGTAGCCAGGATCCGGATTGTTCCAGTGCCCTTGACCCTGTGTTCAACATTTTACTTGTTTGCATGTTCTTGACCTCCTGTCACATACTCTACTTAATAGGACACGACAGTGAGCCACTCCTTCTCAACTTCCTGGATGCTTAGTCTCAGGCTTGCTGTACTTGCTCTTCTTAATCATCTTCATGGCCTCACTTTCTGCCTCATTTGCTCCTTTGCATGGTTTGCAACAGAAGCACAACAATGAGCAGGTTTTAGGATTTGGCTAAGACCCAAGACCCTGAGATTCCACCCCATCCCACTTCTCAATTTCATAGACTTCCTGGCTTAACCACAGCCCCGGATTTGTCCAACCTTTGCTCCAAGCCCTCAGCTTTTGTACGTGCCCCTCCCAGTGTTGACTTGTATATACACAATTTTTTGCACCTGCTGTCACATATGAGTAATGATGACTTCAGCACATGTGTCTGTGCAGAGAAACGCCAATATTAATCTTCCTTCCTGTGCAGAGCAGGTTGTACTTTGCCTGCTAGCCCCAGTAGGAGAGATGCCCACCCACCAGGCTCCAAAACATCACTCAGACCTATTGGAATTATTCTCATGTGGACAACTGCACTTTGTAAAAACTAGAATAACCACCAGCTCTCTGAGACTTGGGTCTAAACACCTCAAGGGTTGGTGAAAGGGTAGAAAGCCAAACCTCCCAACTCCTGTACTTGGACGTGGACTGGCCAGAACAAATGTGGGATTATATCTTGAGCTGGGACATTTGTGAAGCACTCCCCCAGCACATCTCTAATTTGTAATTACCATCTGAGATATTGTTTAGGCATCACATATCATGAGAATTATTACTATGTACATATGAGATCATTTTACCCCAAGGTGAAAGTAAGCGGTGGATGTTGGTTGGTGAGCAGCCTGGGCAGTGTGCTAAGAGGGGATGAGACCTAAGAGGCAAAGGTTTCTTGCTTAGCACCCTCTCCCTCTTCAGGGACAGGTATTGACTTGTCACGGGTTTCACTTCTTCCCACTCTTTCTTCTCTTCCCCATTCAGTCATTCAGGACACTTACCAGTGTACAAGAGAGTTTGGTGTGGAAACACTGTCCTAAAGGGCTATAAACTAAATCAAAGGCATGGTTCCAGGGGAGCTTCTCTGTGTCAAAGAGAATCAGACCCTCCAGGTACTTAGATCTACTGGGGAGATCAGACGTAGATTCACGAAGTAGAAAAAGGAGTCATGTAAAGCAATGTAACAAAGAAATGCAAATTAGAACTATACCAGGGTGACTATAAATTCTAGAGAGACTCCGAATAGAGATGCAACACATAGGTGACAGTAAAAGACGGCTTGCTGGAAGCAGAGTCCTCTCCAGATCATCAGTGTGGTGCCTCTTGGCAGTCGGCGACATCACAGCTGCCAGGAGAGAGGAAAACCAGCCAGGGACGCCAGGAAAAAACATCCAATGTCTGTGACAAGCTATCAGACAGTCGTTAGCATTCCCCTGACCACAGGGGAACTCAGATTTGAAGGTCTCGCCTGATCAAACACACATCCTGAGTAATGAAGTATTGAGCCAATCCTTGCAATAAAAAAACCCGTAAGTGTCCTTGGAACTACACTGCCACGTGGAACACATCCAGCTCCTGCCTGCGGGTGTGTTCCCTCCGGGTCTGGTTTCTTTCTTAAATTTCAACTATTAAAATGGAAGGAAATGATTTACTTTAAGGTAGAACTAACATCTGATCCACGTTCTTCTAAACTGGATAATAAAGATGTTGGTAGTTCTGATGTAATAAATAATATTTAAGTTGACCTAGTACATTTCTGAATAAGAAACTAATGTAATCCTAAAACAACAAGTAGTTTGAATAGGATGGATCATTTTTTTTCTTCTGGTAAATTTCTTTTACCTACTTGTGCATTAATTATGTACTTGAAATGTATTTGCTTTTTATTCAAAGAACAGAAATATCGCCTTTTTTTCTATTTGTTTTCCAAATTTTAGAATGCATATTCTTTTACTGTACATTAAGGTTAACAAATATATATACTCAGATTTCCTAAAGGACGTCACTTGGAAATGTGTCCTCTGCCCATACTTGTATTATCGAAAGTAAACACTAAGTTTACCTTAAGGCAGGTTGAATCTATGAAACAGTATGATTCAGGGATCAGAACAACTGGGCTGCCACCCCATTCTTAGATTCTCAGGAGTCTGTAATTAATTCTCTGTAACTCACCTTGGATGTGTATCTTTAGGATTTGCCCAGACAACAAAGTGTTTGTTAATGCAAGGTGAAAGGCATTGTTGGAGGTGTTATTTCCTTATCTGGCTAGTAACTTGGTTCTTAAGGGGTTACACCCAAACCCCAAAAGCTGCAAGGAGAGTTGAATGAGTGGCGGTAAGACTATGATTGCCGGGGTGTGTATATCCCTGGGCTCAAAGTCTAAGAGGATTATAACGCAGTAGTTCTTCCCCAAACAGATGTAGATTCTTGAAAACACCCAAGGAAGCACTTTTGAGGTTGAATAAATTAAAACCATATACAAAATAAAAGAACACTTGGCAGACTCTGGTTGTACGTAAATTTAAAAACCTCGTAAGGTTTACTAAAATATAACAACAAAGGCAGAACCTGAAATAGAAATGACATATTGTTTTACTCATTTTACATGGATAAGGCTGAGTAATTTATAGTTAATTTCCATTTTTCATTCTCCATTCACTGGAAATATAGCTGGCAACCCCTCCCTCACCCTTTCAGTAAAATGTGTCTAATCTAGCTTTATTTTGTTACAGATAATATTTTCAAGAGTATCTTTTTTTCATCTGGGTGGGTTTCTTCCCAACCATACCATACTGTTATAAATGTGCTCTGCTTCAAATAATGAAAAATGTCGTGGCTCAAGGCTTTCATCAGGAACATGTTCCTTCCCTCTTTCAGCTCCTCCTAAGTCATGTAGTTTTCTTTGTCATGGTGGCAAGATAGGTTCTGCTATCTTACCGACCATTCCCAAGGGCAGGAAGGAGGAGAAAGAGCAGAGAGGGAATAGCAATGCCGTCTTCCTGGGGTTTTGTCTCTTACTAGGGAAGTAAAGGCTCTAGGGATATTTGCCTACATCTCACTGGTGTCACATCAGACCCTTAGCTGGAGGGAAGTCTAGGAAGGTGAGTGTTTGAACTGATGACATTACTGCCCTACCTACATAAATAGATATTTTGTTAGTTCAGAAGGAGAAAATGGAATCCTGTAGATAACAAGCCATATTTGCTACAGTTATTTTTCTGAACCTGTACCCCTTTTCTGAACCCCTCTGGGGTTGTGGACTTTGTCTCCTATCCTAGCATCTCATCTCATCTCAGTACCTCTCCCTGCTCATACATCCTCGCAGGCTTGGTTCTTAGGCCCAAGGCTACTTTTCCTCATCTCCTTTTATCTTTCCAGTATTTTATTGCACACAGGTCTTTCTTTTTCTGGCAACTCTCTCTGCTTCCTTTTGTCTATACCTATTCTTTTTTTTGTCTCAGTACCCCTTACAGGAGCTGCTCCTAATCTAAAATTCTTTTGTTAACCAAAACTTACTCAGAAATAAATTCATGTATGTTTTCTCCTAAGTATCATTAAATGTCAGACATTTTTATATCTATAAAGTTTTATATCCATCAAATTGTGCGTTTGTCAGGATTTCTTCCCAAGGAGACTGGCACTCGGGTAGGTCTTTGGTTGTGAATCAAGGGCCATGGCCTCAGGTGATTCGGGGATACATGACCGGACCAAAGAGGCAGAGTCCTGGTTAAAATCAGGCAGGTGTCAGTGCCGGTCTCTGAGACTGGCAGGAACAAGGCAGTGTGGAGATTGGAAAGGGGTGATATGAGGGACTTGTCTTTGTAGCAGTAGTAAACATGCTGCAGTACTGTGTTGACTTATTGATGTGATCATGAAGACTATACATATCCAATACGGAATCTACTTTGAGCACTTGCTGGGAGTGGGAGGGCGTGGGTAGCTGAGCAGCCAGACTCACCCAGACATACAGAGAGACAGAAGCATCAAGTCAGCAGAGGAAAGCCTCACAGCCATCTGCAGCAGCTGCAGAGAATTCCAGATGTCTTTGTTCCCAAGAAGCAACCTCACACACCCCAGCGGACCCCACGGGACCTGGGGAGGAGCCTGTGTGAGACAGACTTTCTTCTTGGGAGAAGCAGACACCTGGTAGCAAAACCACCTTTGACTCTAGACAATCTTTCTAATTCCCAATTTAACCAATGTACACTTTAATTAAATGCTGTACATGTAAGGGCTTTCCACACTACCTGCATCCTCTCAGGATGGAGACCTTGCAAACTAATCAGTGCCCTATTTTAACGTGAGAAGATGCGATAACTGCACGAGAGGGAGGAGAGGGAGGGAGCGAAGCTGAGATGTCAGGTGCCGCCTCCAATACTTTCAGATAAGACTGACTGCCACCAAAAAGGGAAGGGTGCTGCTGTTGGCAAATGGGGGTACAGAAACTGCCAACTGAGGAACACTGGAGGGCAGGTGAGACGATACCGAGTTAACACATTGGATGTAGACATGCTGAGCCTTCAAGATCCCATAGCACATGAGAAGAATGCCTACTTGAAATAATTTTATGTTCAGCATGTGTTCTTATGATTTAGACATAGTTACCGCATTTGTTTTATATCAACAAGAGTGATTACGCAATGCCCTAGTTTTTCAAGTTGCTCCTTAACACACATTATGGTTTATCAAAAGCTATAAGACATGGTTTAAAATGAAAGGCAAATGAATGCCTGCTTTGAGGTTTCAGTTACATTTAGATCAGGGCAGTGGGCTTTGTGTCGAGTTGCTGCTATTGGAACAACAAGCACCAGATCTTTGGAAAGCTGTAATGAGTTTGGATTTTGAACTCTTATTGCAACTTGCATCCTTTTTTTCTCAGATTACGTCTTTACACCATGCATCACAGACCTCTGAGAGAAGACAACACTTTTTATATAATTATAACTATAGAATGAAAAAATGGTTTATTATAATCCTGAATTAATAATAAGAATATGTTGAAATGATTGCCATATAAAGACAATATATTCTTCAGTAGCATTTGTTTCAAGATATTAAAGAAATAAGGATATTTTCCTTGGAAGTAACTATATTCATGTCATCATCAATTTCTAGTCTTTATTTTGAAGTATAAAAGTGAGAAAAACTAAAATCATATAACTTCCACTGTTGTCTTTGCCATTTGTAGGATATGCTAGTCAAGTTCACCAGAAATTCCCAAGCCTTTTTTTGCTAAAATATATTCATTGCATCATCATTAAATAAAATTTTATATAGAAGTCTATCATTAATGGAATTGAGTTTATTTATTCATTTATTTTTTTAGACAGAGTCTTGCTCTATTGCCTGGGCTAGAGTGTAATGGTGTCATCATAGCTCACGGCAGCCTTGAACTCCTAGACTCAAGTGATCCTCCCACCATCAGCCTCCCAAAGTGCTAGGAATACAGGTGTGAGCTACTGCACCCAATCAGAATCCTTGGCTTTGGTTTTTGTTTTTTCTACATGAAATCTCTAATGGAAAAACATCCATAAAAATGAATTATTCAGTTGTTGCAAATATGTTGTCACATTAGTTGTAATGGTTATTTCTTCGTTTTGTAAAACTGTTTCTTCAAGAAAAGGAAAGTTATTTCAGTGGGCTTTATCCCAACTAAAATTTCCTTATTAAAGCAAATAACTTCTCTCCAGCCACACTATATTCTTATTATATTAGATCAATATTTGGATGAATTCACTGTTCATTTTTGTGTTTGAATACAGCTACTGGATATGCTTTCTGTTTTTTTAGTTGTCAACTACAGTATTATTTTGGTTGTAAATATGCAGGCTTTTATTCCTCATGGCTTTCAAAAACAAATGTAATCGAGTTACAAATTTAACTTACACTACAATTGAGATATGCTCCTCTATTTTTATGTATAAATATTGTGGGCCTCCCCTGAAATTTAGGAGTGGGAGGAAAAATCACTCTAGCTTTTAGCCCTGAGTGAAATCTTAGTTCAAACTAATAATGGAAGCAATCCCTTCAGATAGCATTCAGATTTGGAGAAAAAGACAAAAAACCCACCATTCCATATTTCTTATCTTGGTTGTCCCCCAATTCCTCTCCAAGGTGGCTTCTGTGGATATGGGGGCACAAGTGTGGTTTTCCTGATTCCTGGGTGAAGGGGAAGAGCCTTGGTCTTAGAGGTCTTTGGGGTGGTGGACTTAATGCACCCAGGGGGTACTTGCTGGTACTTGGGGCTGAATGGTGTGGCGGCTATACCATGAACAGTGCATAGAAAGTCCCCGTGTGGGCAGGTTAGGCAGTATCTGTACACTCCCCTTCATTCTCCACACAAGTTTTAACTTTGTTCATACTATTCTGGATCTCTTCTTCAGTGCTGATGGTCAGGGATCATTAAAGCAGTCCCTGAGTTCTGTTCTGTGGTCTTCATGTGGTGAGAGCACAGGCTCATTGGAAGGACTGTGGCCACTCTAACATCTGGTCTCTCCTTGACTGATTCAGACCCATCCTGGTTCCTCAGGGACACTTCTAGTTCCTAGGACTGGTGACCTGCTGTGTCATGCTCTCTACTACTACAATGACAGCAATGCCCACCAGCATGTTCTCTGCCACAGACTCTGGCTACAGGACCCTGTATGTACACCACGTGGGAACCAAGGCCTTTGGGGGAACCACAGCCTCCTCCTGACCTACTGCACTACCACATGATGTGGATTCTCTGTATGTTGGTGCAGAACAGCCTGTGTGACGATCCCTCCAAGTCTCATGTGGACAGTGGGGGCAATAGCCCCCTGCCCACCTCTACTTCTGAGTTTTCCTCACTCATCTAAGCTGTGGGAGAGTTGAAGGGGGGCTTGGAACATACATCATCTCTGTACTTTGCTTTCCTAGTCCTCCTCTTCCATTCTGCTTCCTTCTTCCCACCATTCCCTGGGAAGAAAAATGGGTGGGTTATCTTCTATTTTGTGATGTTATATCTTCTGCCACATAGCAGCAGTTCTTGGAGCTTTGCTATCATAGGTAGCAAAGGTTTCTTCTCTAGCTCACAGGAGAATTCCCTTAACTGGATCTTCCAGGCTGGGACTGTGGTATGTTAAAGAGGACAGATAAGAATATTTGGAAAATCTTCTCTCAAGGCAATAGCATGACTTGGAAGTTTATCTATCTATATATCTATCTGTGTACTCTTTTTCTGCATAATCTTATTTCTTATGCCAGAATATGAATACCATATATATTTTTTGCATTCTTTCTTACTATAATTCCCACTCTCATCCAATATATGCCTCCACCTTCAAATAGACAGGCACCCAGGCCAACTAGGGGAAGGCTGCCCTCTCACTTTACTAATTTTCATACCTTTATCCTGTTATAAAATAAATATGTTGCTGTGAGAAGTCACATCACTTCTATATGGAAATGAATGATGCACCAGCTACCAATCCCTTTACAAAAATCGTGGAAAAAACCAAAGATGGTTTTTTTTTTAATCTTGGTAGAGTTTTTGTTACTATATAAAGGAAACAGAACATTCTTCATTTTTGTAGACAAAGTTTTTGCAGTAAGTGCATGATAATGCATTATATGAATAGCTACTCCTTTTTTTTTTTAATTTAGGCATCAAAACTTGATGTTTTACCAAGCATAGCAGGGGATATCATCAGTACAAATTGATCCACACATATGAAGTGTTAGCTAATGGTTCAAAAAGAAATCTTGGATGAGATTGAATACATTGATTCCTTTCATAGTTAACTGAAACAGCTCACAAAAGAGGAATTCATCTATGCTCTCTCCCTTAGACACTGCAAAAATAACAACAGCTGATTACAGCCATTAGTATCACTTGGCTCCACAAGCTGGATACCTACTTCAAGAGGAATAGGTTTTGCATTTTTTTATAACTTCCATGTACCTTGGCTTTTCATATGGATTTAAAAACAGATCTCATCCTTAGACAAAGGAACATACTGAAGCTTCTTTGGTACATCTTTCAATTTAATTAAAATTTTTCCAATGCCCCCAAATTCACCCATTACAGGGGCTTCTTTTCCTTGACATATGAATTTGCCACTTGATAAAATGTTTATATCCAGAGCTACTCAAGTCACACAAACTCACATCCTCAAGGTTTTGCTATGATCAAATCACTTCTTTGTATATACATGATAACAAGTATATCTTCTCACATTAAAAATATTTAATGTCAGAGTTTCAATGTTTGAAATAACAAGGTACATAGTTCACATTGCAGTTGAGTTCCATCCCTATCTGATGTACAGGTGAAGTTGAATAACTTCTGGTTCTGGTTCTATTTGTGTCTTTATGACATGGCACGAAAAATAACAAAGGTATGGAATTTTGCTATGGAGTAAACTGTAACCAACACATTGACAGTTGGTTACTGTCAACGGCTAACTATTCAAGCAAAACTATCTATGCTACTGACATGTCATTATCTGCGCATGCATCAAGAAATACTCCACAATGTGGCAAGACAGATGAAACCACAACACAACAGCTCTATCTAAGTGAGTCAACTTTCCACCACACACACATTATGGTTGGCATGTGCTTTTTAATATTTTAGTTAATAGCAAAGGGTTGTGTTTGACTTAGTTATGTATATTGGTGAACTGGACACTAGCAGGATGTGGGGCTAGTGAATGTCACCGTGAGGATTAAATCTGTGTTCTTGATAATAAAATCAGGTATGTCTTCCTCTTCCAGAAAGGGCAGAGCTCTAACAAATAACCTCTAGTGTAGAGAATTGAAATGTAACACTCAACATCAAGATGCAGTGTAAGTTCTATGTGCATTATCCCAGGCAATATTTAGAAATAGTTTATAAGCCAAGACCTATGAGTAGCTGGATACCCTTTAAATTTATCTCCAAATATTTCTTTATCACTTCTTTATAGGAGAGGTTGAGCTTTGCATGGAGAAAGGGTGGAGAAGGGGAGAGATGTTGGTAGCATTACCCAGCTCAGGCCTCTATCCTTTACACCCCAAAAGCAAGATAGCACGTGATCAGGTCACTGAACTCACACTTGGTAGTTCAGTGAACATCTGGTATGACTCCAAAATGCTCCTGGGGGCCTTAGTGGTCATTCTTGGCAGTCTGTCAAAGTATACCCTTCATAAACAGTACTCTCCCTAGGGTAGGTGAGTTCTAGTGAACAGTATTGTATTTCCAAAAATGTTCTGGTACTCCTTATAGACCGGTGCCTCTGCCAGCTGCCAGTTGACTTTCGCCTTAATCTGGCTTTCAAAACATGTAGACCCTAGAAAAGTTTCTCCATCTATCTCGGTAGCCACGTGTTAATAATGGTGTTTACTGAGGAGGGAAAATGTAGTGAACTACCCTATAGAAGGCTATAAACTCTTTTAATAACATTTCCCTCGACTATGGAGAGGATGTGAGGCTCACACACTCATAGAATTAGGCGATTGTAGATAAGAAATGGAAACAAATGTTCGCTCGCTCTCTTTTCCCCAGTAATATAAGTAGATGTCTTTGTACCTTGATCACAATTCATGGAGAATAAGCAAAACATTAATGATGTAATTGCTTACACTGGCAAACAAGATTCTTGGGCCCCATCTTCCTTCCTAAGAAATAAAACCTCAGTCATGTGGGGTGAAGGCTGAGATGCTTTAGCTTAGAGTTAGAGCTTGAGAATGAGAATATAAAAAACTAGAGTGGAGCTCCCTCTAATTTGCTGTTTTCCAGCATAGATCTGATTGGTTCACATACACAACTTAGCAAAAGAATTAAGCTCTTACATGTTCCCGACACTATGCTAAGTAACTTACCTGCCCATGACATTGCTTATGCCTATTTTATAGATTGAGGAAAGGGAGGCTCAAAACGTCTAATAAATGTACTTAACATTCCCCAGCTTATAAGAGGTGGAGCTGGGACTCACACCCAAGAAAATGACTTAATTTCAGCTTCATTGGTAAATTGGGATAGTTAAGCCTACCTTGCACAGTAATTGTAAGGATTCACTATAAATACATGGCACACTAGTACTAGCTACTGAGCTGTAGGTAAGCTCTATTATTAACTTTTGCTTCCCCTAAATGTCTTCTCTATACACTCAGTTATAGCTTCTGTCAAGTTTTCATTTATTTTGTTAACTATGAATTAAAACTCATTTAATATTCTTTGTTCCAGTTCAGTCTCCTGTTAAGTTACTATGGTATGATATGTCCACTGCTCTGTGTCTCTCCCTATTGCATCATGTTTTAAAATCAAAGCAAGAGGAAAGAGGTGTGTATTTCTTACCACATTCTTTTTCCTTTTCAGACAAATACATATGTATTAACTCTTTAAAAAGTAAACACGTTTATAATACTCATTTAAGAAAGGCATGTTGGAACACATATGCCTATGGTACCTCATCAGTTAAGTCAATTTCCTATCATGTTTATTACCAAAATGCCATCCTTGAATCGAAATATAGATATTTTACGGTTGGTAATTTACTTAGCAGTTAAGTTTATGTTTTTTAACATTGTAGTACTGAGGAGAAATATTTTCATCCAGAAAGTATTTGTTCAATAGAATATTACCAACACGTAATATCTCTGGAAACACAACTAGAAAAATCCCAAACTACCAACACCCAGATCTGACAAGACAACTTGCTATTTGGCATAGAAGCAAACTTCTCCTTTCCTTAATCAAGACATAGTTAACACTTCAACAAAACTTTCAGATCTATCCATCCAAAAGCTAACACTGCCATTTCAGGAACTCTTATTTGGAAAACTACAAGTGGCTCTTTCTAGATTCGTGGCATTTCTCGGGCCTTGGCCATTGAGGCTTCTAGCCGTCCACATAAGCCCATTCTGTGTGTGGCTCAAGCCCTTCCTCCTGGCTGGGCCAGCAATGTAGATCCAGGCTGTGGAGAGATTAATGATATGGCATCAGATGTCATAGTATCCTTCTGTGTTTGTGCCGTTTCTTCCCTCTGTGCCTAAGCTCGGGTACCCCCTCTTCCACAAGGACTCCCCATTGGTGCATTCTCTATCCATGCTGGCCCATGGGCAGTAAACTCATTCACTCAGCACATGGCTTACTCTCATGCTCTTAGATACCCAGGGTCTCAATCATTGTAAATAAAGTCTAAAGCTCAAATAATGGATGAAACTCAACTTCAACCATATTGAGAAGGGAGTGCTAGGAAGTAGTAACAAGGGCCTGGGTGGTTGGGGCAGTGGAGGTGTTAGCAGGTGGCTCGGGACCAGGCATGGTAGGTGCCTGAAGACAGCTTTGCCTGCACTGGCATGGTTCTGGTTCATTTTGTTTCTCCTGGGGCCACATGGGAAGGAGCCCCTCCCTACAGGGAGATAACCATTCAGACAACCAACACTTATTGCCCAGTAACCTAGGTTCAAGCTTTTGTTCTGTATATCATAGGAAATGCAAAGATAAGTCACAGTCTTTGCCTTCTAAGAAATGCCAATCAACTTATTAAAAGACATAAGATGTGTACTGAGTGGTTGTAACAAGGCTTATATTGAGAGGTACAGAGAAGAGTGATGGGAGTTCCCTGGAGGGGTTTGAACTGACAAGGAGGACTTGGATAGTTGGGGAAGGAGAGTGAGGAGGGTGCACAGAACAGACCAAAGAGGGAGGCGTGTTCTGGAAGCACCACAGGAGTTTTAGGGTAATAAGAGGCTGTCAGTTTCCAAAGTGTAAGGGACCTTCTGGGTCTTCTGGAATCTTGAAGTCGACATTGGCTGAACACCCCCTACTATGTTCAAAGCACTGTGCTGCAGGCTACGAATAGGACAATGAACACAAGGGATGTGGCTACTCCCTTCAGAAAGCCCACACACAATTTTTATGCTTTAAATCACTTCCAAAATGGGAAACACCAAAGATGACTCTAGGGATTATGATGAAGACAAAAGACACCTTAAATGGGAAATCTGGAAGCTTTTTAGACAAAGAGGTTGTGTCTCTATGTATATGTAGGTTATTAAAGTGTGTTCTGATATGTGGAGTTAATATATTTATGAAAAGTTGTATAAACGGATCATGGTGACCATTCTCAGATCTGGGAGCAACTCCCCTGTCCTTCAGTGGGTCCTTTGACATTAACGTGAAAAGTGAGGCTATCTGAGCTGCCCCTCTTTTCCCATACTTCCCTATATACCCATTACTTCCTGATTTATTTGCAAATACAGATTTCACAGACTGGGTTTGTTTTTTTCACCCAACAAAATCTGTAGACATGTTTTCTTGAGGGTATTTTCTTAGTTATTATTTTCCGATGTGTGTAATACCAAGACTCCCACAGGGAGTGTGTAACAAGGGAAGAATGCAGACATCTTTCAATTTGTCTGTAGCACTGGAAAGTTGAAAAAACATGGACCAGTTAGAAGCAGCTTCATCATTTCCTGGATAGGTGACCTAGATAGGCACTTAGACTTTGGAGCACAAAGAATTGGGTGGTTGTCAAAAATGCAAATAACTGAGTCCTCACCAACAGAAATTCTTACTTGCATTTTAAATTAGTCTTGTGTATAGTTAGAAATGCTTTCAGCTGTAAGTAGCAAATATCCAGTAATAACTTAATATCTCACATAATAAGTCTCCTAATCATTGTTCTAGGGTTGGTGCAGCTCAACAAAGTCATCAGGGTCCCAGGCTCTTTCTGACCTCTTGTCCTACCTTCTCAACACTTCAGCATTTCATCCAGAGCCATGTCACCTCCTGGCCATAGATGACTGCTGCTCCCAGTAGCATATCCCCTCACCACCATGCTCAAGGAATGGCACCAGACAACTCTCCTTGTTCACCTTTATCCTTTTTCAGAAGCAAGCAAAATCTTTCCCAGAAACTTCCCCCTCCTGGCAGGATCTCACATGTTTTTGGCCAGAACTGTGTCACTGCTTGCCTCTAGCTGTAAGGAGATGGGAAGTGTATTAGGGTTCTCCAGAGAAACAGAACCAGTAGGATATATTTTTATGTATATAAAATAGATTTAGTTTGAGGAATTGGTCATGCAATTATAGAGGCTGAGAAGTCCTATAATGCTCCATCTGTAAGCTGGAGACGTGGGAAAGCTGGTAGTATTCTTCAGTCCAAGTCTGAAGGCCTGAGAACCAGAGGAGCTGATGGTGTAGATCCCAGTCCAGGGGCCAGAAAAGGTGAGATGACCCAGGTCAAGTGATGAGGCAGCAAAAAGGGGCAAATTCCTCCTTCCTCCACCTTTTGTTATATTCAGGCCCTTTGGTAGATTGTGTGGTACCCACCCACATTGGGGAGGGCAATCTACTTTACTGAGTCTGCTGATTCAAATGCTAATCCCATCTGGAAACACCCTCACAGACGCACCCAGATATAAAGCTTAATCTGGGAACCCTGTGGCCAGTCAAGTTGACACATGAAATTAACCAACACAGGAGGGTATTTGGGAAAGAGAAATGGAATAGCATGGCTAGAGACTAAAATTGAAATAACCATGACTTATCCCCTCAAACCAGGCACACTGCCACCCGGGCTATACCTGGGTCCTGCTGGAAATGAGGAAATAGAGGATGACTGTTAGGGACACAACCATTGTGTCTGCCCCAGCGTGGAGAGGATTCTGATGCAGGTGTCCATGAACTGGAGAGGATTCTGATGCAGGTGTCCATGAACCACACTGTAAGCCACTTGTTGTCAAACATCAGTATTATATCAAAATCATCCAGGGAGCTTTAATAAGTGCCAGAGGCCTGGACACTGTGCTGATTTGGTGGGTCAGGGTTGAGGCCTAAGCACCAGTATCTTTTCAAAACTCACTAGGTCTGCAGTCCCCAACCCTAGGGCATGGCCTGGTATCAGTCTGTGGCTTGTTAGGAAATGGACCATCCCTGCCTAAGCTCTGCCCCAGCCCCAACATCCCACCCCCCACCCCTGGGCCATGGAAAAATTGTCTTCCATGTAACCAGTCCCTGGTGTCAAATAGGTTGGGGACTGCTGCTAGGTGATTCTGAGGTACAGCTAGGACTGAGAACTCACTGGATCAATCACTTTCTCTGAATACCAGTTAGAAAGCGAGAGAGATAATATTAAGATAATAATAGTGTTTGTCACATAGGGTAGGTGTTAGATATAGATGGTTTGGTATACATGCAGTTAAAGCTCAAGCCAGCACGTACATGACAGGTGAACAATAAGTTTGGGTATCAGCCCACTCTCTCCTTACACCAGATGATTTCAGAGGCAGGCTCCGGTTTCTTCCAAAGAAAGTGTTTTTCAAAAATAGTGAGAAGTAGACTTGTTTGTCTTGGCTACTCTATACTAGTTCTCTACTTCTGCAGCAACAAATCACGACAAATTTAGCAGCTTAAAAAGCTTGAAACAACACTGATTTATTATCTCACACTTCTGCAGGTTAGAAGTCCAGACAGGCTAGGCTGGGGGCTATGCTCAGAGTCCCACCGGCCAAAATCAAGGTGTTGGCTGGGCTTGTCTCCAGAGGCTTGGGAGTGCACTTCTGAGCTCACTCAGGTCACTGGCAGAACTCAGTGCCACGTGGCTATAAGGCTGAGGTCCCCTTTTGCTCCTAGAGGCCATCCACATTCCTTCTCATGTGGTCCCCTGCATCTTCAGAGCAGCAACAGTGTGTCAAGTCCTTCTCAAGCTCCAACTCTAACTTCCTCTTCTGCCCCCAGTTAGAAAATCTCTGTTTTTAAAGGCCCATGTGGGCCTGTGTGGATAGTCTCCTTATTTTAAGGTTAACTGTGTCTTATGACAAAATCACGGAAGTGGTATCTCATCGTATTCAACAGGTTCTGGGGATTAGGATGAAACATCTTGAGGACCTTTTCAGGAGTTCTGCCTCCTGTAGCTGTCCATCCACTTTCCTGTGTAGACCCCCTAGCTGTTGGCATTGAAGAGTGACTCTGACCCATCCTTCAATTTTGTTATCACCTGGTGTTTAGCAATCTCCAGGTGAAGCGTTAGCACCTCTCATGTCCTTGATTGCAGCTTCATGTAGGTATAATTGACTTCCCATTTTAGGCAAACACCAAGGCAGGAATTTCACCTGCATGTCCTGGCCATGGATGTGGAGGAACAGCAGGCGGGCCCGACCTGGAGGGGTTGGAGGCATCAGATATTCAAGCCTGTGGATTTCAGTTAGACACAAAAGGACAAACAGCAAGAAGGAGAGAGTTCATTCTAAGGGACAGCTGAGTGACACTGGTAGGTAAGCACCACTGGGCTCGGAGGCTGTCATAAATAAAGATGATTTCAGAGCAGATGGGCCTGGGGAGTCTGGCCATGACCACCCAATCACGCCGCTGGCAGCCACCCACTTCCCTGCCTCCCAAATGCCATTCTGCTTTTCTCAGAAGCCTAGAGTGGTTCTGGCAGATGTGAAATTACTCTTTTAGAGCAAGAAACACCTTGTAGTTGTCCAGAGCATATTTCAGGAGTTCTCAAGTCAGTATTGCTTTAGTCTGATTTTCAGTCTTCAAATGGGGAACATTTTTAAATATTGAAAATCAAAGCATAAAGAATTCTACTGGGAGTGGGAGAGTCTGGGAATCTTGAAAAGCCAAAACAGAAAAAACTAAAGATCTGAAGACAGGAGCTGTAGGTGAGCTTCATGGCCACTTTTTTACTGTGATTCTATAGTGGACACTGTGGTACGTGGCCCAATACCCCCTTCGAGTTTGAGCCACCCAGTTAGCTGCTGGGAGTGTTGGCAGCTGATGGCTCTCAGCTGAGTTCCTCTCAGGGAATTACCTGCAGCTGGAGAGAGCCTTCATGTCCAAGGTCACGGCCCCTCCCTGGGAAGCCCACATCCAATGACTTATAATTATTAGGGTGGAAAGTCCAGGCAGCCTTGCCTCAAGTAGGACAAGACTGGAGGGCTATCTCACCCCAGAGTTCCCCCAGGGATTGGCTCTGACCTTTGCTAGGATGGCTTCATGGTTTAACACCTCCCTCTGCCTGATCCTGCTTCGTCTACTTCCCTGCAAGTGAGGGGCAATCCCAGTGGCACTTCCCACCACTGTCCTGCATGCTCATCTCTGGTGGGCATATGGGTTCTAACAAGTCTCATCAGCCTCGAGGATAGATTGTTTGCAGAGGCCTTCAAAGTAGATGTGTACATGTGGTGTGTCCAGGCGCACAGGTGTGTGTTTTTGTGTTTGAGAAGGAATGGACAAATGATCTAGGAGTTTAAAATATGATTGGAAAGTCCATGTTTTAATTTTAAAATCCCATCAGGAGCTTCAACTTTTCTTTTTTAAAGTCTCAATTTCATCCCCTCAAAAAAGAGTTCCAAAGGTGAACGAACAATGGAAAGGTGAAAAATTTCAGAGAGGCCACAGGTGCGTCCAATTCATTTCCTTCAATGATGCACAAGAGGTATCTGCACGTGGGCAGTTGAGAAGAGGAGTAGATCATCAGCCATAGTTAGCTACCCAGAATATCACATTTACAAAATAATGGCCCATTTCAAAGTTCAAATTAATAACATTTACGAATGCTCTACCATCTTTTGAAAAAATGACTCAAGGAAATCATTTTCCCAAAACTCATCTTAGTTCTCCATTCCTTAGTGGAGTGGTTGGTGGGGTAGGTAGGCAGGTGGCCTGAGGAGGTAGCCCTGATGAACTGCTACTCCTTAGGGATGACACCTGCCCTGACTCACTGACCGCCCCCACCCCCAGTCAGGATCTTTTAAAGTGTTAATTTGACTGGAACTGACACGCTGATGCTAAGCTAGCTACTGAAAATGTTCCAAGAGAAAAACAGATAGTATATAAGAATAGGATAAGGTGGAATCAGTCTGGATATTAAGACACATATGAGATCCACATATTTAAACATCTATTTGTTTCATGTGCCAAAGTATACAATTCTACAGATATTTTCTAGGTCTTCTGATGTCCTTGGTTTTCATGAAAATTGGGATAGTTTGAAAAGAGCACGGCTTAACCCAACCTTAAACATTGTAGGGAATAAGGTGCTCTTAAATGCGGTGGGAAATCAATAAGCCCAGCTGTGGGTGAGAGGTGAGTGGAAGGTTCTGGTTTCCTGTGATATACATCTTGGGTAAAGTTTGGCTTCAGGGTTTTAAAAATATGAAATATAAAGGACATCATGATAGGTTAAAACTTATAATCTTTAGAGTGATGAATACTATGTAAATTGCTACATTTTAAACAAACACTAGAAGCAAGAGTATGTAGCATAATTCAATGCTTCTAAAATGAAGCCCTGTCCTACCTGATTAGAATCATCTGAAGTAATTTTAAAAATTCACATTCCTGGGCCCCACTTCAGACCTACTTGACCCAGGATTCTACACTATAACTAGCACCAGGTGATTCCTGGATACACTAAAATGCAAGAAAAACTGGCAAAATAGGATGATTATCTTTAGCGCTAGAGGGGTCTTCAAAAATAAATCTAATCCAAACCCCCTGGATTGTGTCCAGAGCACACAGATATGTTATAAGGTTTAAGTAATGAAGTCATGTTCTGAGATCTTTTTAGTTGAACAAATATTTATAGATGACTTACTCTCTGCAATCCTCAGAGGGAAAAATAAAAATGAATGTGACATAATTCTTGTCCTCTGTGAACCTAAAATGTCATCTAATTTTTAACTAAATATGTAATTCAACCTTTCCCCAATTCCCTGTTTTTATTCTTACAATTCTTCATGAAAGATTGCCTCCTGGAAGGCATTTAGTTACTGGGTAATGTCTCCCAGACTCTAATCCCACAAAATTTAGCCTCATTTGCCCTGGACAGTTTACCTGACACAGCTTTATCTTAGGTGAATGGGCATTTGTCATCTTCGAGTTTTGCTCTTCCTTTCTAAGTCCTTGGTCTTAACTGCTCAGTTTGGTTTGACATATTCGAAGGGTGTCATTAGCACTGCAGCAGTTAAGGTGAAGGAGCCATCTCTAGACATTGAGTTTCTGGGGCCAGGAATGTATCATTTCCTCTCTGCAGTCCCAGTACCAGCAAAGTATGTGGGGACAAAAATACTCATTCATATGAATATAATAATTGGATTTGAAGAGTAGAGGAAAAGTGAGGAAAGGATTAATGAGAAAGACTTTAGAAAAACAGACTTTGGATGAAGGCCTGGACTAAGCAGCACTTGGAAGTTGCTTCTCTTCCCAAGGCAGTTTCTTTGGCTTGTGTTTCCCGTAGCGCCTCATTGCCACCCTCAATCTGGGCAGTCCTCCCTTCGTAATGACAGGTCCTCCTCTCCTTACTGAGGGATAATGTTTTATTGTCTGTGCGAATAATAATAAGTAAGTGGGAGATTTCCCCAAACATCTGACTGGTGGTGATGGCGCAGGGGCCGGTCTTTTCCCTGTCTTTAATGGTAACGTTTTCTCCCACCTCACTCACATGGTTAGGGGGAGCTCAAGTGTTCAGCTAAATTTTATCCGATGGGAAGGAACTTGTGAGGACCACAATACCCAATGGAAGTTAGTTACTCTTTAGTTACCTTGACCCAAGACTAAGATGCTAAATCAGAAAAAAGTGGTGAACCAAGTTGCTGCCCTATTCCTGTGTGCAACGTATTGAGGTAGAAAACGGGGTCACTGTACTTGTTCCCTCAAGATACATCTTCCTTCTCCCTTCAAATCGTTGAACTAAACAAAGAGTGAGGTCCATGAGGAATAAGTTTTACCCCTGTCTTCTTCATAGAGGAAGTCAGTACTCATAAAACATAGCTCTAAAATGTCAGGAGCACTCAAGAGTTAGTAGCGATTGCCTGGGCTCTAGAAGCCTGGTTGTTCCCTGTCAAATTGTTCCTGGTGTCCTTTCCCACATGAAAGGGGGTGTTGGCTGAATCTAGTTATTAAGGTAATAGGGGATTTTAGGTCTGTGTGACCACACTTGCGCCTCCTGGGCATGATTTAGATTCACATTTAAACTAACACAATAAATCAAATGTTTGTTGATCTTGTGTGTATAGAATAGCTTGAGTTGAATCTTGTGTAGAACTACCTGTTGGAGAGTTGAAAGAGGAAGTAAATATGAAAAATCCTGATTTTAACACACCATGCCATGGCATGAAGTTAATTTTTTTAATTCCTTAGAGAGGAGACAACTCCCATCCCGCCATATAATACAGAATCTGGAAAAATTAGTCTCACTGAGGCTAACAACTGTGCTGCTAGGAGAAGTCACCGGTTCACATTTTCAAGCTTCCATTTCCCTCGCTTCAGTTATTTCAGTTTCAGTAGCAACAGGAAATTTGAGTAATTCTGCATCAAAAGTTTTAGATGCAAAGAGGAAAAAAGAAAACCCTGATGAGTTAGTTTCAAACAATTCTATGCAGTGACCTGGAGTAATCAAGGAGCAAATTTAGAAAATATTTTCTAAGTAGGATTTGCAAAGACTACTAAGTTAGTAAGAGACTAAATAAACAAATTTCTACTGCTTAATATAACAAAGGTTATATAATAAATCATGTTTACATTATTATGAGGTGACTAGCCCTATAATGAGGTTATTTACGATCCTAAATTAAGATTTATGAGCACACAGTGGTTTTTCTTCTCTTTCTACTAAGTCTGTACATTACACAAAGAAGACTGGATCTTGATGTGTTTTGAAACTTTAGACTCAGGTTAAATTTCACCACTCAGTTCTGCTTCACTTGTTCTCATTCTGAGTCACTCGACCTCTGACTGCCAGTTTTCTATTTGGTAAATTTGTCTGAACATTTGTCAAAGTAGCCTGAGCAGGTCTAAGTATGATAAGACATAGAATAAAGGGCTAAGCTGATAAAGTCTGTGAGACTTTCAGATAGGAAAAACACCATTTACTTAAGAAGCTCAGAAATAGCTGGTCACATGTCTAACTTAGGGTTGCTAAGAAAATACAGGTGGATTCAATTCTCTGCAACTCTTTACCTGCTTCCATTTCCAAAATTATGATACTTTAAAGAGGTTGAAGATTGACTTGGAAGTAGCTAATTTTAAAAAGGAACATAATACTGAGATTATAAAGTAACCCTCTGTTATGTTTCAAGGCTGATTAGTATAATAAGGTGACCATGGCAGAGACTAGATCCTAAGATGTGCTTGAAACCCTTAATGTAGTGAGAGGAAGCAGGAATGGGATTGAGTCTGGTGCAGCCTCTTTTGGGTTTGGCTGTTGCTGCGCCACGTGTACAAACAATACAGACTATGAAATACAGTTGTATTTGCTTCCAGAACCCCTGAGGATACCAAACTCCACAAATGCTCAAGTCCCTTATATGAAATGGCATAGTATTTTTATAGCCCAAGCACATCCGCCTGTATACTTTAAATCATCTCTACTGTACATATAATACCTAATACAATGCAAATACTATGTAAATAATATACTGTTTTATTTGTATTTTTATTGTTGTATTGTCATTTATTTTTTACCTAATATTTTTGATCCACACTTGGTTGAATCCAGAGGGCCAAACTGTACTTCCTATCAGATTATTGGGCAATTTTCTTACTGGGGCCAGAAAGCCAAAGTCCAGGTCATATTTCTCTGGGTAAAGATGGGATTTCCTCTGAAAAGAGCAAATATTTTCACTGTCAGTTTCCCAGGAGAGAGGTCAGTTCTCCAGCATTCATAGCGGGAGGTGGTGTTGAGAGCTTTAGACTTGGGTGAAGGGAAATCTTCCTCATTTCTTTAGTACAGATGTCAATTTGGCTCAGATTCTAAAGATCTGGGGTGGTTACGCTACCTCTGGTGCCTTGGAAACAGGCTGCAAAGGCAGCAGAGAGCCAGCCTGGGGAGGGGTGATAGGGCCCACTGGGGCTTGCAGCTCTCATGAATGACTCTCTCTAGACTCTTTGTTCCATTATTCTGGAACAGTCAGGGAAGTCTGGTCTCTATTGTGCTGGGGGCAACAAAAGGGAAGACAAGGCTTTTCCCCAGGGCCAGACAAGATGGTAGGAGACAGACGTGCCCAGCAGAAGAGGGCAGTGCCCACTGGAGCAGCTATGTCAAGGAGTCAGTGTCCCTGGAAGAGCAGCCTGGGAGTCAGGCGAGAGGGCAACCCATTTCTGGGTGCACTTGACATCATACCCTGGGAACCTCTCAGGATCATGCGGGGAACGTTTTAAGGGTGGCTATTTCAGGCAATAATTCTGGAAAGGGTTCATGGTGTAATATCATGTTATATAGTAGAATCAAACATACTATCTGTACAAAATGCGTAGGTAATTCATTCTGCTAGTCATTAATATGACTCTAAAATTATTAAAACAATGTGGTACTGCAGAAGAAATAGGCAGATGAGCAGACCAGAACAGAGCATTTACGCACAAACTCAAACTGATACTGAAATTGAGTACATGATGATAATGATTTAAAATAAATGTGGAAAAAAAGATTATCAAATAAAGTGTGTTGGGACAATTGGGTAGCTACTTTAAAGATATTTTCCTAACTCACACCATATAAGAAAATCCAGAGGCATCAAAAATATAAACATAAAGAAATGAAACTGAAAGTAACAGAGGAAAAAATAAGAATATTTATTTATACCCTTGGGGGGAGCAAGACACAAAATTCAGTAGCCCTAAGGAAAGACTGATAAGGTTTCTTCCATTTTCAAACAAGCCTTTATGTACCAAAAAAATCATAAATCTATTAATAATATATAAAAAAGGCCAATATTCAGAGTTTATAAAAATTTCTAAAAACTTAATATAATTGGCTAACAATGAAATGCAAATTACCAATGTATAAAGAATTAATCACTCAAACTTTTTAAAAGTACAAGTCAGACTAATTATCAGATATTAATACAGTGATATAACAACTGACCAAAACTAATAAGTTTGCTAATTAAAAGTTTAGGTAAAAGGGGGAAGGAAATATACTCAAATGTTGAGTGGTAGTATAAGATAATATACGTTTTTAGAAGGCAATTGGGCAATTTCCATGAATGTTTAAATGCATATGTTCTATGACCCAGCAATTCCTTGCCAGGAACTTAACCCATGACTATACCCACACAATCATTTTAAGATGTTCAGTGCAGCAATATTTATAATAGCAAAAGCCTATAATCCAACTGAATTATCAATAGAGGAATTGCTAAAAAAAATGATGACACATCTATACAGAGATCTATTTAACCATTAAAAAAATAACCTCCAAGTTGTTAAGCAGATAAAGCATGGAACAGTGATGTATAGTTTGGAAATTTAAATAAACAAACATTTTTTCCCCTGGAGGGATAGAGTTCTGTTTGGACAAAGGGACTCTTGGGCAGGGACAGTGGGAGACTATTGCTTTTCATTTTATACCATTCATTCTGTCTTGCCAAGCACATATATATATATATATATATATATA
>VBSM01002217.1:40385047-40402957 GCA_008086735.1 Cheirogaleus medius
AAAAAAAAAAAACAAAACAAAAAAACTAGGAAAAAGATTACTTGCAACCGATGTAATAATACCCTACATAAATGTATTGTTTAGGATCCAAGGAAGGCAACTTCAGGAATGCTGGAGTAAAGAAAGAAACCTCAAAACATGCCAATGAAAGGGAATGGCTCTGAGTCTAAGGAAAAACAGCACAGATACTGCATTTGGGGAAAAACTGGGAACTGTTCTGTGTGCCAAGATTGTATTTAACTTAGATTTGGCAAATTTGTGAATACCTCTTTCTCATGAAATTGTCACTGCACACTATCCTTTAATATTTAATTCAGTAGTCCTACATTTTTATGTGGGAAAGGCTCACTCATTGTCTTCTATTTCTATAAATGATAAGAGAGTAAGACTTAAGCCAAAACAGGTGTGATTTAAGAAAGACATGAAAATAATTTGACTCCAAGCCTTGGAGAATAAACAGTAACTTCTGAGTGTGCTTCACCCTTGGAGTAGGTGAAAGGAAGCATGCCAACATGGGTCCAGATGAGGCTGTTGTATGGCACAACTACTTATTTACCACTTTTTATGGTGAATGCTCCCTGCATTTACCCTCATTATGAACTAGTTCAGCAGTCTCTTCTGAAGAAAGTTAATTTCTTATGGCAAGATAAACACCAAAATCACTTTGAGATCCTTGCTGCTCATGTGTATACTACCTGAAATGCTCCCCAAGAATGTCTATGGATATTCTTCACCACTGATTGCAAAAATCTAGTTATCTAGGGTCAATAGCTTTTTCCCCCCCTTTAATTCTCTAAACTATGAAAACACAAACTTTTTTTTTAAACAGTTCAAAAAGGAATATAATAAATAATGAATATCCTTCCAATTCTAGTACCATGCTCCATAGGTAATTAATGCCAAGTTTTCATATATCCATACACTTACAAGTTAATCATATTTACACTTACTGATATATCTATGTTTGGTCTTAATTCTGTCATCTTATGATATACTTTCTACTTTAAATCCTTCCTTTTTCTTATACAGCCTGTGTTATCTTTAATTTTGTGTTAACATTTTAATTATCAGGCTTAGAGTTTTATTTTGGTAATTATAACTATTCAAAATATTATATCCCTATATCTTGATATATCAACTTTACAAAATTTCTATTAACTGAAAAGTAAAAACAATTTGGACATGTATATTACCTTCTACTTTCTCTTCCATCTTCTATTTTCTAACTTGTTAATGATCTTTTCTATATTGTCAAGATTTACAATCTTTAAATGTTTCTATAACCATATTGAATTATTTATCCTTAATTACATATTTAAATAATTCAGTAATCACCAATCCTCTTCTCAGTGTTTGTCCATTTCATCTCATTTTAGATGGTCTTCATCCTGTTGAATTTTCAGTAAGTGTTCACTATTGTCATGCTGCCTGACTTCACCTGCCTTTATATTTGGAATCCAGTTTGGCTTTTTTTTCCCCCTGAGAATTTGGTAAACTTTGCTCCACTCAGCTTTAGCACTGAATGTTGCATTGCTATGGAGAAGCCTAAGGCCGGTCTGTTCTTCTCCCTCCATTTTCCCCTCCCAGAGAAGTGACTTGATTTTATTGTTGTTTAGATGACATTTCTCACCCTCATTCTCCCAACCCCCAAGATGATTTGCAGATCCTGTCCAGGTCAAGAGCAACTGTATTTTAAAAAAAAATGTTTATAATGTTAAAATTAGTATTTATTATATGATCTTTTATAAAACCATTTCTAGCTATCTATTTAGCCTACTATCCCATTTGTATTGATATTTATGCATAGGTATATGCTTGGGATTACTTTTGGAGGTGGCAGGGCTTGGAGGGTGCTTTTAAAAATCTTTGTACTTTAATGAATGTTTAAATTTTTTATCATGGATTTCATCATTTTTTACTAAATGAGTTATTTTTCCATCAAAAAAAAGTTGACAGTAAATATGTAAGACATAACAGTTAATTTTGGATGGTGGTGAATTTTCTGATTTGCACTTTTCTGTATGTTTTGAAGGAAAACTAACACAAAGAAGGAAAAACATCTTAAATGTCTAAAGCGAGGAAACAATTTCTTAACCACCCCCTCTCAAGTCTGACACTTGAGTAGGTTGATGGGCTTATGTCAGAGAAGTAGCATTTTTTTCCTGATATCAGGATACTTCATATGCTTAAACAAGAGTAAGGTACAAGTTTTCTTGGCAAAATGAAATTAGAATATCAAACGTACTGAATGACATGGGTGGAAATTTTTATACAGTTATGGCTGGATGTGGGAATGAGGTGTTTTAGATGACCCCTTTCCAGAAGAGTTTCTTGGTTCACACTCTGTTCTTTCTCCTCTATTACATCTGGTATTTGCAGTTCCCCCTTTTTACTAATATGCCTCAGGTTAACAAATAAAATACAGCAGTCCCCCTTTATGCAGGGGATACATTCCAAGACACCCAGTAGATGCCTGAAACCATGAAGAGTACCAAACCCCTATATATAGTGTTTTCTCCCTATACATAAATACCTACGATGGTTTAATTTATAAATTAGGCACAGCGAGAAACTAAAAACAATAATAGAAAAATTACAATATGCTATGTTACGTGAATGTGGTCTTTTTCTCTAAATATCTTATTTTACTGTACTCATGCAGTTGACTGTGAGTAACCGAAACTGCAGAAAAGGGGGGAATACTGTATTCAGTTCTGATTTCTGACATTTGGGATTCTTCATTAAGCATCATCTCCAACTTAGGTATACAGTAGATGTAAGCTGCCACTCAAAAGAAACCTGTCCCACAGTCTGTTTTCAACATGTTCAACTATTATCAAATTATGATAGAAACACCTAATGTACCAAACATAACTACTCTATTTCTCATTCTTACAGATTCTTTAAACTGGTGGGTTATTTCTGTTCAATTATTTGTAATTATATTTCTACAAAAGGATTTTTCTTTTGCATTCTGTGGTACTCTAGAAAGGACTTATTTTTAGCATTCAGCTATTACTAGGCATTTCAGGATATGCAAATACGGGTAAAAGAAACCACTCCAGGAGATGTTAAAACATAACACAAATTACACTCTAAGACAATTTGTGGTGAGTATACTTAAGTATACTTAAGAAACAACTAAAGCTTCACAGAACTGGGAGTTTGAAAACTTTTTTGATAGTATATTAGTAAAATGTTTTTGATCATGTACCCTTAATATGTGAATATTAATGTACCAATATTATACACAATATACGTAAGTGTAAACATATACATATACAAAACAGAATGAAATAAAAAAGGGTAAAAAGCTAGTAATCTTTTCATACATCAGTGGAATATTTGGAGAATAGTACTATAGAGCACAGCAAAGAAAGAAATCACTTTTGGCTGTGGTGATTCTGGCTAGGATGGCCTCATATTAGAGGTGATGTTTAAGCCAAACTTTTATTAAGTAAGATCCTGACAGGGCAGCAGAAGGACAATACAGTCACTGCATGGAAGAACTTGAATGGGGAGGAAACACTGGCAAAAAGGGTCAGACATCTTTAGTGGAAAAGAAACAGGGAAGAGAACATAACTTTCATTATCTTTTAAATCTTACAGTATGTAGTAGTGATTAACACAAGAGTCTGGAGTCATAGAGACCCAGTTCACTGATACACTGAAATATTGATATATTGATTCTGCTACTTATCACCCATGTAGCCTTGAGTAAATTAGTTTCCTCATCTACAAAATGAGAATGATAGTAGTGTCCATCCACCAGGACCATGGTAAAAATTAAATGCACTAATGCCATGCAAAACAATCAGCACACTGAGTGAGTGTACAATTCTACAGCACATAACTTTTTTGTATTTTTCCTAAGAGAAGATGAGTTCCTTGAGAGCAACAAATATCATTTGCCACTTTATCCCTATTATCAATACTTTACTTTCAGTAGGCACTCAAATATTGGTTTAATTTTGATTAGGAGCTAAATTTGTGTGGAGTTAAACATTTGGGTAAGGTGTAGCAATAAACAAAAAAGGGAATACTTGCCAGGGTCAGGCGGTGGAAAGTCACACAATCTGAGGAATACGAATTTCATTCAAAAGGTAGTAGCAAACATTTTTAAGAAGTGAGAGGACTGCCTTAATACTGGACACTAAAATCTTTTATCTACAAAGATAAGTTTTTCTCCCCAAACTAAGATAGATTAGAATGTATTAATATTTTTCTTTTGTCATAACAGATGTTTCATTCTTTGAAACATATCTTCCAGTCTCTTACTTTTTCTGGTTCTCATTTGTTAATTCTGAGACTCCTTAAGATTAAATACCTAACTTTCTCTGTGATATTAGGGATCCAGTCATTTCAGTTCCTAGACCACTTCTGATTTCATTTAACAAGAATAAGACATTGCTATCTAATTAAAAAGATCCAAACCAACTGAATCAATACACATTTCCCTGAGGACTCTGATCTTTAGGCTTATACATATGAGATTCTGAATCTATTAATATTTTAGAATTGTTTGAATATATCAACCCTGACCCACTTCCCCCATGTATTATTTCTATGTACTTCAGCCCATTTGGAATCAGATGAGGTAACACTGCACATCTGCCTACATAGAAGAGGGAGGTTAGTGCTTCTTATGTATCCCTGCCCCTTCCCCTTATCTGAAGCAGCTGTACTTTCCTTCAATTATTTCCCACACTAGCAGGACTTTTGAGTTCTGAATGCCAATGGCTGCTAGCAGTGAGAAAAGGTGCCACCTTTCTAGGACAACTATCCCTTCATTCTCTGATCTATATATCACACTGTGGTCTGAACCTTACCTCCAGCAAACCACAGAATTCTAGGCCTCACTGTTTCAAATACAGGGGAAATACTTGTGATTGTGTTTCTAAGAGCTCCCTTTCACACCAGTATCATTCAAAACCTCAAGCACTTGAAAGCCCTGACTTCAGCATTATACCATTTATCCAAATAACAAAAAAACACTTGTACCCCTTAAATTTGGGGGGGGTGAATTTGCAAGAATTGTAATAATCTTTTATTTACAATCTAAGAACCCATTAATAAAATATATATTTCAATAAAACCCCCCAAAACCTCAAGTACCATTTTTGCCAAAGAAGATAACATCAATTGGGGTTTAAAAAAAAAATAGGGCAGATTCTTACTGGTTTTCAAGTATTTCAGCATCCATGTTTTCACTGGACTGGATAAGTTCTAGAAAGAAACATTTCGTTTGGAAAGAGGAAACTCTAGGATTATATTGGCAAATATTCTCTGAGTCCTGTGTCTTCCTTCTTTCAGTGACTTCTAAGGAAAGTTTCTAAAGCTGGTGAGATGGAACTGAAGTTCACAAAAGATACATAATTTTTTTAAAAAAGTCTTCAAAACACATCTGCTGACAGAATCTGGGGGAAATAAAAAGTCTTAAGAAACTAAAGAATTGCTGCCAATAAGAAGAAAAAAAGGCATGGAATGAGAGAAGAGCAGGGGAAGGTTCCAAGAGCCAGAAACTCTATGGCAAAAAAAAGGGGGAAATTCAATCCAGGCAAGTAGGTTTGTAAAAATTACTTTATAAGCCAGAAATTATCTCTGTGGGCAATTATTCTAAGCACATAGTTACCTTCACTTCATCGAATAAAAATGCTTCTTACATAAACTTAACATAAAAAAGCAATTGATTCAATATTTCAATTAAAGAAAAAATCTAACTATTAAAATATAACCATAACCATACTTTTCTGTTCCCATCTCTGACACACACTCTAACCAAACAGTAAAAAAACAAGGAAGATAGCCTTATATAGAACTAAAGAAAAAGCTGAATCATTACTCCTCTTCCAAACTACTTTCTGGATTTTATCACCACCTCTCCACAATCTAACAATGACAACAAAATTAATGGAAAGTGAAATTAAACCTAAATGCTACCAAAAGTATGATTCTATTATAGGGATAGAAGAAGGGAAGACAATGCAGTTTAGAGTGAATTATATGAAAACAAAAATTTGAAGCTTACAAAAGTCAAAACCTGATTAGTTAAGATTAAGACATTGCACCTGAATTAGTTCTATGATGGCACATCATCTAGAAGCTCTACAAATGAAGAACTCCTGTTAGTCTTTCATAAGGCATTCATTAGAAAAGCCACATAACTGAAGTTCTTAGACTGAATCTCATTTAAAAAGACAATGATTGTTATTGCAAAGTAAGCAACTATATTCAAATGCAGCATAAAGGCAACATATAAGAGAAAGTGTATGAATACCCTCGAAAAATTTTCATTCCTGGAAAAAAGCAAAAAATGTCAATAAACACAAGAAACACTAGGCACAAACAACTGCTGGTTCTTTGGCAGAAGAAATGACGTAACACAGGGATTGTGTTAAGAACTCTACAGTAAAGATCTAGGCAACGATACTAAATGCATTAATTAGTAATAAACTCACAGCAAAACAAAGTTCACTTCCATATTTTACTAATACAGATTTATCTGGAAAATGCCAATGTTGCTAAACTTAGTCAACTTTAGTTGTTAAATATTCAGTGATCTTAACCACTAAAAAAAATTTCTTTTGGATAATCCATATTGTCAGCATTAGATGAAAAATATGTTTGAATTCTGTAAAGCCCTTTCCTTTAACAAGGAGATAAATTCAGCAATAATCTTACCGTATCTTTTTCAGTATTATGAAGTTACACCTCTGGAAAACTTAAAATAGGTGGTAATTCTGTAAATAAATCTTTCCAATGACTTATCAATTAGCAGTGCAACTAAATACAGCTAAAGGGAAAACATTTACCTATCTGAATATGTTAAATTATACAACTTTGCTACTAAAGCAATATAAAGTAGCATTTATCTCCTCAGCTTTTTAAAAGCTAATTCAAATAACTATACACACACATGCTCTAATAAGAACAATATTGGGTAGAAGTTTACTGACAACTGAGGCAGATAGGCTAGACTCAAGGGCCTTACGAACATTTGTAATCATTTCCCTAGGAAGAGGTAGAATACTAGGTCAATTTTTATTTATATCCTAAAACTCCCAGACAGATCTAATATCAATAGACCTGAGCTCTGGATGAAATATGCCTAAGAATACCAAGCTTTTCACCTTCATAGCACATTTCAGTGAGCCTTCACAAGTTACACTTCCCAAGGCATGATTAAGCAAAAATGGAAACATTTTTTTTAATATACTAGGAGCAAAGAATTTCATAGATAAAAATAACTTTTGAAGTACACAAAATGTCTGCCATTCAAGTCTCAGCTCAAGTGTTACTTCCTCAGAAGTCTTCCTTGACACCCCACCCAGAAAATTGCTGATATTTTTCCTAGCACCTCTCTGAAATATCTTGTTCATTCATCTATTATTTTCTAATTCTGAATTAAAGGTCTATAAGAATAGAGATCTTGTGTGTCCTGTTCACCACTGTCTTTCTAGCAGGTGGCTGGCACAATTATTTGTTGGATAAATGAATTTCTCAGTGTACATAACAGATTAAAATATACCAAGAAATAGAAAAGCAAACTCATACACACACACACAGAAATATACATATATATCTAAACAAACTTACCTGGATTACAGAATAGGTTCCAATTTTTTAAGGTACATTATTCCAAGTCAGAGGTGAAATATTTTGTTACTTTAAAGTAAATAATATATAGACAATATGTATTATAGTAAAAATTATGTAAGCCTATCCAAACCGAAAAGCTCTGATGGGAAAACAATTTAATATTTTTTGGGAAAAAAACCAAAAATTACCCATAAAAGACAACATTTATCCCGCTTTTATATTAGTTAAAAATAATCAGATGAAACAACTTTGAACATGGCAATTTATTTATGCAGTTGTTTAAATCCATTGTTTAAAAATGTTCAAAAGGCACTTTAAAAAATATTTAAAAATACATTTTTCCGACTTAATGGTGATCACTTAAAATAAGCAAGTCACCAGACATTTTTAAACCATTCATGACACTATTACCTTAAATAATTTTTAAATTCCAAAACACAAACATTCACTAAGTAGTACAACACACTGCTTAGCAGTAAGATTAGTTTCCCTCTAATAATATACTTCATGTAGATTATTTTGCAGGGCCCTGCAAAGTTATTCAAACAACTAATATAAACTAAAAACTAGAGATGTAAGGGAGTTGAAACAGAGTACAATTCAAATCTAAAACTAGTCTTAGAGTTGGTTTCTCTAAAGAGAATTTGTAAAATTTCTTATTCCAATCTGTGTTAAAATATCTATTTCAACACTAACGTATAAACATAACTCATATTTGTAGTCAATAGAGGTAACATTTAGCATAAAATATACCACAGGTTGTTCCCCAGATTCCTTAACTGTGTGTTTCTGTCAGGCCTACTATAAAGTAGAGAAATGAAGCAAACGAGTTTTGTTTTTTTTGAGAAAAGGAGGGGATCCGAATAACTTTACTTCCTTTAATAATTGTACATGAAGGATTAGTTTAAAATGGCAGACTTTTTTATCACTAATATTTTAATTGTCTAAAATGAAATGTTAAGAGTTATCTATATTTTAAAGTTCACTTTTATGAGGTGGTACATCCATCACCCTTTTAAGAGACATAAAATTATGAAAAGATATCACCAGAAGCTACATTAACATTTCAGCTAAGGACCAAGAGAAAGTTAAGGGTTGTTTCCATAACAAAACCAAAGAGGACAATTAGAATGAAGCAAGTTCAACATGGTCATACAAATTTTGGTGAAAGAACTAGAGTGGAAGCCCAAGCTAATGAGCAAGAGGGAGGAAAAAAGAATGGTTCAAACAGATCACATGAGGAAAGTAGCACAAGTATCCTGAGAGCCAGCAGGCATTATTCTTTGACAGACTTTACTTTCAATCTCATAGGGAAACCTAGTTAGTAGGTATAAAATTGTGAGTATATGATACAAATTCTAATCATTATTAACAGCCAAATTAACTTTGCAAAGGCAGCATTAAGAGTAGCTAAAAAGTGGAAGTTAATTATAAAGGAAATACAGAAAGGCAATAAATACAAAGAAGCAGAAACTGTCAAAGACAGAATAATATTCTAATGAACTGAAAATTTAAATGAATAAAATGCTACACATGATCTAATCAAGTGAGGGATTCTTTCAAATACAATAGTACTTTAATCTGGTAATAATAGTTTGATAGGCTCAAAGAAGTGAAAAATTAATATTCAAACAATCATGAAAATAAACAGCAAATTTAATGCTCAAATCCAATTACCATATTCAAAAAATATTAAAAACTGATCAGTGATTTAATTTCATATCTTATTACAGTAACAAAAACTATTTAAACTTCATAAATTTGAAATGTATGGTATTTGAAAACAAATAATTAAACTATGGGACAAAAAACTGCTTTGTATCTATGAACTTCCCACTTGAAAATACAAGTATTCTGTTAATAGAGAACATAGGACATCAAAAGCCTTATCTTCTGAGACCATCCTAAAATCATTTATCCAATAGCAAAGACCTTAACCTAAGAGATGGCAAATAAATCATCATCATGCAACCTGGTTTTATGTGCTCTATCAAATACTTGGAGAATTTTTTTTTTGCTTTATTAGGTCATAAAGGACAAATGATCCTTGAAAGTGATGAAATTTTAACTGACAAAATGAGTAGTAGAAAAATGCTCTGCATGATGTTATAAAAGAGCATTTTGCTACTTAAATTTTTTTATTAACAATCGTGGACATTTTTGACGACACTCATTTATGTATGCTTTTAATGAATTAGTATGTACTTACAAGTACTTAATGAACCCTTCCTGTCTCAATGTAAAATTACTAAACTTGGAAAATTACAGATTTTATTGCAGGCCCTGATATTAGTCACTGTGGAGAAGCTAAAAAATTCTACTAAAATGAGTGATCCACTGACCCTTTAAATTATCTTTAAAGTATTTACATTTACTATAGTGTGATCCTGGACCACACTGATTGAAAACATGCTTTATCTAAGTTTTTGAAAAATACCTTAGTCATGGGCAGTAATCTTCAGTGTGTTCCAAAGACTATTTGTACCAGAATCACATAGGTAGTTTGGAAATGGTTCTCAAACTAGGATGAATAAGACTTACTTTGTAGGGCTTGTTTAAACACAACTGCTAGCCCTGTCCATGTTTGATTCCATAGATCTGGTGTGGGGCATGAGAGGGTGCATTTCCAAGTTCCCAGGTGATGTTGAAACAGCTTGTTGGGACCACACTTCGACAACCACTGCCCTAGAGTATTTGGTAAGAATGCATATTCCTGGGCCCCATGCTAAAATCAGAATTTCTGGAATCGGGGTCTTTAGAAGTACATTTTAACAAGCTCTCAGGCAAGTGTGAGAACCACAGTTTTAAAATCACTATTTGGTTGGTTAATTTGACTTATTACTGGACAATGTATCAAGTGTCACGTATCATATCAGTGAAAAATGGAAATCATGTTAAATGACTAACCCCAAGCTTGATATGATTCAAATGAATACACTGAGTTTGGGCATAAATTCTAGCTCTGTAACTTACCAGTTTTTGTGACAGTGGAAAAGTTACATTAATTCTCTTAGCCTCATTTCCTCATCTATAATGTGGAAATAACACTCAATTTGTGAGGATTAACACTAATGTACACAGATTATTTGAGCACAGTACCTGGCATATAGCAGGCACTAGATAAATACTATTATCATTATAAGAAATGTATGAAATAATTCCTTCAGTACCTGATTTGATCAAAGCAGATTTTCATTAAATGAAATATTTACACTCCAAGGTAATAGAGTAATAATAAAACCTTATACCTATTGCTCCCTATTCTGGGGCAGACAGTGTTCTAAGAACCTTATATATATTCATTTACTTAATACTCAGAAAAATCCTGTGAGGTAGGTAGTATTATTATCCCTAATTTACAGATGAGGAAATTGAGGCACAAAGAGATTAAATAAATTGCTCAAGGTTACAAAATAGTAAGTGATGGAGCAAGAATTCAAACCCAGGCAGTCTGAATCCAAAGCTCAGGATTCATCACAACATTTATTTCCTATGGGTAAATCTTAACATTTTTTCATATTTATGGTAAATCACTTCTAGTAAAGAAAAACAGCATATATGGAAATTCATGTCCACACCACTGTGAAGAGCTGTTCAAAGAATAGAATGAATGGCTTGAAATTTTGGCAGATGATACCACAATGAAAACAGCAAAAAATTTAATAGGTAAAAATTGGTGCGTGTTTTCACTATGTGGACAGAATTAGGCAATGAAACGAACATCCTCTCAAATATATCATCCAAAAGAGGTCATGGTTTTGACGTTTTGGCACAATAAATATAAATTATTTAGCTAAGCAGCAGAGTCAATTGGCATCACAGCCACGTAAAATTAGTATAATGATAAACATAAGGGAAATCTAAATCATTTGTAACACTAAAAATAATCTTATAGAAAGTCTGTAAAATATTCTGCTATGATACATTCAGATGGTATTGCTAAAGACAATAAAAATTAAAAACTTTCTTTCCTCCCAAAAACTCTACAGAGAGTCACTAAAATTACAGTGAGACATTGGTGAATGTTTTTGATGACAGTCTTGAATAGGTATTCTGCTCTGTTAGAATTACTCACTATCAAAACAATTACCTCAAAAGTCAGTCAGCATCAAACTTCAGACTGTTATTCATAAATTAACTATGGTCAAAATCTTGCAGTCAAAATAATCTTGCCAGTGTAAATTAACAGCCACCTCAGATCCTAAAATAAATTTCAAAACTCTGCTTTAAACAAGTTATGAAAGGCACAAACAAGTTCTCATCTCTCAATAGGATGAGAATGAAAGAAATTATAATTATGTAGTTGGAAAGAGTTTTACATAATCAATTAAAAATGTCACTTAGTAATTCCTGAGAGTGGCATTGATATAAGCAAAGCATCCCCAAATACCATTAAATTTACTACTTAATAGTTACCCATAATTAATAATGGGTAAATTTGAGAACAAATTATAAAATGCATGTCTACAGAATGCTATTAACGCTTTGAGTAGATAAATACTAATAGTGGAGAATGGTACGAGACAACAGGGACTCAGTAAGAGATTACTGATTAGAACCAAGTATATAATATAGTCAAGGCCCACGATAATTTCAAAATGTGGTTTTATTAATGCACTTTAGAATAAGTGCCATTCTTATTCTACCTTCTTCTGGAAGAAATACTGCCAATTATAAATAATCACAGCAAAATTTTCATTAGACAAAAACTGTGTGTGTGGAGAGTGGTTCATTTATATCATACTGCAAATAAAAACTCATTTCTTGAGTTTATTAACAACACTGAGAGACAATATTTCTTAAACTTTCTTTAAGGCAGATCTGTTTAGTATCATGTGTGTTACTAACCTGGTACAGTGTGGTTTTAGCAAATTTAATTGTTTTAGTTTCTCAAGTGACAATAATAGATATGGTCAAAAATAGGCAACAAAATCTCTTTTCTAGTTTCTCTACCTGGCCACCTTTTTAAGAACACAAGTTCTTCATATATATATATATTTTTATATATATTACTGTATCAAAACACATTTTAACAGACTTCACAGCTCATTTAAAGCATCAGTTTATAGTCATTTGTATGAAAGATTTCTATATGGAATGTTCACTTAGAAAGAATTCTTCCTCACTGGGATTCCAGTGTTCTATGTCAGAAATGCAGAAGTCCTTCTTCAGTGCAATGCTGGGCATTTACCTCTGTTCATTCGTGTTTTTCTTTCAAGGGTTTCCTAATTTTACTTTTGGATCTTCATTTTTGTTTGCTTGATTTATTTTATTTAGTACATTTTCAGGTAAGGCAGGTTGATATCTGTATAAATAACCATATGGACGAAGATGATAAACGAGGTATTCTAACTCATACATAGTTGTAGGATCAACATAGTGAAAAGAAACTGCAAGATCAGAACAGCAACCAGGACCCTAAAAAAGTAGTGCAAACAGGCATCGTTAATAAACAGCACATTGCTAGCATACAGTATTCACATACTTATAAAGGACACATTAATTTTAAAAGAATTCAAGCATTCAAACCAGCAATGTAAACCAGAGGAACCTAGTTTATTAGATCTGTGGAAGAAATCAACAGTTCTCTTAGAGTTCCTAACGACTTAGAACCATGAAGTTGCTAAAGTATTTCTAGCTAAAGCAATATTTTCTCACACTCTTCAGTGTTTTAGCAGATAAAATTCTTGTGACTTCTTCAAACGAAAGGGGCAAGCTATACAAAGGGTAAGACTCTATTTCTTCAACTTTTGCTTTTTCTTCCTAATTTTCTCACTGTAATTTTTGCTTGGCTCAGTCTCAGACACCTTTAGCATTTAATGACTACAAAGGCTTTCTCATTAGGTGTCTACAATCTAATACTTCATCTATTAATATAAGTCAACCCAGAGTATACTTGAGACTACTTGAGAAGAAGCTCTCAAGCCAAACCAGGGTTTGAATCCAAATTATGCCTACTAGTATACAACTTTGGACAAGTTACTTAATCTTTATAGGCTTCAATTTCCCCATGTGTAAAAGGTAGCTACTTAAGACAATGTGTGTAAAATGCTTGAGAATATGCTTTGCTTATCATAAATGCTCAAATAAATGCCAGCTATTATTGACAGAATAATCACGTTGGCCCTCAGCTAAGTAGGTGAGATTGAAACCTTTGCCAGCTATATAATTCTTATAGATTGCTAATAGGGTTGGTGTGAGAGCAAGTTTAAAACTATATTACAATAATACAACAAACAAAAAGGAACAAGAAAGCAAGAAAATACAATTAGACTGAGCCCAGAATTAAAGAGTTACAAGGTCAATCTAGGATCAGTATTGGTATCTGGAGAATATTTCATCTAGGTTATTCCAACAAAACTTCAGACTCTATCTGATGTCTTTGTAAGGACCGAGGGAGATACAGTCTGGCAAGTTCCCAAAAATGAACATTTAATAATTCATGTTTGGAAATATGTAGTTTACCGCATAGTAAAATTTAGCAAGAAACTGTCCAGTGCATTTTCTCTAAATTTTCTCTTTGAAACAAACACTGGATATGCGGGATTCTTAGAAACTACATAGATGCTGGAAAATTATCTCGTGCCTACTCTTTACACCTTTAGGGAATGTTAGAATAGAAACAAATTTGAAAAGTAAACGGGTAAGTCAACTTGTGATTATTTCAATCAGTTCTGTCCAATAGATGTGAACCACATAATGCATTTTAAATTTTTCTAGTAGTCGCATTAAAAATGTGAAAATAGGTAAAATTAATTTGAACATATTTTAACTGAAAAAATTCAATCGTATTGTTTTAACATGCAATAAATATTTTTAAAATTATTAATGAAATCGTTGTTTTTATTTTGCTAAGTTCTTGAAATCAGGTGTGTATTTTATATTTATAGCACCTCTCAATTTGGACTAGCCACATTTCAAGTGCTCAGTGACACCACACAGGCAGTGCATGTTAAACTGAAGCCTCCAGATACCCAAATGTAGCCCCTCAACTGAATCCCAACTTCACAGAACAAATCCTTTTATTAATTTGGATTCAGTCAAAAGGCCACACTCAAGAATCCAGAAGGCCACAGGTTCCCCACCCCTGGACTAGAACATTAGCAGTTATTTTTAAATTGCTGGTCTTCTCTGGAAACAATTTTTATATGCTCTAAAATGTTATAATAATGCTTTTGATAAGATTTACTGCATAAATTATGTTATCTATTATTTTTTACTGGATGGCCAGAATACCATGATTGTTAACATTATAAACAATAAAACCACTATAAGAAAACAAAATATTTCTTTGCAGATGATTACTGTTACCCAAAAAACTCAAAAATCTCAGGTGAAAAATCATCAGAAATAAAGAATTCGGTTACAGAGCCAGATTTTAAAGATTTAAAAAAGAAAAAGCTTCACATATACCAGTTAAAAAGGTACATTTTTTTTAAAAGTCCAATTAGAAGAGTAATAAAAATATTACATACTTAGGGATATAAAGATCTGAGAACAACTATAAACCTTTACTAGGAGATCTTTTTTAAAGGCAAGTTTAAAAATAACTGTGCAAAAATGTCATTTTCCTTAGATTAATAACTTAAAAATATTGTAAAAATTAGCTGGGTGTGGTGGTATGCACCTGTAGTCCCAGCTACTTGGGAGGCTGAGGCAGGAGGATTGCTTGAACTCAGGAGGAGTTTGAGGTTGCTGGGAGCTAGGCTGACACTATGGTACTCTACCCAGGGGAATAGAGAGAGACTCTGTCTCAAAAAAAAAAAAAATATATTGTAAAGCTACAAGGTTCAAAACAATAGGATGCTGGATGCTTGGGCTAACACCAAATAGAACAATGGCACAGAACTGAAATCTTAGATATAGATCCTATAAGTAATGCTATAGTGCACGATAAAGGAGCTATTTTAAATCAGTAATGGAAGTTAAAAAATAGTACTGAAACAATTTGAAAAAATCAGGAGCTATCTCAATCATGTACTACTATGTTTCAGATAAATTAATGTAAATAAAATTGAACAGAATAAATTTATAAATACATTTGATCATTTCTAACTTATAAAAAAGGCAGATTCTCATGTAGAGGGATATATATGTGAATAATTACATATCTATTTTAAACCTACTGTAGTAAGACTCATTGCAAATTCTCTGGTGAAAAGTCTATTCCTAAAAGACTTCTACGGAAGTGAGGAGGAAGTGTAGGAAGGAAACTGCATGAAGAGTCAGTCCTGAACAAGCAACTTAAGAACATGACTGTTTGATAAATCAGAATATCTTACACCCTAACTTGTAAGATAAAAATTTTCGATGGCCAGGCACAGTGGCTTATGCCTGTAATCCTAGTATTTTGGGAGGCCAAGGCAGGAGGATCGCTTTAGGTCAAGAGTTCAAGACAAGCCTAGGCATCATGGTGAGACCCTGTCACTACAAAAAATTTTCAAAAAAAATTAGCCAGGTGTGGTGGCATGTGCCTGTAGTCCCAGCTACTTTGGAGGGTAAGGCAGGATGATCGCTTGAGCCCAGGAGTTTGAGGCTGCAGTGAGCTACGGTGATGCCACTGTACTCTAGCTTGGGTGACAGAGCAAGACCTTGTTTCAAAAAAAAAAAAAAAAAAAATTTCTATATTGTATTTTCAGTAATTACTACATAGAAAAAGTGTTATTTATAAGATTTAGAATGGCTTTGAAAATAATAACCCCCTTAGGGAGAAGAAAACTTATTAAATGATAGGTGAATAATAGAATTTTGATTTCACATTGGGTTTACTTAAGAATCTCCTAATGGAGAATAGGCAACATTAGAAGGTTGGTACATCAAATTCTGTTTAATAGTCTTCAATATAATTGGATAAACTTTTATAGAAAGAAGGAACCTTGCCATCTATTTTTAAAAACCATAATTTAAATGAAAGATGCACTACAGAAATATTTATTTTGCTCATATAAAGCATATTGTTAGGCATACCCTATTTGTAAGTAGAAATTGTGGGCAGTACTCTTAAAAGTAAGTCGAAGAAAGGCTATTTTAGTAGTTATAAAATAATGACAATTATGGTGTCCCTTTGCCATTACCCGATATCAGATACTTAGTAAAATCTTGTATGCATTTTGGTATATTTGTTATATGCTTTGTAATGTTCTTGAACTTGTATATATTTTTATATGGGAAAAGGCTAAGTCATCTTGGAATGGTCCAGAATATATTATGAAAAGTTTACATCCAAAATCCAAAAAGCAGCTGAAGTAATACCTCACTAAAACAAAAGAAAAATAGACCATCAAAAGGCAGATTGGGAAATACATCTGGTTTTATAGTCTAAGAAATTGTTGTAGCTACAATAGCAATGAAATGCTAGCATAAGGTTTCAAATAGTCTCATTACATAGAACTGAACTTAGTGGAATTTTACTTCAACAATCGAATATTCTAACATATTCCCCTTATGTCTTGGTACATATACCATTAATTAGAAAGAAGAGCTCATGAGCAGTATAAGGGAAATACTAGGTCATTAAGCTTGATAGTTGATATCTCTGACATTTCACTTTGACATTTTTTTTTCCTATTGTGAAGGTACATCCTCATTCTTTTAAGTATATATATTTTTTTATTTCAGCATATTATGGGGGTACAAATATTACGGTTATGTATATTCCCCATGCCCCCCTCCCCCCTCGAGGCAGAGCCTCAAGCATAACCACACCCCATACGTTGCACATCTTACTCATTATGTTTGTATATACCCATCCCCTCCTCCCCCCCCCACCCAACACCCAACAAATGTTATTCCTACATGTCCACTTAGGTGTTGATCCGTTAATACCAATTTGCTGGTGAGTACATGTGATGCTTCTTTTTCCATTCTTGAGATGCTTCACTTAGTAGAATGGGTTCCAGCTGTATCCAGGCCTCATTCTTTTAAATGCACTGTTGGGCTTGTGATTATCTTTCACATTTTTAAAACAATTTTTGTCAAACCATGGATAAGTCAAAAATTCACATTATTTTGGAATATGACTTCCATCATGGAATCAAAGCAGTGCAGACAGCTCGAAATATCATCAAAGTGTTTGGGAAGCATGTGGCTAATGAACGCACAATATGTAGATGGTTTGAAAAGTTCCATTCTAGTGACTTTAATCTTGAAAATGAGCCATGTGGGTGACCTGAGACCAAGGTGGATAATGATGAGCTGTAACCTGTGGTGGAAGTGAACCCATCTCAACCTACGGGCGAATTAGCAGCAAGGTTTGACGCTACTATTCCAACAATACTGGACCATTTGAAATAAATTGGCAAGGTAAAGAAG
>VBSM01002217.1:40408339-40442111 GCA_008086735.1 Cheirogaleus medius
CTTCTTTACCTTGCCAATTTATTTCAAATGGTCCAGTATTGTTGGAATAGTAGCATCAAACCTTGCTGCTAATTCGCCCGTAGGTTGAGATGGGTTCACTTCCACAGGTTACAGCTTGCCATTATCCACCTTGGTCTCAGATCACCCACATGGCTCATTTTCAAAATTAAAATCACCAGAATGGAACTTCTCAAACCATTGACGTACTGTGTGTTCATGAGCCACATCCTTCCCAAACATTTCCAGGTGTCTGTGCAGCATTGGTTCCACAATGGAACTCATATTCAAAAGTAACATGAATTTTTGACTTACTCATGGTTTCACAAAAATTGCTCTAAAATAATTTTTGAAAGATAATCAGAAGCCAAACGTGCATTTGAAAGAATGAGGATGTACCTTCACAATAAAAAAACAACAACAACAAGAAGTGTCAAAGTGAAGTGTCAGAAATATCAACTGTCAAACTGAGTACCCAAGGTAATCGGACATTCCATACTTCATAACCTAATGTGTGTGTGTCGATAGTGAGGTCTAGTATAGCCTAGTACTGGCTGGCTCCAACTGATCATCTGAAGACAGGTGGGTATGCTACAAAGCAACTGCACAGTAACCAGACTGCTCTATGGTAAGAACACAAATCACCTGCTCAGAGCTGAATTATTGTTATATAAATATTTACATAACATGACTTGACTTGTAATAGTATGTATGTGCTTGCTAGTTGATAAAACTCAACCAGGCTTTGATACCTTACCCTTCCCTGCCTGAGAAGCAGGGAAGAAGAATTTACTACTGGAAAGATAAGAGAAACAACTCTTAATAAAGAACCTTCTGCATTCCTGAATTCCTATTGTTTTCAAGCTGCCTGTATTCTTTTCTGTCTAATCACAATTTGCAAAAATCTTCACATTGTGTTAATGTCTTTTCACGGTGTCTGGAACTGGGCTGAAGGATAGATGGAAATTAAAATTATGAGGGTTGATGAGATCACAAAAAGAGAGCTAAAGGACAGAAACTTACAGAAAACCAAAATTTAAGTAGAACATGGAAGATTCAACTGAGAACATCTGGTTAGAAATAGATGGCAAGGAGAAAATAAAGTCATCATAACATATCCTTAGATTTTTACTTCCTCGGTTCTTTATGTGTCTCGAAAGGAGAAAAGAGTACTTAATGATAAAAATACAAATTGAGATTTATAGATATCTCTTGAGTTTCTCTACGAAAACAAGAATTAAGCAAAAACTATGACCAAGACAATAATAAAAACCAAAGACATCAATATAAACCATGATAACAAAATTGAACCTAAAGAAAAATTTTCAGAAACAATCTGAAAAGTTATGCTTTTTCCCCAAATGGTTTCTGAACAATTTCTACTTAAAAAGAAATTTGATATTAATACGTTACTCCCTAAATAAATCTGGGTTTTATCAATTCCCTTCTCCTGAGGCAAAGCAAGAATTATTTAGTATTTGGAATATAAAGCTCATTTTAATTAAAAAATATAGACAGTGATATAACAAAGTTCATATAAATAACTTTTCCAGTTCTCTCAACGCTTAGACTAAAATAGTGTTCATGTTTACTCCTTAATAAAGTAAACCATACCTTTATGTTGGCTAGCGTCTGCATTGAAGTTCATTTGTCCTTCTAGAGGATTCTGTCCATTATCATCTGAATGCCTAGCATGAGGATCATTATGAAGAATTTTAGGCTGGGTGTCACCCTGTTCTCCCAACAAAATACTGAATAGCTGAGTACATAAAAAAAATCCTATTGCTGATCCACACAGGAAGGTTAAAAAATTCAGCCAAGATTTAGAGGCCATTTCCCGAAAGTGTATTTCTGTAAGAAAAAAATTAGCAGGATGTTATAAAATTACAAAGCAATATACATTCAAAGAGTAAAAAGTCTGATAACGTTCAGCTATGATGGAGAGTTAATTCCTTCTAAAGAGAAGAATAGTTCTTAATAGTATTTAATTTTTTATTTTCTATGAGTGTACCACTCTATTTGCTGCTAAAACAGCACAATATGGACAAGTCAATAAAACAGAGGAGCAATTAGTAGGATAATCACTGTTGGAGTGGGGCATGGGTAAATATATCAATATTTGCAAACAGAATTCCTATTCTTTCCATCAGGATCCTTTGGGGATCCAAGCCTGCTTGTGATGTTCTTTTTCTTTCTTTGCTGTCAACTCTTGAGTACTGAAGTCTACTTTTTTTTCTCTTTTGGTAGTAATCACCACCCTATTTCCAACCCAAGGGTTATTAGCAAACCTTTTCTGTAAAGGACTAGAAATAAAATATTTCAGGCTTTGTGGGCTACATGTGGTCTCTGCTGCATCATCTTCTTTTTAAATAATCCTTTAAAAATATGTAAGAGCCATTCTTAACTTGTGGAGGGCTAAGATTAGCACAGTTTTGGGCCCATGGGCCAAAACTGGCTTGCCACCTGTTTTTGTAAATAAAGTTTTATTTGAACACACCCATACCCATTCATTTACGCATTGAATATGGCTGCTTCTGCACTACAATAGCATAGCTGGGTAGTTGAAACAGAGGCAGTATGTCCCACAAAGCCTTGCCTGGCCCTTTACAGAAAAATTTGTTGATCCCTGCTCTAAACTCCTGCTTAATTACAGTACTGGAGTTAGCCTCCCCCTGCTCACCATCGTTCGCTGTTTTCCCACTAAACTGCAAGATTCTGGATGGAATCTATATATCATTAGGATTAAGCACGATGCCTAGAGCATAGTGGCTGCTCAACACATGCCTGTTAAACTGTCCTACAACCAAACATAACATGCCCTTTTTGAGGGTTTGCTAATAATTACTATTACTACATAGTAAAGTTATAAATTCCTATTAAATTCCTAGGAGAGTCTTTTTAAGTCTACCAATTTCCTATTCCCCAAGATAATTTTTAAAGTAAGTTTGCTAAGCATCTATTATTTGCCAGGTGCTATCTGCGTTGTTTCATTTTAAATAAAATTTAATTTCAATTTCACTTTTGATTCTCACTACGTCCATTTGGTGGATGAGGAAAGAGAAATTTTAAAAGTTAATAGAGGCTGGGAATGGTGGCTCACACCTGTAATCCTACCACTTTGGGAGGCTAAGGTGGGAGGACTGCTTGAGGCCAGAGTTCAAGACAAGCCTGGGCAAAATAGACCCCATCTCTACAAAAAATAAAAAAAAAATATTAGCCAGGGGTGATGGTGCATGTCTATAGTCTTAGCTACTTGGGAGGCTGAGGCAGGAGGATCACTTAAGCCTAGGAGTTTGAGGCTGCAATGAACTTTGATCATGCCACTGTACTCTAGCCTGGGCAGCAGAGCAAGACATTGTCTCTACAGATAATTCACACAGGTTGACACAATCAAGATGAGCCACAATTTGAACCCAGGTATTCCTGTTCAAAAAATTCATGCTCTTTCCATTAAATTTCTCAAACTCTTCACCCAGTTACCACTAACAGCATAGAACAATGGGCATGTGTAGTGAAAGTAGGAGTCTGAGAGATTAATCCCCCAAATCAAAATAGCATTGAAATATTTTGTAAAAACAAATGCACAAAGCAACAATCACCATTACAACAAAAATAAAACAATTTCACATGGTTATATTTCCTGATGAGCTATGTTCTTTTAGACCAATCAAGTGAATACAATCAGAAAAACTAGATGAAATGTAAAAAAAAAAAAAAAAAAAGGTTTTAAGACATTGGTAAGATATCGAGGCAGTGAGAATTAGTAGGGCCAAGATCTCAAAGAAGAGAGAAGACAGGAGGACTTGACATGTGGCACAGTTCCAATCTTCAACACAATTACTGATTCTGAAAGAAAAAAGAGAAGAGGCAATGGAGGTAAGCAAAAATCATTATTCAAAATATGTCTAGGAGAAGATGTCCTAGAAAATACCATTATTCTTTTATCAAGGACCCTGAGAGGCTACCTACAATTTAGGAATAAGGATGAAACTAAAATAAACCAACCTTTACAAGGGCTGAAGGCTAGGCGGAAATCATCTCAGCCACTGACTAGATGTTTAAAATTATCTACAACCTTAGCCTAACTGCAAAAATATTCTTCTAGAGAAATATAAAATCATGAAGCACCTCAAATTACTACTAGAATTTTTGTATAGTGCATACAATGTCTAACACAGTAAGAAATAACGAGGCATCAAGATGAAAAATGTGACTAAGAGGAAAAAAGTAGACAATAGACCCACAGGAGACTCAGATTTTCTGTCACTAGCTTGAAAATAACTATTTTTAATGTACTCAAGAAATGAAATGACAAGATTTAGAAAAATAGGCATAGAATAGATATAGCTGAAGAGAAAAATTAGTAAACTAAAAGCTAGATCGGAAGAAAATATGTGGAATGAAATATAGAAAGAAGAGAAAATAAAGAATTGGGCAAAAGAAACATAAGAAATAAAGTGAAAGAGTCTAATATACGTGTTAATTAGAACCTTTGAAGGGAGAAACATACAATTGAGGATAAGCAGTATTTGAAGAAAGAATGACTATTTTCCAAAATTGAAAGACTAACAACCCTCAGATTCAAGAGGTTCTACAAGCCCCAAGATAAAAAAATGAAAATGACACCTCAGTACTCTACAGTCAAACTACTGAAAACCAAGGACAGAGAAAAAAACTTAAAGGGAATAGTAAGATTGACAGCTGACATCTCACTGGAAACAACAGAATCAAGACTGCAGTGGAATATTATTTTTAAAATGCTGGAAGAAAAGAACTACCAATCTAGCATTCTATACTCAGTAATAATATCCTTCAAAAATGAATCTGAAAAATACTTTCAGGAAAACAAAATCTAAGTGAACTGATCACTAGCAGGCCTACTGTAAAAGAAATACTAAGAAGAGTTCTTTGGGCAGAAGGAAAACAATTTCAGATAAAAATTTAGAAATATAGAAAGGAAGAGAAAGTCATAAAAAGGGTATGGATGCAAATAAACCAAACAAATACTAGCCCTATAAAAGACTTTTTTAAAAAGTCTCACAAGATATTAGTATTACTATTATCATTAAAACAAATGACTAGTTATTAGCACAAAAAGTGTAGGAGGCTACATAGAGTTCGAGTGTTCTTAAATAATTTTATTGTGCAGAAGTGGCAAAAATACTAATTAACTTTACATTATACATCCTTGGTCTTGTAAACTCTAATCTTTAGTTTAATCATTTTAAAAAAACACAAAAAAGTGAAAGAATGTATAATTAAAACTCTAATAGGAAAAAGTGAAATGATAAAATACTTAACTAAAAACAAAGCAAGGTAAAAAATAGAGAAGAGAATATAGAATAGGTAGGGGGGAGGGGGAATCCAATAGTAGTAAGGCGGTTAATTTAAACCCAATATATCAACAATTGCATTAAATGTAAATGGATTAAAAACTCCAATTAAAATTTAAAGATTGCCAGCCAGACTAGAGAAAAAGTAAACCTAACTACATGCTGCTTACAAGACACACAAAAAATATATTTAGAAAGCTGAAAACAAAAGAAAAAGATATGCCATATTAGTAGTAATAAAAAGAAAGCCAGTATGTTAATATTAGAAAAAAATAAATTAGTGGTTACATGGTTTGTTCTCTTTGTGATACTTATTAAGCTCTAGATTTACGATTTACACACCTCTGTATTAAGAAGTGCTTAACTGCTCAATACCTGAGATATAAATTACCCATCTAAAACTATCAGACACTTGTTTATGCCTTTTGCTCTATCTTACCTGTCTTTACCTTCAAGTTCAGAAAAGTAAGCCTTCACGGATGAAGTAACTAAGCCCCATTCAACAACCCCTCTCCAATCCAATTTCCCAGAGGAAAAGTAAAAACAAGTTTAGTACATCTTTCTGCTGTTTTCCCTGACTGAATATCTCAAATTCTGCCCCCTTAACCCGCTTTTCTGCTATTCAGATTGGCCTTCAGTGACATCTTTATATTCAAAAGATGCAATAAAAAGAATCCCTCCTGTCTTAAGTGACTGTTTTGAAATTCTAAAAATCTCAGTTGTTTGAGGCTCAAATTCACTGGATCTGGTTCTATCCAGAAATTGTGATCTGAGATTTCATTCAAACAGCCAAGAACATTGACTATTCAAATACCTGTTTGATATTATATAAGTCCTCCCTTTAATAGTGTACATTATCAATACATAACCTACGATAGAGGTATCTGATGTGAAAGTACCATGAATTGACAACATGAAGTGAAGTAAATAAAAGATGTCATAACTCCTAATTTCTTTTGGTAAAGACAGACTAAAAGAATAAGATTGAAGCTGTAAACCTGGAGGAAGGCTTTTAACACTTTTTGTACCGCATAGAAATCTCTACGACATGCGCCAGGGACTGCACGTTTTTGGGCAAAGTGCACGTTATTTAAATCATCTTAACTACAGTGACAAACGAGAAAACTTGTGAGCGGTCCTTAACAGATGACATGCGAAACAGGAGAAAACTCATGAGCGGTCCTTAAGGTGTTAAGGTAACATTAGCAGAAGTCTAAGAAACTGAGGTGTCATTTAGAAGCCATACTGCAAGCAACTCCCCACATTTCTGATTCTCCACTGACACTCTGGCTTTATAGCACAATGGTCTTGATTTTCCACTCTTATTGTCCTAGTTGTGGCTTTCCTGACCTTAATACCAGATATACATACTTCATTGTCTCAGAAAGGTACAAACACAATGAAATTTTCCCCTGTTGCAGAGTTAACTACTCCCAGTATTGAAAGAGAATGCAACAGTCACAGTGGCATTTAATACCACTTAGGCAGAAAGCACTGTAACTGAGAAAAGTAAAGACTGCAGGACCAGAGAAAATCCTATTTCCATCACAGTGCATAAGTGAAAAAAGTGCCAATCCAGCTCCAGTAACTATGAATACTAACCTGCTTCCCAATTATTTTCTAAGGAGATACTGAGCTTCACAATGAGCCTATTTCTATAGCATGGAGGACTTATTGTTTGTAGAAAGCTAGTGAAGTATTTATGGATAGGGTTTTCCTAGATGAGGTGGCACTTTTTTTTTTAGCAAGGCATCCATCCTGGAGTCAGTGGAGGGGGAAACTGACTTCTCGGTGTTACATAAGTTGTTTTTAATTTAAAAATGTTTTGTGAAGCTGTTTGATGCCTGCTATATTCTCTTACTCCGGTTCCCCCAGAGTATTATCTGTCAGCAGGTAGTACAGTCTCTTTGTTGCTTTTAACACATCCCCTTCCAATATCAATATGACTCAATAATAGTAAACTCTAATTTTTCTTTCCTGCTCCTGGGATAAAACAGCCATCTCATGGGGGTGGAATGCACCCCAAAGCCCACTCAGATTTTTGTCAAAAATCATCATGTCCACCTCTTCAGATTCTTAACAAGAGTGCTGAAGTAGACCAGACTGGAAGAAGACAGTTTAACCATAGTGCACATCATAGGGGCCTAAATATATATTCATTTGAATTGGGTAGGAGAAGTTATTTATTCCAAGTGCTTCCAAACCTGATGCACAATCAGAATCACTTGAGGAGCATTTTGAAAATACAGATTTCCAGGCTCAACAATTAAGATTTCAGATGTAAAAGAACTGCTGGGACAACTAAAATTTATATGTACTTTATTTTTAGAAGGACAGCTTTGTGTTATTCATTATTTTGAAAAACTCAAGCTATCGAGAAATGGAGGAAGGAATCACCCCAAACCCCTCTACCCAGAAACAAACATCATTAACATTTGGTGAGTATCATCACAGATCTAGCTCTATGAATAACAGAGGCAGAAGTAATTATAACTAACATTGAGCCCCATATTAAGGGCTTTATGTGAATTAATTACCTGTAAACCATAAACTAGGGACTATTATTCCCATTTTACAGATGAACTTAGGAAGATTAGCAACCTTCCCAGAGTCACACTAGCAATCTGAATCAAGAATTTAGACTCTTAACCACTTTGCTATATATGTCTTAGTCCATTTTCTGTTGCTTATAACAGAATATCTGAAACTAGGTAATTTATAAAGAAAATAAATTTATTTCTTACAGTTACGAAGGTTGGGAAGTCCAAGGTCAAGGGGGATACATCTAGTGAGAGCCACCTTGCTGGTGGAGACTCTCTGAAGAGTCCAGGCAGCACGGGGTATTATTAATACATGGCGAGGGGGCTGAGGATACTAATGTGCTAGGCTCAGGTCTCTCTCTCCTTATAAAGGCACCAGTTCCCCTCCCATGATAACCCATTAATTTATGAATGGATTAATCATGGCCGAGGCCCCACAACCCAATCACCTCTTAAAGGTGCCACCTCTCAATATTGCCACATTGGGGATTAAATTTCAACATGAGTTTTGGAGGAGACAAATATTCAAACCATAGCACTACAGTTTTACATAACTGGAATTATATTAGTCATGCTGTTTTAAAGATTTAACATATAAACTGAATTCATCTGAATTTATAGAAAAAAGAGGAAATGAAATGAATCTAAAGGATCTGTTGAATGTCACCTAGATATTTATAATATGACTCCCTCTCTTTTAAATGTTGCCTCTGAAGATTAGGAAAAGAAGATGATGAAAACCAAAAAGCAGTCGGAGGTCCTTTATTTAATGATATGTTTCATATTTAGGCAGTACCTAATGATTTCTTGCTGTGAAAAATGTGGAAATGAGCATGCATGCACACACACATTTTACATACACACACGCACACATATATACACATAAACACACACTCCCCCACCATAACCAATTTTTTAAGCTCTAATCCCATGACCGATTAAAAAACAATTTTTGTGATCTATTGTTATTTGGTAAAATTTTACATAGTTTACATTATATAAATTATAACTATAATTTCATGACTGCTTAATCTTGGATCTACATTAACCTGGATTCCATGCTCACCAATAGTCCTTTTATCACAGCTCCTCTAAATTTGAGTTCTTCAATAACATCATATTTTTGGTGGCTGGATTTCAGCAAGTAGTTTTAGTAATGGTGCTTATCGATGCTATATTTAAACTCCTGCAGGCTTGAGAATATCTGCTATTGCCTTTTTATATGAAGCACAACTTGACCAAGTACAAACTTTCCTCTCCTTAAAACTTGGTTTTCTCATATAGTCTTCTCACATGGGTGCCAGAGAAGTCTGAGGATTGAACTTTATCCCTGTAGATAGATGCTCCTCTTCTCTTATGCTTAGTTTTCACTCACTCTACCTCTTCAATAATACTCTCTCACCAAGATTTTAATGCCCTTTGCCATGAGAGCATGTCTTCACCCAGTTTTTCAGGCTTTCGGAAAGTCAGTGGAATTCACATTTATTGTGATATAAAGTACTAAAGTGATTTTAGTAGTTTATAGCACATTTCGCCAAGGTTAGAATCTAGTACTTATAATTTTGTTCTAGATCATGATATTCATTTGCTACATTTACATGTTCAAAATACATTTCCCTCTTCAAACCACATTAAAATAATTTTTGATACACCATTATTTTTTCCCAAAATACTTTCCTTTTAAAATTGGAATGAATCTTATACAGTAACACATCTATAAATATTTACAATCATGTGAGGCACCATGTTAGAAACTTGTACGTTTTCTCTGATCCTCACAGCAACCTGAAAACTTGATAGCAGTACTTCCATATTACAGATGAAGAAACTAAGTATCAAAGAGGTTATTTACGTTGACCCAAACCACACAGCTAACAGGGCAAATTGGGACTCAAACCCACATTTCATTTAAAGTTCACAGGGTTTCCCACTATACCATCCTCTCACCTATAGCCATCTATTAATTTTCCATATTCTTTCCCTTTCTTTCTAAAATTATCTTTAAATGGAAGATTTTTAAAAAGTTATTAGTAGGTTCAACACAAAACCATTTTTGCTTTATTTATAAATCTTGAGGTGAAAAAACAATACTGAAAAGTTCTTAGGCTCTGTGATGGATTGTGAAGACGTTAATATTTACTGAAAGAATGGAACTAATTTCAAACTAAATTTTCATGCCTCTGGTCTTTACAGCAATCTTGCTATTAAAAATTCAAATGTTTATTTGTAGAAATCCTTAAACAGGGTAAACACTGCTAAAGATTTAATTCATATCTTGTTTTCAATATACTTTTCACTAAACAAAAAAGCTATTAAATAGAATAAAATTTTACTTGCAATCAACCCTCAGTTATAGTTTTCCTCTAATTTTAGGGAAAATTTGTATTAATTCTGTTTCTTTCCAGTTCCAGGGTATAAAGAGAGTGAAGCTTCCAGGCTGAGATGTATGTGTAAGTTTTAAAGTTCAAAAACCATTTACAAATATTTGGCACTATGCTACTTTACATACTTTTGTGGAATTTACAGTCTTATTAATTATTCAGGCAAGTAAAAATAGCAAAAGAAGAGTTTAAGAACAATAAGAGGACACAGCTAAAGCAATACTAAGAAGAAAACTTATAGCACTAACTGCCTATATTAACAAAAGGAAAAGTTTCAAATCAATTATTTAAGCTCCCACCTCAAGAATCAAGAAAAAGAGCAAAATAAACTGAAAGCAAGACAGAATAAAATAATGAAGAGCAGAAATCAATAAAATTTAAAATAGGAAAATGATACAGAAAAGTAATGAAAAAAAAAAGATGGTTGTTTATAAGATCAATAAAATGAACAAGCCTCTAGCAAGACTGACAAAGACAAAAAGAATGAAGGCACAAATTACCAATAACAAGAATGACATAAGGGATACTGCCATTGACCCTGCAGACATCAAAAGAATAATGGAATATTACAAACAACCCTACACACAAAGAAACTTGACAACTTAGGAGAAATGGACCGATTACTTAAAAAGCATAAATTATCACAATTCACCCAACAGATACTTCGAATAGTCCTATAATTATTAAGGAAACTGAAAGTATAATTTAAAAATTTCCCCCAAGACCCCCCAAATCTCCGTGCCCAGATAGTTTTACTAGAGAATTCTAACCAATGTTTAAAAAAGAATTCTTTAAAAAAATGTTTTAACATTATATACAATCCCTTCTAAAAAGCAGAAGAGGGGAGAACACTTCCCAATTCATTTTATTGGGTTTATATTACCCTGATACCAAAATCAGACAAGAACAGTAAAGAAAACTACAGACCACTACCTCTTCTCATGAATATAGAAACAAAATACTTAAAGTACCAATTAGTATGTAAATAGAGTTCAGCGATATATAAAAAGAATTATGACCAAGTGGGGTTTATTCCAAGGATGCAAGACTGGTTCAATATGCAAAAATTAACAAATATTATTCATCATATTAAGAAGCTAAAAAAAAATCACATGATCATATCAAAAGATGCATAAAAAGCACTCAACAAAATCCAATACTCAATCATGACAAAAAACTCTCATAAAAACAAAAATAGAAAGAACTTCCACCTGATAGTTGAAGTTCTTTTGGTAAAGAACATTTATGAAAAACCAACAGCTAACATACTGAATGGTGAAAAACTGAATGCTTTCCCCCTAAGATCTGAAATAAGGGAAAGATATCCACTCTTATTCAACATAGTACTGGAAGTTCTAGCTAATACAATCAAGGAAAAATAAAAAGTAAAATGAATGAATGAAAGAAAGAAAAAAGGAAAGAGGCATATAGACTGCAAGGGAAAAATAAAACTGTCTTTAATTGCAAATCTACAGATGATATGACTATCTATGAGGATAATCTCAAGGTGTCTATGAAAAAAATTCCTAGAGTGATTTTTTTTTGTAGAGATAAACAAGATTATTCTAAAATTTATATGTTAAGGCAAAAGAACCAGAATAGCTACAATTTTGAAAAATAAGAAAAAGGTGGGAGGAATCAGTTTACCTGATATTATATAGTTCAAGATGTTATATAGTTACAGTAATCAAGACTGTATAGTACTGGTGGAGGGATATACACATGGATCTATGGAACAGAAAACTCAGAAATAGATCCACATAAATATACTCAACTGAACATAGCCCTCATGACCTAATCACCTATTAAATGCCCTACCTCTTAATACTGTTATAAAGGCAATTAAATTTCAGTGTGAGTTTTGGAGGACACAGTCAAAACACAGCATCAATATCTGAAAAAGAATTAGTTTTTAGAATATATAAAGAACTCTCAAAATTCAAAAGCCAAAACAAAACTCAACCAACCAACCAACCAAAACCAAGGAAAAAAATGCAATTAGAAAATGGGCAAAAGACATTTCACCAAAGATCTATACATGACAGAGGAGAGCATGAAAAGATATTCAACTTCACTAACCATTAGAGAAATGCAAACTAAAACTATAAGATATCTCTATATACCCATAAAAATAGCCAAAACAAAAATAGTGACACCACCAAATGCTGACGAGGATGTGGAGAAACTGAATTACTATACACTGCTAGTGGAAATGAATGTAAAATGGTGTTTAGCTACTATGGATCAAAAGTAACTATGCAGAGAAAAACATGTTTTAACTCATTAAACAAACCCAACTTATTATCAAAGTGAACTATTCACTCTGACAAAATGGGGAAAATGTCAAATGTGAATGATATGCCCCCAATCTGGTGAAGATCCTCACCCCCACACACCCCCAACTTCCTGGAGTCTTTAAAAAGTCATAGAAAAGGTTAAGACAAATCCCTACATGCAGCTGCCCAAGGTCCCAGCTCTCTCATTTACCTCTCAGGCAGCTAAATGACTAGACAGAAACTATCAACCACCAGCAGCACAATACTCTAGGTTCAAAATTTAATAAAAAGAAAGTGGTTTGAAAAATAATTGTCTATATGTAGTATAGGCAAGTAGTAAAAAAGATTCTATCTACACATTTCATAAGCCAGGCCAGTCAGAATTGATTCAATTTAAAAATTAATAAATAGAAATACATGTAACCTACATAAAAATCTTGTAGTGGAAAAAATAAAATGAAACACAGGATGCAAGAGGGGTAAAAAACACAGTTCTGCACATTTACTACATAAAAAAGAAGAAAATCGTAATCTATGTAGGACTGCTTTGTACCTAGAAACTCAAGAGGTTAAAGCAATTACAGAGATAATGATAGATATAAAAGGCAATGAAGAGTCAACAGAGGAATAACTTATATTCCATAGGAGAATAGAATAGGAAAAAAGATATAATAAAAGAAAATACACTGAAATGAAGGCCATACATCTGAATAGTCGATAGCCACAGATGAAGGTGCACAGCCACACCTCGACTTTAGTCGACAGCCAAAAGCTTTTACTTTTACAGCTTTTATCTCTGCAGTTGCAGTGTGTACGTTCAGCTAATAAGTTACTATGAATCTGTGACCTTTTAACAAGTCCTTAGTAGGAGTTATTATAATTATTTTCCTAAAGCTGCCTGTAAAGTAAAACAAGCTTTCAGTGCTTTAAAGCTTTCCTCATCACACAAGAGCAAAACGGATTTGTCGTCAATGCACAGCACAAACCATCCTGTGGACTATGAGTACTGGCTGTGGGCAAGGTTTCACCGCCAGTGAGCGCGGTACCGAAGTGGTTTAAAGGTCTCATATATGATCCAGAGAAACCTAACATATATATATAATTGGTATTTAAAGACACTCTGAACTTCACTCTTAAGCTCTGAAGTATCCAGGAAAAAACAAATAAACCAAAGGCAAAATATCAGAACTAAAAAGGAAACATAATCAAATAGCCTTCTTCTCTGTATCATTACAAGGCAAGAGAAATACTACAAAAACTGAAGGTTTTCAGGGGGAAAACATATACATACTTACAGGCTTAAATATCCACCAAGTTACCATTCAAGAATCAAGATAACAGGAAGACATTTTCAAATACCCAAGGACCCAGTACCCATATACTCTTGGTACACACTATCTACTTAAAGATATATTAATAATTCAGTAAGAGATGAATCTAGATTTTAAAAACTCCAGAAACTCACAAATGGAGAAATCATACAATGAAAGGGTTGGTAAGAGACATGTAATCTTTCCTAATGCAAAACTGAAGAAACTGTGTGGTAATTATGAAATGAAGCAGAAATGTTATTAACCTGTAAAGAAAAGCTACATAGGATAAAATAATAAAATTTAATGATGAGAGACGTAGGCAAAAATGGCATATCCTGCCAACTGAAATGAAGTGGTGGGTAGGAGAGAATGTGCTTCTAATATGCATTCTAATTTCATCACAGGAGTAACTCAGAGTTGTTTCTTTAAAAAAGTTTAATTAGAAAAATCTTCAAGCACACACAAAATTTAACAAAAAACCTCTATATACCAATCACACAGATTGAATTATAATAAAAAAATTTGGCATATCTATTTTATTTATTCTTCTTTCAACCGATTATAGTATTTAATACAAATTTAGATATCAAGTCATCTCATCCTTACATACTTCTATCTATATCTCTCTGAAAATACAGACATTTTCTCACAAGCCACAATGCCACCACCAAATGCCTAACAAAATTACTTAACAATAATTCTTTGGACCCATCTAACCCATAGTTTGTAATCAAATTTCCCCAACTGTCTTCTGCAATCAAACCGCCTCAATTAGCTCACAAATGTCTTTTCACAGTTGGTTTGTTCAAATTAGAATTCAAGTTGTAACACAGTCACAGATAAAATGAAAAAACAAGATAACACTTTATATAACAAATAGCTATTAAACACGAAAACCCAAGTGAAACACACATTTCTCTAAAAAAGCTAATTAGCTGTGGCATTAGAAAACTTAGGGTTAAAACATAATGAAAAAAAGCTAATATCAAAGCTGACTCAAGATATATAACCTAAATAGACAAATAACCACAGAAGAAATAAATAATGTTGTCAAAGATCCAGACTTCAAAAACATCTAGTCTTTTCCTGGATGAAATATTTCAATCTTTCAAAAAATAATTTTTAAACTACATGAATCATTCTAGAAAATTAAGCAGCAGAACTTAACCAATTCTTCATTTATATGAAAGATTGATGCCACTAATCTGACAAAGAGAGCTGCCCCCCAAATAGCATAGAAAAGTCCTCAGTCTAATCTCACTCCAAAATATTGCATTATTAAAGAGAATGCAGCACAAATATTAGTACTTATTTTAAGATGGGTCCCCTGGGACCAAGTTGTAAGATGAAGCATTTATGTGAAAGTGATTAGAAAGTATTTTGTGGAAAAAAAACTTGTAGGTAAATAAGACAGAAAAGGTAAGCAAGGGTAAGATACCAAGGACGGTCCCATGGAGAGTAATTTTAGCTCAATTCCTTAGGATAGGTCTGGAGACAATGTAGGTCACACCTCAGAGTTTATTCATACTGTCACTGGGTTAAGGCTATCCTTAGGAAACAAATTTCCCAGATACTTCACAGCATGTACACTGGTAAAGCAGGTTCTGGCATTGTGAGGGTGGCCCTCCAACAAAAAACCTGAGGAGCTAGATGCTGGGAATGAACATACTTCAGGAGCAGCAAGGAAAAACAAGCCTACGGACAGAGCACTTGCAGCGATTTTAGGATAGAAAAAGTAAAAACTACTTGGTTTAGATTTGCACTATGGAACTCCTAAAATGTTGAACAATAAATCACGCAGGTTGGATCACTCCACAGTTAAAGACCACTGGTGATGAGCCCCAACAACTTGTAGAAATTTCAACTAGTATTTTTTAGCATCTCCTCTAAATTATGAACACCAATTAAGAATCACCGGACATTTTAAGGAAAGCCTCTAATAGGAAAGAAACAGCCCAACATAGTCAAATTTAGAGCAACTTGGAAGAGACTATGTATGCAATGAGATGAAAACTTAAAAACAAACAAAATACCACCATTAATATCCTGACAGACAAAAGATGTCATGCAATTGCATTCATGAAAGAACATGATACCAGTTTTTAAAAATCAGAGAACAAAAAGAACTCCTACAAATTAAAATACAAGAATACCAAAAACCTCAACAGAACAGCTATAGTTTAGATAACATTAAAGAAATCTCCCTAAAAGCAAGCAAAGCAAAAGACAAGGTGATGAAAAATAAAATTTATGATAACTAAAGATCATTTAGAGGTTCAGATATGAGAGAAGGGAAGAAATCAATAACTAAATATTTCAAAGGCATTTCCACACTGAAAGTGATTCAATCATACCCAGCACAGTAAATAAAAACAGACCTATAAAGATACACTATCATTGGAAGAAACTTTAGCTCTGAATTTTAAAAAAAATGAAACAACAGCAAAAAAAGGACATTATCATCAAGTCTCAGAACATGTAGCTTAAATTATCTTTCAAGCTTTCAGAGAGAGGAACAAAAGGTCACATACAAGAAATCAGGAAGTGGTTTTGGACTTTTACATCACAATATCTAAAGCTAGAAAGCAACAAAAACTCCTTCGAAATTCTTAGGAAAAATAATTTCCAACCTAGAATTTTATACCCAGTCAAACTACCCAACAAGTGTGAGAGAACAATAAAGACACTTTAAAGACCTGACAGATTTTGGTTAGATCAATTTTCAGTGTTATCATACTGTATTTTAAAGCACCAGTAGGACACTGATGCAGTAGAAATGTTGAGCAAGCTGTTGGAGATGCAGGTCTGGAAACTGGGAAAACATTCTGACGAATTCACACAGAATTGGTCATCTGTATATGTGAAGTAAAAAATTTAAAATAGTCAAATATAAAATATAATCTAGCAAATAAAAATAGGTAACACTGAATAATTATTCACTGAAAAGGATTTCTTCTAAGTGCTTTATATCAATTTACCTTATCTTTCTACTACTCTATGCTGGCTAAAAGAGTTGTATAAATTCCTAACAATTTTAATTGTTTCCTATATGGCCTGCTACTCTAAGAAACTCAAAACACAAGTTAAGATTCTCTTTAGCATATTCCTTTGCCTTCAAAACGTAGCTGGCCTTTTCCTTGGTGACTCAACTCTTAATCTAATCTAATGAAATCTTAATAAAAAATAAAAAAGCATTTATGAACAGTACTGTACATAATAGGCCTTCAAGTATCTGATAAGTGAAAAAAGAGTCATACTCCCAAATTAGAATCAATAAAAGGGAAAATTATATAAACTAAGATATACCCACTAAGTAGAATATTATACAACCACTAAAATTTTTTTTGAAGATTACATTTCAATATGGAAACATATTAGAACATAAGTGAAAAAACAGGCACAAAATTTTATATACAATGTCATCCCAACTATGTGCTTAAGATAAAAAAAACTATCCCCAAAAAAGCTTAGAAAAAAAAATACAAAATATTAACAATGGTGCTAATTTCAGAAGGATTATGGCAACTAAGATTATTTTTCTTTCCCTATTTTATCAAATCACACTTAATTAGTATATGTTACTTGACCAGCTCTCAAAAATTAATCTCAGGATCTCTTTTAACTTTTAATTAGTAAGGACTCACAACACTTTTTGTTTATGCAGGTTATATCTATTGATTAAATTTTTATTCAAAATTAAAACTGAGTATTTTTTAAGGCTTTGTTAGAGCAGTTTTAGGTTCACAATAAAATCAAAAGGCAGGCCCAGAGATTTCCCAATACCCTTTCCTCTTACACATGCATAGACTCCTCTATTATCAACATCCATCACCAGAGAGTACATTTGTTGTAACTGATGACCTATATTGACACACCGTTACCAACCAAAAGTCCATAGTTTACATTAGTGTTCACTTTTGGTGTACATTCTATGGTTTGGACAAATGTATAATGATAAGTATCTGTCACTGTAGTACCATATAAGATATTTTCACTGCCCTAAAAGCTTCTGTGCTTAAACTACTTATTTATTCATAATAGTAATGACAAAGTCACTACCTGTTAACACAAATAATGAATTTAATGAAAAATAATTATATTTCCTAAAAAATGAAAAAACAAGAAGAGTGTGGCATTGCTTTAAATTTTTGCAAATTTCAGTATCTGGCTTAATAGGAAACAGAACTGGAATTCCATGTCTCCTTCTGCAATTTGTTGCATCATATATCATTCAGCTTCTAGAAAACCTTACTGTATACTTGTGAAAGAATGAGTGAAAAAAGCAAATAAAATCTTAATAGTACAGTTTTGACTTTATAAACCTCCTGAAAAGGTCTGAGAGACCTCAGTTTCCCTGGACCACACTCTGAGAATCATTGCATTATTGTGACCCCAAATTTTTTTCCTACAAAAATAATGAATGGTGGTTGGCAGCTTGCTGGATCATGAAATAAACAGGATGGAGGTTTGAGAGTTCTTTCATTTCTGGGCAATTAGAACTCAAATGGGAATTTGCTATATTCAACCTCCATTTTCCTCTATACAAGGGGAAGCAAGGCATTTCCTTAGCTCAGTGTTCTTTTCATTTGGTTCAGGTTCAATTCTCTTTAAGTTACTAGTATACATAATAGGGTTAGAAATCCAAGTCTGAATGTTAGCTATTAAAAATGTACCTCAAAAAGAAATCTGTATGGTACTCTCCTTTCTTCATTTTGATATGATAAAGTGGTATAACATACCACCAATTTTGGGTATCATAGAAACCACTGAGAATGCACAAAGTATTTCTGGACTCGGAATAGTAACAAGAAAGCATTCTCACCTTTTGCTCCTGAACCTGAAACTGGTGGGAACATTGAAAAATAAACAGAATTACAGTTGGAGATTTAGATAACTTGATTTTAAACGTGATTGCAAGGTTTTATGTAATCTTTGGAAGGCGCTACCAATTGAGCACCTTTCCATGTGTCAAATATTATAGTAGGAGCCAAGGATATAGACATTGGCATATTTTCTCCTGCTTTAGGCATAAACTCCCAGAAGGCAAAACATAACATTTTGCTTCTCTGAGTTGCTGACTACAATTGCTTTCTACAAGATAGTACTGCAATAAACACTAGCTGGCTTGCAATGAGAGGAGAAAAGCAGCTCCCTGTATTTATCCCTCCACCCGCAAATCTGACTGTATCTCCACACTGCTCTATTTTAACCACTCTGTGATGACACGTTCCTCCCTTCATTCACTGATCATTCTATCATTCTTCCTTGAACCAACAACTTTAGCTTCTCTTCACCATAACTCCATAGAGATGACATAATAGTCTTGTTTAAAAAATATACCTTCCAATGCCACAGGATCAAGTTAAACTGCTTAACTTGGTATACAAGATCTAGCTCCAATTTACCTTCCTGCCTTCTTATTTTTGATACTCCCTATCCCGAAAGCCTATATTCAGCCATTCTCCAAGTTTTTCAAGGCCTTTTATATAGATGATTTTGACCATTCTATTTTTTTCTGCCTGGAGTGCCCTGCCCAATTCTGCCTACTGGATAGATGTGTAATCATCTTTTAAGGTTCCTGAGTTTCAGCACTTTCCATGATCTTCCTTTTCTCAGCCCCCAAGGCCAAATGAACTACTCTCCCATCAAGTGTTTCCTTGGTCCTTCATTTACTATATACTCATCATACTATCATACTGCATTATAGCAAGTATGTATAGCTCTCTACCACTAGATTATGAGCTCCCCAGAAATGGCAGCTATGACTCATTTATCTCTACAGTATCCAACACACTGCCTAGCTTGTAAACTACAGTGGAAATGACTTTTCCAAACAAGTATCTACACTGCCTGATTTACTAAATAAAACTGCTTCTATTATATTTCAAATCATGCTTAAATCTCTTAAGTCATCAACAGTTTTTTCAAAGCTTTTTAACAAGTCTCTATAGTATTATTAGACAAAAAGGAATAAAAGTGAAATGAGTTATCAGTGAATAAAGCATACTGCTGACATAATCATTAAGAATTTACCTACTGCCAGGCATAATGGTATGTGCCTGTAGTCTCACCTACTGGGGAGGCTGAGGTGGGAGGATCACTTGAGCCCATGAGTTTGAGGTTACAGTGAGCTATGATCATGCCACTACATTGCAGCCTGGGCAACAGAGCAATCACTTGAGCCCAGGAACTCAAGTCTGCCCTGGGCAACACAGTGAGACCCCGTCTCTTAAGTAAAAAATAAGAGAGAAGCAGAAAACCTAAAAAGAAATGAAAAATAAATTCTGGAGTTAGAAAATACAATAACTGAAATAAAAAATACAATGTGTACACATAGGAGCAGAGTATGGAATGATGGACAATGGAGACTTGGAGGGGTGGAGGTATAGGAGGGGCGTGGATGATAGGAGGTTGTTTGGTGTGTACAATGTGTGTTGTTTCAGTGGTGGATGCACTGAAAGCCCTGACTTCACCACAATGCAGTATCAATGTAGCTAAATTGCACTTGTGTCCCATGAATATTTACATATAAAAATAAATAGAAAACAAAAAACCAATATCCTAGAGAGAACCAAAGGCAGATTTGAACAGGTAGAAAAACAAATCAGAGAACTTGAAGACAGAGCAATTACTAAGTCTGAGGAAGAGAAAGAAAACAGATTGAAGAAATGTGACTAGGGCCTAAGGGACCTGCAAGATACCATCAAGCAGGACAATATCAACATTGTGGTAGTTCCAAAAGGAGAAGAGAAAGAATATTTAAAGAAATAAGGCTGAAAATCCCCCAAATCCAATTAAAGACATGAATATAAATATTCAAGAAAGTTGAAGACAATACAAATAGGATGACTTCAAAGAGATTCACACCAAGACACACTATAATCAAACTACTCAAAGTTAAAAAGAGACTCCTGAAAGTAGCAAGAAAGAAGTGACTTGTCACATACAAGTGATCCTCAAAAAAATTATCAACAGATTCCTCATCAGAAAATTTGGAGGACAGAAGGCTGTAGGCCAATATATAATATATACATACATATGTACGTTCATTCATTCTTTCATTAATTAACTAATTGATTTATTTTTTGTAGAGAGTCTTGCTATGTTGCCAGGCTGGTCTTGAACTCCTGGCCTCAAGGGATCCTCCCACCTTGGTAACCCAAAATGCTTGGATCACAGATGTGAGCCACCACACCCAGCCTGGCCAATATATTTAAAGAGCTAAAACAAAACAAAAAAAATGTCAACCATGAATCCTATATACAGCAAAACTGTCCTTCAAAAGTGAAGGAGAAATTAACACATTCTCAAATCAACAAAGAGTTCACTACTTTGCTGAGAGTTCATTACCTCTAGACCTATCCTGCAGAGCAGAGTCCTCCAGGATGAAACAAAGAGACACTAGACAGTAACTTGAAGGTATATGAAGAAAATAAATCGCAGTGCAGTTAAGTACACAGGCAATTATAAAAGCTAGTATTATTATAACTTTTATAAGTTACTTTATGTGGTTTGTAACTCCACATTTTGTTTTCTGCATAATTTAAGAAACTAACACATTTAAAAAATTAGCTTACATTTATTGATACAAAATATTTAAAGTGGGCCGGGCGCGGTGGCTCACGCCTGTAATCCTAGCACTCTGGGAGGCAGAGGCGGGTGGATAGCTCAAGGTCAGGAGTTCGAAACCAGCCTGACCAAGAGCGAGACCCCGTCTCTACTAAAAACAGAAATACATTAATTGGCCAACTAAAAATATATAGAAAAAATTAGCCGGGCATGGTGGCGCATGCCTGTAGTCCCAGCTACTCAGGAGGCTGAGGCAGAAGGATTGCTTGAGCCCAGGAGCTTGAGGTTGCTGTGAGCTAGGCTGACGCCATGGCACTCACCCTAGCCTGGGCAACAAAGTAAGACTCTGTCTCAAAAAAGAAAAAAAAAAAAAATATTTAAAGATGTAATTTTATAATATCGACAACTGAAAGAAGTGGGAATGGAGTTATAAAGGAACATAATTTTTGTATGTTATTGAAGTTAAGCAGGTATGAATTTAAATTGGAGTATTATAAATTAAGGGTAAGTAATTATCCCCAGAGTAACCAAAGAAAATAGCTATAGAATGTACTCCCCACCAAAAAAGGAGACAGTAATGCAAGAAATAAGGAACAAAAACCTATAAAGCCATAGGGAAAAAATAGCAAAATGACAGAAGTCCCTTGTTCTTAGTAATTATTTTAAATGTAAATGGATTATGCTCTCTAATCAAAAGGCAGAGATTAGCAGAAAGGATAAACATTATCCAACTCTATGCTGTCTGCAAGAGACTCACTTTAAATCCAAAGAAACAAACTGGTTACAAGTGAAGAAACAGAAAAAAGATATTCCATGCAAATAATAACCAACAGAAGTAGACATACTAATAACAGTCAAAATAGACTTTAAATTGAAAAAGCTTATAAGAGACAAAAACGGACATTATCTATTAATCAAAGGTTCGTCACACCAAAAAGATATAACAATTACAGTTGGCCCCGGAACAACACAGGTTTGAACTCTGTAGGTCCACTTATATGCAGATTTTCTTCCATCACTACCACTCCTAAGACATCAAGACCAACCCCTCCTCTTCTTCCTCCTCAGCCTACTCAATGTGAAGACAACAAGGATGAAGATCTTATGATGATCCACTTGCACTTAATGAATAGCAAATAAATTTCTCTTCCTTATGATATTCTTAACATTTTTTCCTCTAGCTTACTTTACTGTAAGAATACAGTATAAAATACATATAACATAAAAATATGTGTTAATTGACAGGTTATCTTATCAGTAAGACTTCTGGTCAACAGCAGGCTATTAAGTTTTGGGGTAGTCAAAAGTTATAAGCAGATTTTTGACTGCACAGAGAGTGTCCCAAACTCCAGTGTTATTGAAGGGCCAACTGTATAAACATTTATGTACCTAATAACATCATTTAAATAAATGAAGCAAAAATTGAAAAAAATGAAGGAAGACAGTTCTACAGTAATAGTTGTATTAATGATACATCACTCTCAATAATGAATAGAACTGGACAGAAAAAAATAGAGGACTTAAACCAACACAATAAACCTACTAGAGCTAACAGAAATACACAGAACATTCCACACGACAACAGAATATGTATTAGTATCAAGTACACATCGGACATTTCTCAAGATAGACCATATGTTAGGCTACAAATAAAGTCTCAATGGATTAAAAAAGACAGATATCCATATAAAGTATCTTCTTTGACCATAACAAAATGAAGTTAGAAATCAACAACAGAAAGAAAACTGAAAAATTCACAAATCTGTGGAAATCAAACAACCAATAGATCAAAGAATAAATCACAAGAGTTAATTAGAAAATACTGAGAGACAAATGAAAACAAAAACACAATACACCAAAACTTATGGGACAGAGAAAGCAGTGCTAACAAGGAAATTTATGGCTATTAACACCTACATTACACAAAAAGAAAAATCTCAAATCAAGAACCTATCTTTACAACTTAAACAATTAAGAAAAGAAAAAAGAACTAAAAGCAAAACTAGCAGAAGAAAGAAAATAAAGAGTAGAACAGAGATAAACAAAACGGAAAATAGAAAAACAGAGAAAAATCAATGAAACTAAAAGTTGGTTCTTCAACAAGATTAACAACATTGACAAATCTTTAGCTAGTTAAGAAAAAAAAAAGGATTCAAATTACTAAAACCAGAAATGAAAGTGGGGGCATTGCTACCAATTTTACAGAGATACAAAAGATAAGAGAATATAATGAACAACTGAGTGCCAACAACTGTATAGCCTAGATGAAAAGAAAAAACAGTTAGAAATGCAAAACTACTGAGACTGAATCACAAAGAAATGGAAAATTTGAATACCTTATAATTGGTAAGGGGATTGAATCAGTAGTCAAAAATCTCTCAACCAAAAAAAAAAAAATCCTGGACATGATAGCTCTTTACTGGTAAATTATGCCAAACATTTAAAGAACTTTAAAACCAAGCCTTCTCAAACTTTTCCAAAAAACAGAAGAGGAAAGAACACTTCTTCATTCATTCTCTGAGGTCAGCATTATCCTGATACCAAAGCCAGATAAGAAAACTACAAAGCAATATCCATCATGAAAACTGATGCAACAATTTTCAACAAAATACTTCCAAACCGAATTCAGCAGCATATTAAAAGATTACATATCGTGTCCAAGTGGGATTTATTCCAAAGATAGTTCAACATATGAAAATCAGTAAAGGTAATACACCATTAAGCAGAATGAAGAAAGAACAAAAAACCACACATGGTCTTCTCAATTGATGCAGAAGAAGCATCTGACAAAATTCACTACCTTTCAAGATACACTCAACAAATTAGGAACAGAAGGAAACCATCTCAACATAATAAAAGCTGTATATAAGAAACCCACAGTGAACATTATACACAACGGTGAAAGCTTTCCCTAAGATCAGCCCAATTTCATCACTTCTATCCAACATGGTACTGGAAGTTCTAGCCAGAGCAATTTGGCAAGAAAAAGCAATAAAAGACATCCAAGTTGGAAAGAAGTAAAATTACTGGCTTGCAGGTGATATGATCTTGTATATAGAAAACCCTAAAGATTATACACACAGACACAATTGTTGGAATAAATATATCCTGTTTCTTTGCTGAATTCAGCATCAACACCCAAAACATCAGTGGAACTTTTATACATTAATAATAAGCAATTTGAAAAGGAAAGTAACAATTCCATTTACAAAACACACTTTCAACAGAGTAAAAAGGGCAAACCACATTATCTATCTGATAAGGGGTTAGTATCCAAAATATAAAGACAATTCCTAAAACTCAACCAAAAAAATCAAACCAAATTCAAAAATGGGCAAAAGACTCAAATAGACATTTTTCCAAAGATGTACAAATGGCCAATAAACATGTTAAAAGATGCACAGCAGCACTAATAGTTAGTGAAATACCCAATCAAGGCCGCGCCCAGTGGCTCATGCCTGTAATCCTAGCACTCTGGGAGGACGAGGCGGGAGGATCACTCAAGTTCAGGCGTTCGAAACCAGCCTGAGCAAGTGGGAGATCCCATCTCTACTAAAAATAGAAAGAAATTAATTGGCCAACTAAAAATAGATAGAAAAAAATTAGCTGGGCATGGTGGCACGTGCCTGTAGTCCCAGCTACTCGGAAGGCTGAGGCAGTAGGATTGCTTGAGCCCAGGAGTTTGAGGTTACTGTGAGCTAGGCTGATGCCACGGCACTCTAGCCGGGGCAACAGAGTGAGACTCTGTCTCGAAAACAAAACAAAACAAAAAAAAAACCACTACACCTTACACCCATTAAAGACGGCCACCATCAAAAATCAGAAAATAAGTGTTAGGAAGAATATGGAAAAATTGGAACCCTTGTGCATTGTAGATGAGAATGTAAAATGGTACAGCTGCTGTGGAAAACAGTGTGGCAATTCCTCAAAAAATAAAACATAGAATTATCACATGATCCAGCAGTTCCACTTTTCAGTTATATACCCCAAAGACTTGAAAGCAGGGTCTCAAGGAGGCATTTGTACACCCATGTTCATAGCAGCAGTATTCACAATAGCTAAAATGCAGAAGCAAACCAAGTCTCAACAGGATGAACAGATATGCAAAATGTGTTATTTACATACAATGGAATAGCAGTCAGCCTTAAAAAGGAAGGAAATTCTGACATATGCTATAAAATAGATGAATGTTGAGGATATTTTGCTACATGAAATAAACCAATCACAAAAAGAAAAATGATGTTTGATTTCACTTATATGAGGTACCTAGTCAAAACAGAGATAGAAAATAGAATTTTTGTTTCCAGGGTCTGGGGAAAGAGAAGAACACAGAGTTACTATTTAAATGGGCATAAAGTTTCAGTTTTACAAGATGAAGAGTTCTGGAGATAGACGGTGGTAATGGTTGATCACTATGCATTATATACACATAACAAATTTTCTCATGTATCTCATAAATTTGCACAAATTAAAAAATAGTGAAAACACCAAAAGGCTGGTGAGGATGCAGAGAAACCTGATCACTCATATGTTGCTTTTAGGAATGTAAAATGGTACAGCAACTCTGAAAAACCTTCTGTCAGTTTCTTTAAAAACTAAGCATGCAATTATCATACAACCTAGCAATGAACTCCCTGGCATTTAATCCAGAGAAATGAAAATTTATATTCACACAAAAACCTATACACAAATATTTGTAGCAGCTTCATCTATAATAGCCCCAATATGGAAACAGCCCAGATGTCCTTCAAACACATGAATGGTTAACAGTGGAATACCTATACCATGGAATACTACTAAGCAATAAAAAGGAAAGAACCACTGAAGCAAGCAACAAGTTGGATGAATCTCCAGGAAATAATTTTGAGTGAAAAATGCTAATCCTAAAAGGTCACATACCATATATATATATATATATATATACACACACATATACAAACATCGTTGACAAAATCATGGAAAGAACAGATTAGTGGTTGCCAGGGGTAAAGGTCTCAGGGATGGGGGATGAGGAGAGGGCTGCAGGTGTGGCTATAAAGGGCAACAGGAGGAACCCCTGTGTTGATGGAAACCTTAGCATTTTGTATCCATGTTAATATCTGGGTTGTAAATACTGCACTGTAGTTTTGCAAGATGTTATCATTGGGGGAAACTGGATAAAGGGAACATAGGATCTGTTATTTCTCACAATGGCATGTGACTCCACAATGATCTTCAAATAAAAAGTTTAATTAAAATAAATAAATAAATTTTGCCTAAACTCCGCCCTTTTCCAAAATCCTATGATAATCCTGGTTCCTTCTTCAGTGAAATGCTGGCATTTTCTCTACTCTGCAAATCTCCCTCACAGCAGCAAGTTAATTAACCTGTCAGCCTACAGTTGTTTCCCTGGTGGTCTTTATCAGATAAGCTTTATCAGATTGAAATAAAGAGTCTATGAAAAATAAAAGTTCATGTGAAAATTTAATACATAATTCACACGGCACTTCAAATCAAGGAATAGATGGCTTATTCATGAAATGGTATTGAACTAATTAATCTTTTGGGAAACATAAAAAGTAACCAGGTAGAACCCCACCTTCCTGATAATAACAACTCCAAATGTTTCTAATATTTTAATATTTTTAAAAATAGAATTAAAACAAAACTAGAAGAAAATATCTTTTTCCATTTTTCATATCATGAAATGAGATCTTCCCAAAACTCAGAAGATATGACCACAGAAAAATTATGAGTTTATTCACTGGCTAAATTTCTGGCAGTGAAGAAGTTGCTGGTTCAAATGTTAAGTTGTAAAAAAGAATGTATAGCAAAAAATACCAAGAAGTATCATAAATAAAGAAAAAAACAAATTCAACCCAATATAAAAGCAGATAAAGAAAAGATTCACAGGAAAAAAAACAATGGTCAAAGATGATCAAATTTCACTCATAATTAAAGAAAGGTAAATCAAATGCAGAGATATTATTTTTAACCTATTATATTGGGAAAAATTTTAAAGTTTACTAACACCTAGTATTAACATAGATATAAGAAAACTGGTAATCATGCATTCTTTCTCACAATCCACACTTTTACTGTCTTTTGGAAGGGCATTTGGAAATATCTTTTACAATTTTTATTTGAATATGCCTTAATCCATCATTTCATGATCAGAAATTTATCTATGGACACAATCACAACTGTGAGTTGGATATAAGATGTTCATGACAGCCATAAGCATGTGATGTTTGCTGATGGAGAACTAGTTTTAAAAAAATGATACATTTATACAATACTCTGCAGCTATTAAAAACAATGATCTATATGTGCTGGTAAAAAAAAAAACTTTACACTTTTGGTAAAGATTACTTTTTATTGTTAATAAGGTGTATTGGTTATTTTTTTTTTAAGTCAGAGAAAGTAAACAAAAGAAACAAACCAAACTGAAACCACAGAGAGGAAAAAAAAATACAGAAGAGTAAATTGTCTTTACCACATCTCTATCACTAGCTCTCCCCAAAGGTATTAATAACTATTATTATTTCCTTTGTATCCTTGCCAAAAAAAAAAAAAGTAATGCCTATATGAGTACATATGTACTGGCATTTAACACCTCTGTTACACCAAAAATATCATGCTATATTCATTAGTCTCACCTTATCCTTTTCACTTTTTTTCCATAATATAATCTCATTCATTGTATGAACTGTATAAGATAAAAGATTTATTTTTTAAGACAAAGTATCAAAGTCTGTATAGTATGATCTCACTTGGCTTTTTACATGCTTTTGTATATTAAAAAAATTCTGTTAAGATATATACACATATCATATATTTAACAAGGGGTATCTCTGGAAATTAGTATTGGGTGGCATGAGCAGGAAGGACAAAAATTTTTTTTCGTTTTAAAATCTTTTGATGTTTCAAGTTTTTATATACACATCTGTTTCTGACAAAAATTAAATAAAGGTAGGCTACTTTATCTAGAGAATGAATATAATACAAATCAAAGTACACTAATTTCTCTACAGTTGTTACATAAAACAATCTCTTGATCCTTTCAGACTTCTCCAAGTTTCAGACTAACATACACAAATGCCTGCTGAACACTTCCACTGGACCTTAGGCATCTGAGAGTATCCAAAAGTGACTCATTACCTTCCTCTCTTAAATTGGCTCATTCTACCTTAATTACTGGTAATTACCTAAATTACTCACCCATGGGTTCCTATTTCACTCAGAGCCATCTAATTTAAACTAGAAACTAGGCAGACATTGTTTTTATTTTTTTATAACATTTTGGTTACATTTTATATCACTGCCTCTCCCTAGCGGGGGTTAGAGGCATGCCCTTCCCCCCCACAATGCTAACCGTGTCCTATAGTTGTGAGTTTACCCCTCCCAACACCCCATCCCTGGAGAATACTACTGCCATGTGAGCACCATAGTGTTAATCAGTCAGTACCAATTTGATGGCGAGTACAAGTGGAGTCTATTCTTCCGATCTTGTGTTACCCCACTTCGGATAAAGGACTTAAGCTCAATCCAGGAAAATATAAGAGGTGCTAGATCACTGTCTTTCTTATAATTGAGTAATATTCCATTGTATACATATACCAAATTTTAATAATCCACTCATGAATTGATGGGCACTTAGGTTGTTTCCACATCCTTGCAATAGTGAATTGTGCTGCCATAAACATTCGGGTGCAGATGTCTTTATTATAGAATGTCTCTTGCTCTTTTGGGTAGATTAGGCAGACATTCTTAATACTCTCCTTACCCTAACCCCAAATCCAATTACCAAGGCTTGCCAATTTTATTTCCTAAATATTTTTCTATTCCATTGTGTCTTCTCCATTTCTATTATTTGCTCTACTCAGACCATCCTCTCTCCCCTAAACTATTACAATATCTAACCTGTCTTCCAGAGTCAAGTGCCCTCTCTTCAATCCATACCCTATCTCCAGAATGACTTCTCTAAAATGAAAAACTGATGATGTCACTCCATGAATCCTTTCATGGAACCCCACTGCCTGCAAGACAAAAACTAAGCATCTTTAAATAACACAATATATAAAGGCTCTCCATGATCTAAACTCTGTCTAGGTTTCCAGCCTCATCATTCACTACTCCATGCCTTATAATTTACGTTTCAGCAATCCTGAACTATCTACATTTCCCGAAGCATCCCAATGCAGTCAGTTCCTCTATTCCTACTCATCTCTGACTACAACACCCTCCTGACTCAACCATCTATATTCCAACTTCTGTAAATCCCGTTAAAGCCAGGGTTTCTTAACCTTGGCATTACTGACATTATAAGCAGGATAATTCTGTTGTAGGAGCTGTCCTGTTCACTGTAAGATGCTTAGCAGCATCCCTGGCCTCCATTCACTAGATGCCAGTAGCATTACCACTAGCTGCGACAAACAAAAATGTCTCTAGACATTGCCAAATGTTCCCTGGGGAAGAAAATAGGCCCAAGTTAAGAACCTTTCATGTTAAAATTTAGTTTCTCATATATACATGAAATATCTCAGGAAGAATATATAAAAACTAGTTTTAACACTCATTGCCTCTGAGGAGGGTAACTGGGTAACTGAGGTAACTAGACTGGGACAGAAAAAACAAAAAAGCTTGTTTTTTGATACATTCACTGTGTGTGTACTAAAGTCTTATACCTCTTCTAACCTCTCCACTGCTACCACCCTGGTCTGAGCCACCTTTCTCTTTTTTCCTAACTACTACAATGGCCCCTTTCCTTCTTCAGTCCATTTTTACCAGTAGCCAGAGTGATCCTTTCAAAACTGAAATCAGATCATGTCATTTATTTGCTCAAACCTGCCACTGTCTTCCTAAACTCACTCAAGAGAGGAAGCCAAAACCTTAAAATGATCTGCAATCTGCCATCCTATTCCCTTGTTTTCTGATCTCTCTTCCTAGTAGCAATTTCACAGATTGAATCTAATATTCTTTCCATCACTGCATTTTAACTCTCTACTCCTCCTTGCTGTTCCTCAAACATGCCAGGGTCCTTGCACTTGCTGTTCTCTGTTGGGAGTATACCTCAGCCAGATATTCACATGGCTTACTCTCCAATTCCTTCAGGTCTTTACTGTTCAGAGGGTCTTCCCTGGCCACCTTATTCTTACCCACAGCACCTATTAACATCTAATATTATTTTACTTATTAATTTTATTGTCTCTTTTCCATCTTGACCCGTGTTTCTCAAACTGGTGTCTGCACCAGAATCTTGTGGAAGGCTAGTTAAAACAGTTTCCAAATCAAGAGATCTAGAGCCGAGTCTAAAAATTTGCATTTCTAATAAGTTCCCAGACAATGCTGATGCTGCAAATCCAGCAACCACATATTTAGAACCAATGTTTCAGAATGTAAGCTCCATGAGGGCAGAGACTTCTGTCTATTAACTGTTTAATCTCTAGGACCTGGCACACAGTAGGCACTTGCTATGTACGGTTTGAATGTTTATCCCCTCCAAAACTCATGTTGCAATTTAATTCCCAATGTAGCAGTACTGAGAGTTGGGTCCTTTAAGAGGTGATTGAGTCAGGAGGGCTCTGCCCCCACAAATGGATTAATCCATTCATTTAATCCATTCATGGATTAATCCATTCAATTAACCCCTTCATAGATTAATGGGTTATCACAGGAAAGGGACTGGTGGCTTTATAAGAGGAGAGAGATGTGAGCAGGCACATTCAGCCCCCTAGCCATATGATACCCTGTGCCACCTCATGACTCTGCAGGGTCCCTACCAATAAGAAGGCATCCACCAGATGCCATTCCTTGGCCTTGGCCTTTCCACCCTTCATAACTGTAAAAAATAAATTCCTCTTCTTTATAAATTATCCAGTTTCAGGTATTGTTATAAGCAACGGAAAATGAACTAAGGCATCACTGATCTATGTAAATAAATTTAGATGTCCCCTCCTCTGTTCCAACTGTATCCTATGGTTCAGTCTGTCACATGATGCTAAACATTTACTGAACACTGTAAAAAGATAAACTGTGTAACTGTTACAGGTTAAATTGTATCACCCACCCAAAAAGCTGAAGTCCTAACCCCAATACTAATGCATGGGACCTTATTCGGAAATAGGGTCTTTGCAGAGGTGATGAGGGTGGACCTCAATCCAGTACAACTGTTGTCCTTTTAAGAAGAGGAGAGCACCACATAAAGACAGCCACACAGGGAGATTGCCACGTGATAACAGAGGCAGAGACTGGAGTGATACAGCTGCAAGCCAAAAAACACAATGACACAAGAAGCTAAGAGGCATGGAAGAGATTCTCTCCTAGAAACTTGACAGAGCATGGCCCTAATGACATCTTGATTTCAGATATCTAGCCTTCAGAACTGAGACAATAAATTTCTATTGTTTTAAATGGCCTAGTTTGTGGTACTTTGTTATGGCATCCCTAGGAAACTAACATGATGATCAAAAATGCAAATGACTACATCAACCTGTATTTAATTTCAAATTCTGTCGATTACCCAACTTTCACCAGTTTAAATATGCTTTAACATATAGCTTTCACTATAAATCAATCAGATTTCCTGTTCCAGAATCTCCCCAACTTTGCCTCTCCTGGCCCTCAATGTGTCCCTTCAATGTACAAGGCAGCACATAATACAGGTGCTAGATAATTTATTTGGATATTTTTTCTCTGGTTTCTCCCATCTTCTTATGGGCTTCTTTAGCTCACAAATACCAGCATCTTTATTTTTTTCTCTCCATTTTCACATATTACAGATTTTGGCATGTATTTTCCCCTTTCAGATTTGAATTAGGTGCAAAATAAAAATTTACATATACATTGGGGTTCCTCTCTAACCAGAATTTAAGATAAAATGCTAACTTCCCATTTTATGAAACCAGTCCTTTTTTCCATTCTTCTTTTAAAAGAATTACCTTACCTACTGAATTGGGGGTAAAGAGAATTTTATCTTACCTTTCTTTGAACCTTGCTGTAGTGTGTACACCAGCCTCTTTAATATAATCTCAACAAATCTTTTACATGAAAAGATGGTTGTACTGAGAAACTAGCTTAAACTTTTAAGTGGATCTGAATTGAATTTCAGCATCAAGCTGTCCATTTTCTATTTAAGGCTTATTACAGCTGCACTGTCACAAAAATTCCAATCAACGATTTTACCACATAAAGACTTTAAATTACCATGGTTTATAAAGTTTAGCTGTATAATACAATTTTTATTTTAGGACAAATCAATATACAAATAGTAGATAGCACATGCCTAGTGACACACTTTTCTTTCTATGATTAGATAAACATTAATTTATTATACATACTCCTAAATAAATTTGTGATAAGATTCTAAGAATTTCTGGATGTTTAATTTACTCAAAAAGCATAATTAAGAAAATCTTTAAATGGGTAGTAAGCACAAAATGTTTTTTAAATGCTAAATCACAAGTAAAAAGATACAGAAAAACACGAATTCTGAGCAAATTTAAGAGAGACATTCAACAGTTCTTCACTAATCCTGAAAAACCATCTCTTTTCCCATGAATAATTTTAAATGAATCATACCTTCCTTACTATTTCACTGTCTTACTTAACATATGGTGAAAAGAGTTAACTGTTTGGTAACTTGAAATTTTATATTCCTTGAAACTGTATATCAATATACACTAAGGCTGATAGAAAATACAGTTTACTATAATATATACAATACTTGGAAGACAAGGTACGATGTCCACAGGACTCAATCGACATTTATCTTATAAGAGAGCGGAAAGCTGTCATCTAAACACCTTCTAAAAACTCAGATTCCCACTTCCTAAATTTACACCAGAATTAAACAACTTGAAATTATGCACAACACTTTTTCCTGGCATCTAGGCAGAGCTATCTATGTTGTACGCCCAAGTCTTAGTAAATTAACATATTTTTGTCCCTTACACATTGGCCTAATTATTCACTCTGATGCATTAATGTGCTTTTAAACTTTCTAGTTCATTATGAAATCAATACATGGTTAGCAGAAGTTTTCGATGTGAGGAAACACTGCGCTATCTACGAAAAATTTTAGAAATCTACATTAGAAATCTAGTCAACTTTTCAAGAATGTGTGGGTTTTTGTTATTTTTCTTTTTTTAAAATTTTTTTCTTCGTGGAACTGATAGATCATATAAAGTTTGTTTCAAAATAAGGGTAGTGGAGAGGGCAAGGGCTAGGAAAACATAATCTCCACCCTTAAATTAAGCTCATCTTTTAAGAGTATACAGTTTACCCAAATTGAAAGCACTATGGACAATTTGTCAGCACCTACTAATTCCATTACACTTTCTTGGGTGAGAGGGAGAGGCAAAAAAAAAAAATCCTTTCCTTTTC
>VBSM01002217.1:40442211-40466999 GCA_008086735.1 Cheirogaleus medius
CACCCTCCACACTCCCTCCCCGCCACACACCCCACGAAGGGGGAGGGCGAGGGGAGCCGAGACCTTGGACCCGCAGCCGGAGGGCGCCTCCGCCGGCCGTACCTGACATCAGCCGCGGCTCCCTCTCGCCCCTCCTGGGGGGCAGAGAGGGGGACGACACCAGACTGGCGACCTTTGCTCCTCTGGGCAGCCGCAGAAGTCGCTCGTGGCCGCTAGCCGAGGCCGCCTGCTGCCGCCCAGATCATTCCCCGGCAGCGGCGGCGGCGGCTGCCGAGGCGGGCCCAGCGCGCGCTCCCGCCCGCTGGCTCCGCCCCTCCCCACAGCGCGTCCAGGCCGCGGCCCGCCTACGGCGCAGCCGCCACCCAGGGGTCTCCTAGCGCTGACGTCGCCGCCGCCGCACCAGCCCTCAAGGAAGGGCGGCGCGGGAGGGGGCACGACGGGGCGGGGCTACGGCGACGTGCGGACGCGGGGATTGGGCGCCGAGCGCGCGCTCCGCCCTTCTGCGAAGGGGTCTGGGAAGTCGGGGCTTCCAGGAGCTATAGGTTTGGTCTCAGCCCTCTTGCGGCTTGTCTCAGCTGCCCTCTATTTATTTTATCCTACTATAGGGTCGTGACTAGCTTGCGGACCTTGAGGAGGAAGAAAGCAGGGAAACAGCAGGGACTCAGGCAGGGGGTGCCTGAGGGACTTTTGTCTGAAGGACAAGCTCTGACACTGTAGGAGTCTCTTGGCCTGGAGCCTGCTCTTAACCCGTTCATTTTTTTTTTTCTTGTTCTCTCCCAGTACCCTCTGTCTTCAGTATCTCGCTAGCCTTAATGAAAGAAACCGTGGCAAGTTGAGGTATGGAAACGGGTGCTGAGTAACCACATGTGTGAACCAGAAATGGCTGAAAACCCAGTTAGTGACAACCAGAAAGCCTCCTGTAGGCATACGTGGTGTTTGGTTCTGTCAGTACTTCAGATCTGTCCAACAAGGCAGGAGGAGCTTCTTAAGGGCTTTGCAAAACTCATGTCCTCTTCCGTTGACAAAAGGGCCATAAATGATGAAACTGTCTTTGGAATAGAGGGAGAGGGCTGCCACCTGTTGAGGCAATTCGACCATAGGAGGTGGGAGTATGGTCTAGGACTTACTGGCTTGAACCATCATCTCCACCAAACTCCACAACGGAAAAACTACCCTTTAAATATCCTACTCAGGAAGTTCTTCAGTACTCCATGATAGCTGTTAAGGAGTATGGGCTCTGAAATCACTGCCTGGGCTAGAATCTTGGTCCCTCCACCTAATAGCTGTGTAACCTTGGCAAGTTACTGAACAGCATGCCCGAGAGAAATAATAAGCAATATAGTTATTGTTATTTTTCCTTTAATTTGCTTAGGTTCATCTTAATATAGTTTCTCAGACCATACTATCAATAAATCCAAAAGAATTTTAAAACTTAAAGCACAGCTAGTGATTCTAATCCAAACATCTCATTTTTCAGATGAGAAAACTAAGATCAGAAAGAGAAACTCATAGGCCCATGCTAAAATAGAAGTGCAGGTATCCTGACGTCTAGATTGGTGCTCTTTCCCTGGCTCATGCATCCAGATTTCCCTCCCATATATCCTTACTTCCATCCTCTTCTCGTCCCCAACTCCTGTACAGTTATTGCCTAGCCGCCTGCACCCTCCACAGCTTTCCACAATATCCTTCCACCCATTGTAAAAAAGGGAAAGGATTCCCTTCCAGAGGTCACAGTATTCCCAGTAGAAAACAAAACAAAACTCAGAACTCTTTTATCTCATTTCAATTGTATTGAAAGTTACAATGAATAAGGAATAACATTTTTCAAGTGAGCAAAGATAAGAAACCCTTCCAAATTAAGTTCAGCCACAGCTATATCTAGGAAAATTACTGGCAAGAAGATACGTTGATGGAAACAATACTGGGTCAATTTTGCCCAAATTGGAGTGCAGTGATTATTCATAGGTGCATTCATAGTGCACTATAGCGTGGAATTCCTGGGCTCAAGCAATCCAGTCCTCGTGTCTCAGCTTTTTGAGTAGCTGGGAGTCTACTAATAGCTATTATTTTTATGAAAACAATGCATGCTTAGTCAAACAAATTTTAAAATATTCAAACTAAAATGCAAAGAAAATAGTTATAATTTGTACAAATCCCACAGAGATAGCCGTTTTAAAAAATTTATGTTACGTTTTTCCAGGTATCTCTCTAAGACTGAAAAATACATAAAGACATATACATTATTCCATAAATTGGCTTTTATTATATGTAAAGTTCTTTTCTCACTGAACAATATGTCATGAATAACATAATTTTTTTAAAGTTGCATAGTGTCTGTTTAATGGATGTACCATCATTTATCTAGCCAGTATGCTGATTGACATTTATTTCTTTCCAAGTTTTTACTACTCTTTGATGAACTTTCTTATGCTTAGAATTTTGCATGACTGTGCAATTACATCCTTGGACACATTCCTAGAAGTGATATTAACATCAGCCAATTCTTCAACATTAACCACTAGAAAAATAAAAGTGGTTACTTTGCAAAGAATATACTTCATATGTAGGACTTGCAGGGAGCAAGGCTCTTGCCTCCCTAAGGTTTGCTGAAAAATCACTGACAAGAGGTAGATTGATTAATAGAAGGAAGAAGATACAAATTTATTTTAATGTGTGTACATGGGAACCCTCAGAATGAAGATTCAGAGATAGGAAATTGTCTATTTTTATGCTTAGGTTTGACAAAGCATGGACAACCATGTAGAAATATGATTGGATAAAAAAGGTATGATGTAATGCTAGCAGGCTGAGTTGGGGAACCCAGCAAGGCCTGTCTGTCAAGATTCTTGTTGGACTTCCTAAACATGCATTCCTTCCTTTTGATTGTGGGACATGGCCCTACGTGGAATGGGAGGTCTTATGACCTATAGTCAAATAAGGTATGTCAAATAATATCTTTATGGCCACTTTTTACATAGAATTTTAGATTTATGTCTAGGTTTCAGGACAAGGGACTTTGGTCTTTATGACCTGCCTTGGTGAAGAGGGATTCTAGTTTCTATGGCTAGTCTCAGGAAAGAATGAGACTGAGAGGCAGGAAGACAAGGGAAAGTCAGAGAAGAATTTTTGCTTCTGAGGCTGTCATTTTGGGGTACTGTTTTCTGAGCCTCATTAAACTCAAAACCAGATTCTCACATTTGCAACATATTTGAAACAGATAAACCTTGGAAAGTATTACTGTCTGGTGTCTATTGTTTAATAATATGTGTCAAGGCTCCTAGAGCAGAAAGGAAGACATTATTAGTTGTCTAAACCAATATCTTTCTTCCTTACTACCAGAAGGCTGATTTTTTTCAGAGTGATAATGTGTCCAGTAATAATAAAAATGTTCCCCTCCCCAGACTCATGTAAGTCATGGTGGGCCAAGTGACCTGTCAATGAAATAAAAGTGAATTTCTCTAGGAGGGGCTCAAGGAAAGCTTTACAGAAGAAATATTCCTTTAGCTATTGGACCTACAGCCATTCTTTTTTTTAACCTGGAACAAGGACATGATGCTGGAGGTAGAACAGCCATATTTCAGTCATAATAACAAAACACACACACACACACACACACATTATGAATAGTGTAAGAAGCCAGATGTGCTTGGGTTCATGGAGGACCAGCTTAGCAGCTCTCGAATGCCTACTTGTGGACTTGTTACATAAAGAAAAATAAATCCCTCCTATAGAAGATTTTGTTATTTGTGTTTCTGTTATAAACATTGAATGCAATTCCTAGTATATAAGATAGGTCAAGCCATCATCTATTTAGCCCTATATGTGGAATTTTTTTTTTCAAATAGCATTTTGCTCTGTCACCCTGGCTAGAGTGCAGTGGCATCATCATAGCTCACTGCAACCTCAAACTCCTGGGCTCAAGTGATCCTCTTGTTTTAGCTTCCCAGGTAGCTGGGACTACAGGCGCACCACGACACCTGGCTAATTTTTCTATTTTTAGTAGAGACAGGGTCTCGCTCTTACTCAGGCTGGTCTCAAACTCTTGAGCTCAAGCAGTTCTCCTGCCTCACCCTTCCAGAGTGCTTGGATTACATGCATGAGGGCCCGGCCTATATATGGAATTTTTTAATGGGTGAGATGAAAACGGGGACCGAAAATGTAAATAAACAACAACAACATAACATTCTCTTCTCTAATAGACTTAGTTTTCCTTTAAATACCCAAATATTACAAATAGATTAATAAACCATTTTATAATAATTAAGTTAAATTTGGTAAATTAAAGTATATTCACTCGATAGTGTTATAATTTTAAAATATTAATATGTCCGTAAAATTCTTCGATACTTTTTCCTTCAAAGGGAGGAGCTTAATTCCCCTCACCTTGAGTTTGGTCTGTGTTGTAACTTGTTCTCATGAACAGAATGTGGCAGAAATGATGTAGTGTGACTTCTGAGGGGAGAAATGTATACCAGCTTCCTTCTTATTCTCTCTCTGGGATTACTTGCTGGGCGAAATAGCTGTCATGTCAGAGTTATGTCACTCAGGCCACTTATGGAGAGGCCCACGTGATGATTAAGGCTGCCAGCCAACAGCTAGTGAGGAACTGAGACCAATAGCCATGCCAGTGAGCCTGGAGGCAGATTCTCCAGCTCAAGTCAAGCCTTCAGATGAATGCATGTATCCCTGGTCAACATCTTTACTGTAACCTCAAGAGAGACCCTGAGCTAGAAACACTCAGCTATGCAGCTCCCGAATGCCTGACCCACAGAAACTGTGACATAATTAATGTTTAAATGCATGTTGTTTGAAGCCACTACATTTTGGAATAATTTTTTATGCAACAATCGGTAACTAATACAGCTGGATATAATTGAGTAAAAGATACAATGCCTGGCACATACTCAGGTGTTCGATTATTGTTTGAATGAATAAACAATTGAATGAAGTAGAGTATGTCTTTTTCATTTTAATGGGTACCATACACTACTAGTATTATTTTTAATCCCTGACACTTGTATTATGTAAGAGTTTTTAAAAATATGACTATACAGAAATAAAGTTTGAATTTCACTGGGCTCTGACCATTGATAGTCATAGAAGTAACATATGGTCTCAATAGAGCAATAGAATCCTTGAAACTTGAATTCTGGTCCCAGTATTATCACTAATTAGCTGAGTGACCTCTGGCAAGTCACCTAACCCTTCTAAATCTCAACTTTCCTGTCCATTAATGAGGGACAATAATTCCAAACTGCCCCAAAAGGCAGTCAGTGAGATTATATGTGACAGTGTAGTTGTAAAGAATTAACATTTGTTTAATTAAATGAGACTGATGAGGTCTACTTTATTTTTAAGCAATTAAGCATTAAGTATTTTAGGTGTGAACACGATGAAGACCCTTCTTTCAAGAAGGGGCAACTTATTTACTGATTTTACTGTGTACCTTTGTAAAATAGTAGCATCATTCGTAGCAAGCAGTTTGTATTAAAGAGTATGACAGAATGGTAGCTTATTATATGTCAGATCTCATTTTATTAGCCTGTTGAAAATTTATTGCACTTTAAAAAGTGCATAATTATGACGGGCTCCTTTTTCTTTTCATGAATTAATTTGTAATTGTGGCTTGGTATATCTACCCCTCTTTATAGTACTTAAACATACTTAGTTTTGTTTTGTCTTTTGCTTATTTTTCTTTTTACCTTTCTTTTCTTATTAATATGTTTCAGAATATTATAGGGGTATAAATGTTTTGGTTACATGGATTGCTTTTGTACTGCTTGAGACAAAGTTATAGGTGTGCCCATCACTTAAGTACTTTTAAAGCAATACAACAGGGATTTCAACCCACTTGTTGTTGTTACCTGCTTTATTGAGATCAATTGACATACAATAACTATATATACATAAGATGTATAATTTAATGTTTTGACATATATATACATACATTAAACTATAACAACAGTCAAGTTAGAGAACATATCTATCACCTCAAAAAGTTTCCTCCTGCCACTCCCCAGCCCCCAAAACAACCACTGATCTGCTTTCTGTCACTACAGATTAGTTTTCATTTTTAGAGTTATATAAGTAGAATCATACAATGTGTGTTTTTAATATCTGGCTTTTTCTGCTGGTATAATTACTTCAAAATTAAAACATATTGTTGTGTTTATCAATATTTCATTCCTTTTTATTGCTCAGTAGTATTCCATTATAAGGCTATACCACTATTTTTGTATTCATTCAAATACTGAAGGACATTTAACCCAATTGTTTCTGACTCTAAACCCATGGTACACTCTCTTCCCAGCTCCATCACTTATTGTGTGCTCTTAGGAAACCTAATTAGTCTAAGTCTTAGCTTTTATCATTATAAAATGGCAGTAATATTTTTTGTTTATGTGGTTGTTATTAGTAAATGAGACAAAATGTGAAAGCACTTAGTACAGGTTGAGTATCTCTTATCTGAAATGCTTAGGACCAGAAGGGTTGCAGATTTCAGATATTTTTGGATTTTGGAATATTTGCATATACATAATGAGATTTCTTGAGGATGGGACTCAAGTCTAAATGGGAAATTTATTTATTTTCATATATACCTTACATATATATATATGTTTTATATATGCCTTATAAATGTATACCCTGAAGATAATTTGCCATAATATTTTAAAGAATTTTGTGTATGAAATAAAGTTTTGGCTGTGTTTTGACTGTGACCCATCATATAAGGTTAGGTGTGAAATTTTCCACTTGTGACATCATGTTGGTGCTCAAAAAGTTTCAGATTTTGTAGCATTTTTTAATTAGAAATGCCAAACTGGTACTATATGGGCATAAAGTAGGTGCTTATAATTCATTTATTTTTTCCCCCTGGAAGGAAACATCTCTGGGAAGGAAATGAGAAAAGATACAGCAGTACACTTCTTTCTGGACTCTTTCTTCCTGCATTGAAAGCTTTGAATTCCTGCACTGAAACATCCTTCTTGAAGCTTTCTCACTTTAATTTCTCCTACTCATATGTCATCTGCACCCCTTGGATATGATATTCCTCTTTTCTGTCTAATCCAAATATGGACACAAATTTCTTATTCCCTGGCATAACTGAAATAGAGTGATGTTTTCACAAAAAATAAGGGATACATTAAATGGATATAATTATGTAAAATCAAGCAGTGGAAAAATAGTCAAAGCTCCTAGATGAATGCTTTTATCCAAATAATCCCACCAAAGTCAATAGGAGAGCTTTATTTAGTCTCATATCTGCTGTACAAGGGTTACCACCACCACCATCCTATGCAGATGGGTGGGCACAATCTGCCCTGAGCTCCTTCCTAACTTGGCTTCTGTCTTTTGATTATTTGCCCATCTTCTCTTACTGGCCATTGTAATTTCTTGTTCTGTTCACAGAAAAACAGCAGGCCAACCATTTAAATTCTGAATTCCCAGATACTGTTTGGTCCTTCTACTGAGAACCCTCAGTAGAAGTCTAAAGGAAACATCTAAGTATCCACTAAAGTCAACAGGCCAGTTTAATCTTCACTAGGCTGGTTTCTGGGGCATTGTATAACAATTCACCCCATACATCTTAAATAACACAAAACAATATTTACAAGTGATCAAAGGCAGCAAACCTGAGGTGGGCATTGTAATGCACTGCCCCATCTCCCTTCAGTGCCAAAAGATTTATCCCCCCAGCTATTGGGAGTGCTGCCTCTAGATGACCTTCAGCTACCAGTCCTCTTAGGGAACTGCCTCAGGTGCGGACAGCTGCCTCAACTCAAAGCCATGCACCTCTCAGGGCACTTACATCCAATGAGTCATCAACACATGCATATAAAAACCCAGCTTCCAATCCTCGACCTGTGATACTCTTTAGGGCCATTCCACCTTCAGAGTTCCCTATGGGGTTGACTGAAACCTATGTCAAATCTACATCAGAGCCTGACAGTTCCCTTTCTCCAATCCTGCTTCCTTTTCTTCCTCTTTATAGGTGTTGATGTCAAAGCACTCCCTAATAAACTTTCTACATGCTAATCCCCATTTCACACTCCGTTTTCTCCTAAACCCAGTCTATGACAAAACTTAAAGCAAGAAAAGCGTTGTTTCCCAACCCCCTTGAAGTCCAAGCTCTTTTTAAAGTATCTGACATCAATAGGTGTTATAATTTTGAGTTACTTCTGCCTACCTAGAGGTAGCTTTTCATGCATGGTAGACCATTAATATCAGTGTGCTACCTAATAAATGAAGAAAGATAGACCCAGTGTAACCTATCAATCTTGTTATTTGTCCACAAATGAGCCCATAATAATCTCACTGTGCTATCAATGGTGATTTGGACAATAACTGAAGTTTTTGAACTGTTCACATTTAATCAGAGATAGAATTTTGGAATGTTTTCAGTATATCAGTTCTTTTTATGACCTCTTTATGACTATCTTTGCCTTAGGGTAAACCTCTGTAAAATCACACTTACATACATATTTTAAGGATACTTAAAATAGCACACACTATAGAAAGTATGGAAAGTAGGTTTTCCTATATTTCTGATATTTTTTTAAAATTCCACTGTGACACAATCTGATAGTGTGCTAAGTATTAGATAAAATGTGCTTTTTTTTTTACATTTAGTGGTTTATTATAAAGGATATTACAAAGAATAACAGATGAAGAGATAAATAGGGTGACGTATGGGGAAACAGAAGCTCAGCTTCCATGCCCTTCCTGGGTATGCCACCTTCCAGTGACCTCTGGAAACTCCTCTTGGGTTTTAATGGACAGCTATGTGCAACTGTGATTAGACTTCGAGGTATAGGGCAGGACACTGTCTGGAATGAGGGTCTTACGACCCACAATCAGAAGGGTAGGGAAAGATTAGAGTCCTTCAGACCATCTCTGATTGTCAGAGAGAATCTGTTTCCTGAAGTTTAGCATACCCAACGTTATGACAGGAATATTAGGTTTGGCCACTGTACTGGTCCAGATTGCTGGTAGCAATACTAGTCTAACAAGTGTCTCCCCGCTAGCCCATTCCCATTCATATAGGGCAGGGTTATGTAGATTCTGTAGTGAGCCATTTTTACTACCAGACAATATAGCTGCATATACTTAGCCCCAATGTTGCCAGACGGGGTAAAGGCACAATCCACCCCAATCAGGATTCCCTTAGGAATTCTGACATAAAGTTTAAAAATATAGTTATAGTTTCTTGCTTAGAAATCATCCTTGCTTACAGCATTTGTAGTTGCAGCCCTGGACCTAGGACAATTGCATCAGGTAGGGAAGAAAAAAATATGTTTTTGAAGTGATTTGGGGAAGAAAAAAAATTATAGTCATTATATCAGTGTATTTCTCCCTTGGCAAGAACTGTACAATCACCTCAGCATCCTGTCCTACTCCCTCTTCCCCAGATCAACCAGAAAAACAGAGGAAAATATAATGTGAACTCTCCTTTACCCCTACGCATGTTGAGTGTGAGCACACACTCGTGGGAGTGTGTAAGACAGCCCTTCCTGCTTTCATCTCCCCTGTTACAGGCAACCAATGTTTTAATTGCCCATTCTACTTCTCTATCAAACTATTACTCTCAGGAAACTATCTCTTTATCCATTGTTGGACATTATGGGCTGTACAGTGTGTTCCTTGGTCTGAAGAAATGATAACCATCCAAATCCATGCAATATCTTCTGTTCTGGTTTTTTTTATGGCACTCTGAGTGTTTGCATCTTCCACTAGGTAAGGTAAGCAGAGCCTATTCCAGGATCAGTATCTCTTCCTGTCAAGACCCATTTGTAGCCCTTCGAGGCTACTAGCATCAGTCTCACTTGCCAGCCATGTTCAGGGCCTTCTCCCCAGGGAATCTACCCAACAGCCATCAGCAATCTCTGTCTCTCTTCCTCGAAGACAGAAGAGATTTTGTTGGCATTTTGTGCCTGAGAGGGTGCAAAAGGAACATGTCTAGAGTCACCTCATCTCTGCACTGCTGTGGTGCCCTGCTACCCACTCATTTCATGGACCCACGTGGCCACCTCAAGGGAGCACATGGGGATATCTAGCTCTGTTACTTACCAGCTGCTTTCTGAGCCTTATTGTCCTCAATCATAAAAGGGAGATGATGATGCCCGTCTTGAAGAGTGGTTGTATTGGTTAAATGGGGAGATGTTTGCAAAGGGCCTAACGCATTGTAAATACTCAGTAAATGGGAGTTATTTTAATCAAACAAAACTATAATGGTAACAAATGGACTGACCAAAAACTTTAAAAAGAAATATATTTTCAAAAAATATTTCAATTTATTGCCCCATTTCTTTGCCCTAGCAGCAAATATTGATTGGCAAATATAAAGATATTCACTATAAATATGATAATACTGAAATGTGTATGATTTTCATCCCAGGGGCAATTATCTCTAAAGTAAAGAAGTTAGACTAAGTGAGTTCTAAGCATTTTTTTTCCAACTGTTAAAGCTTCACGAATTGGATTAGAATGATTCTCCAAAAATAGAAGCAACTGTTTCCAAGAATTTGAGTCTTGTGTTTGTTAAGAGTGGCTACGTGTCAATAGAGCTATAGTTATAAGTCCTCTTGACTAGTAGTCTACTTGAAAATCATTCAGACTCTCAATCTATTATACCATTGTTTGTGCAAAATACATGTCAATACATAGGTAGTTAGTAATGATTAAATTATTACAAAAGTAGAAGTTACTGCCCATTATTTTGTCCTAGCTTTTCAGTTGTTTAAACTCTATTTAAATTGATTGTATATTATGGCTCATTATTTTCTCTCAATACTAATTATTTCTGCTGATTAGTGCTATGTTTGTATGTGGAGGCAATTCTGTTTAAACAGAGGAGAGAGTTTTGCTTTCCCTCTGTCATCTGCTAATATTAGTTCTGGGAACTGGTTTCTCTGACAAAATTCCAGCAGCTACTTCACACCTTTGGACATGTACTTGGACATGTGTCCTCTATTTCATCTTCTGTACCTAGGAATGAGTTGCATGTATATGTACATCCTTTGAAACCAATTTAGAGTTAAACCTTACCTCTACTTTGAGCTGAACTTGACTTCTCTTTTACTGAATGGATCCAGGCTAGCAGACACACAGACCATATTTATTTTCCTCCCCTTCTAAATATCTGTCTCTGCATTAATCTTTCTACTTCCTAGGAAGAGGAGTCTATCCTCCTTTCTCATGAGGAATATGGTAGCATTTTATCTTTCTCCTGCCCTATGTCAACTATTAATATATGTGCTAAAGTATTGTCAATTAAGATAGCATTACCTGTCCCCTTATACATCAGACTGTTGAGGGCTTGACATATAATTGTGCAGCTTATGAATTAATCTTAGGAGAAGGAGTACGTGCCCAGCCCAGAGCGGTGTGAGAGTCATACGTTTCGGCTTAGGTTCACCTAACAAACAGGGTTGCTTCTTGAAGGCATAACAAAGAGTTTGAGCTTCTGCACGCAAACAAATGTTTCCCAGCCCCACAGCCCTGGGGGTCTGGAGGCCACTTGATAAACATCTTGCCCTTATGGGTACTTCCTGAGCTCATGGGATGGCTGGTTAGCCAGTAATGGGTAAGATTCCTCGAGGAGGAACAACCTAAGACAGGCACAGCCGCAGGGGGCCAGGCCGAAAGGGATGGGAACAGAAAGTTTCCCTTTGTGGCTGCATTGCTTATCTGTGCTTATCTCAAACTCTGGTCGTCACCTTAAGCAACCGCATTAAGAACCTGAGTCATGGGACATCTGTGTCCTTAGGCTACGTGTTCCGGAATTTATGGCCATTGCTGCAATGCCTAGGTGGTCATGTATACGGAAGTAACTTTGATTTTTAGGGTATAAAAATAAAAGGACTGGTGCATTTGGGCTGCAGTCTTGTACCGTCTCTATGTATGTCCGTGTCTTTCTTTGTGTGTTTCTTTGTGTTTTGTGTTCATCCCCCATCCTGCAAACGGGCCACGACATCAGACTTTTGCCAAAGATATACCTCATTAGGTAAATGGCAAGGGTTAGGAGTTTAAAGTAAAAGGTGGAAGTTAAACAAGGAGATAACATTCTGCATAGTTGAAGCACAAAAGGTCTAAATGGAAGGTGAAGGGGATATGCAAAAACAGAATAGAAAGAAATTTCTAGGGTTCAGAAGACTGGAATTTGTACCCAGTATAAAATGTGGAGAGATACTGGGTGCAGAAGGACAGGTGTGTGGGGCAGGAAAGAATTGAATGAGAGAATAAGGATCAGGAAATATAACAAGTTTTACCAGTTCTTCCAACTAGCTAAGTATATTTCTTCCAACGTGTTAAGTATATTTGTATGAACTGTTGTGATACTGTTTGTAAAACTGTTTCTATAGGGAAATGCATTCTTTGAACTAGATCACATTAAAATGAATTTTTGGAATACAGCTTACATGGAGACAAAATCTTTTTTTACTTCACTAATATTAACTATCTAAATGTTGCAGACAAGGAAAATTTAGGTGGAAAAACGTGACTTGCCAAAGGCATTGCAGTCAAATGAAGTTAAAATTAGAATTTCATACTCCTTCATTCAGTCTATAAATCTTCTATTTCTATTGGGCCCCTAGAGAGCCCTTCCCTTGAGATTATTAGGGAGGGGGACAGGAAGGGAGGCAGCAAACCTCCACAAACACACCACTGTCTTTGCCTTTCTCTCTCTTCTGCTTTGCATTTCTATTTCTTTCCTCCTCCCCCTCCTCTTTCTCTGTTTTTTTGTGTTTACTTCTTCTCCTTTTTTTCTTTGCTTCCTGCTCTTTTGCTGCTCTAAGTATTTGGCCTGCTGCTTTCCAATCTCCTCCTTTTTATTTTTCAGTTCTACTTTTTATACCTTTCCTTCCTAGTAGAGAAAAGGATGTCAATATTACTATCATCAAAAAATAAAGTTCTTGATTCTTTCTGGCTCTGTGCCAAGCATTGTAAAAAGGAAATTACATACACTATTTCTGGCCTCCAAAAATATACACTCTATGGGTCCCAGCTGTGATTTTATAACACCCTCATGATTCTTGACTCTTTTTTCTGTTTTTGATCCCATTAAAAATCTGGTGACAGCAATGAATTGCCTCCCTCCAAAAAGGCCTAAGACACAAATGTGCCCTATTTGCATACAATTTCAGAAGGTTTGAAAACTCCCTGAAACCCTTGGGAGTTTACGACCTCAGACTAAGAACCCTGCTGTTTGTCTCAATACATTTCACAAATGTCACACAATTTGAGATAGGAAGAATGCCTTAAAACATTCTTAAAATATAATAAATTTTAATTCATTTCGTTAAGAAAATTCAATAGGCCACATAACAGCCATTTTGTGTGTTGGGGAGGAAAAAGGAGAAGAAATGTTATCAAATTATAAGTAGGTTATAACATTATCCAAAAGGAACAAACATTTACTGACCACCTATTACATATACATATATATGTATATGATTCCGACATGATATAGCTGTTGTAAAATTATATGCATACAGATATATACATATGTGTATATAATATATAAAACATATATAATATAAAAATTTTCACAACTGTATTATGTAAGAATTATTATACACAGATATGGAAATCAAGATTCAGAAATATCAAGGAGCTGACTCAGGCCACCTGCTAGTGAACAGTAGGATCAGAATTCCAACCCACATCTAACTACGATGCTCCCTTGGAGGATTTCTTATTTATCGTTTCTACTCAACACAACTTAGCACATAGGCTGTACCTTGGAATACTGAAGTGTTGATTGAATTAAACTGAACCGTTAGGTAGAGAGCCCTACAGTAGATCACTGAAGATTGGACAGCACTCTTCCCACATCTAACCCCACCTCCCATTTCTTTATCAAAAAGAGAAGGGCATTCTAACAGGTTTTAAAGAGTAGAGAGGATGATGCAATATTTCAGAAAAATATAATACAGTTTTTTTACTTTGTAATTTTACTTTGTTCATCAAAGAACTATGTCAACTCTAGCAGTATGAGGGTAACAAGCTTGAATACACCAATTTTCATTTAAAAGGAATGTACTGCAAAGTTAATGCAAGAGTATAACTTGAGGAAACTACTTTTCATTTAGCAAGTCCTCTGAACATTAAAGGAGGCACTCTGACTGAAGCTCCTGAAATACAAAGAACAATTTGAAACATGCCTAGGAGGAAAATATAGTGATTTTAGTGTAATGACAGTTCTCAAATGAAGTCTGATTTTAAAGGAAAAAATATCTCATTGATGGAAGAAATTGTTCAGAATGTACAGGTACATACCCTGACTTAAGCTAGCTGATGAAGGAACTGAAATTTGAAGTGAGTTGGTGAAGAAAATGAAAGCAATATCAGAATGTGGGCAACTCTCAGATAGAAGCTGACTACACTTCAAAAGACTATCTTTAGGGAATCTAAGAAACACTTAACTAAGTTGAATGAGAAACTGTATTGAAAGTAAGTATAATCTTAGAAGCCAGTCAAGAAAACAGAGTGATGCCAAATCAGTGACTGTGTTGCCTTGATTGATACGTTCATGATTTTAAAATTAGCCCATCTTGTCTTTAGGTCATGGCAAGGTCATGATGCAGAGTTTTTGAATTTCTCTAAATCCTTCTCTAAAAACATACTGAATAACTAGAATAGCAAAAGAAAAGTTCTACTCACCACATCCTCTAGAAAACCAACTGAAAAAACATCCCCATGAGTCTCAGAGCACCAGTGAGTTTGGCCCCACCCAAACCACAGACAACAGTGGGACCCGAGCAGCACAAGCCTAGGTTTAGCAGCTGTGCAGAGGCAGTAGAGGGAAAGAGCAAAAGTTTTGAAAGCTCTATGAACACCACAATAGAGAAATTGCCAACAAATACTCAAAAAGAGAGGGCCCCACCTTGAGTAGAATTCTCAGCAAGTAAGTACTGAGGACTGATCTCTGATCTTTTCCTTTGCTCAAAAAAATTTCCTTTCTAAGGAGCCCTGGTGAGTCATGCCTACAAATGATAAAATCTCAGTAAACAGGTTTTTATGATGTGATTTACTTCCAAACCTGATCCCGGCATAGCATCACATAAAAGATAAAAGACCCTTATCTTAACTCAAGCACTCCTTTCTGCTGATTCCTAGTCTTTTGGACAAAGCCTAACTCTCTCAACTAATTGTCAACTAGAGAATCCCTAAACCCACCCATGACTTATAAGCCCCCACTTTGAGATGTCCCACCTTTTGGAGCCAAACCAATGTATGCTTTCCATGTATTGATTCATGACTTTATCTATAATTCCTGTCTCCCAGAAATGTATAAAACTAACTGTAACCCAACCACAATGAGTCCTCTTGCTCAAGGCTTCTTGAACATGGCTCCAGGCCATAGTCATCAAATTCGGTTCAGAATAAACCTTCTTAAATTATTTTACAGAGTTTGTCTTCTTTTCCATTGACAGTATTGTGAGAATAACAATGAAAAAGAGAAAGCTCCAGGCTCCAATTTATGGGTGAGTAGAATAAAAAGATCTCAGCCACACACAAAAGGACCATGGTGAGATCAGAAAGTACTGGGGTGGCTTAAGTACTCAAAGAACTCAGAAATATCCAATAAAACGTCTTTCTTGAGGAAAATACTACTGTGAAAAGAATTCACATTGAGCAGGATGGTAACTCTGATAGTAAAGGAGAGAAAAGGATCAAACACTGGGAGGTGAGGTAGGACTCCAGAGGAGGCAGATCTCTGAAAGTGGGTGTGACTACACCAGGAGTCTGTCTACATCTAGATTATGTGTATCTTTATTTGTCTATGTACTCTGTAATAATGTAATAATAGAGGAGAACCCTTAAACAATGAAACTATAAAGACTGCCATGGCATATCCCAATCCCCTACAAGAAACTGCTTCCTAAAAGCACAGAATACCTGATTTTGCTTATATATAAGCAACAGAAAAGGATATGGTTGAACACCAAACAGATATACTATTCCAAAAAAATGAACTAGATGATGAAACAATGGATAAAAGTGTATACCAGAATATACATAATCGAAAAGATGAAAACTAAATATTATAACAAAATTATTTAAAAGAAATTAAGAAAACAATACAAATGATAAAAGAACAGCATATATTAGAAATAGGCCATTCAGAAATAAGATGACTAAACATCAATCAGGGATTGATATAATTCAGAACTGGCATTGAGTCACTGCACTGTGAGGGCTGGTCCATTTCCTTATTCATAAAGTGTGGTCTTTTTGGTCCCAGTTGAAAGCCTCGGGTGTTTTATAGATCTTCTCCTCCCTGTATAGCTCAGAACTCCAATTTTCTCCCAAGTCCTTATACTTCATTTTCCTGAGCACTTCATGCTATCTTTTTTCTTTTTACTTTGTAGTTTTGATGGCTAGAAAGTATTTCATGATTTCAATTCATTCGATGTCATTTATAAATAGTTTAATTTTCATGTGTCCTTAATTTTTGTTCTCCCTTTGTATTTGGTTGACAGAAATTTTTCAAACTTACCAAGCTGATCAGTTATATAGCTCCTTGGTATCTCCTAAAACCTAGAGGCAGTGTCGCCAGATTGGGGCTTTCCTTTGGGTGGAAAATAAGTGAGAGAGAAAGAAAGAGAATAAAAATGTGCCTAGGGAAAAGTTATGAGTAGGTAAACTGGAAGTAAATATGTTTGGCCTTCTAGGCCAGGCCTCTCATGGAGATGGCATAATTGGGTGCGGCCCTGCAGAAGACAAACCTCCTAATCATGGAGCTGGGTTAGGGAAACACCACTCAGACCCTCTTCCCTTGTTGGCTCCACCCCACATCATATTAAACATACTAAAAGGCAATCATTTCGCACAGAAAATATCATTTACATATAACCAAATGAAGATTTAGTGGCAATTGACCACTTGACTTAATGTTTCCTTATAGACATTTAACTCAATTATTTGTTCATTTCAATTTTTTTTCTTTTTCTTTTTGTATTGTGGGCCCAATAATTTGTTTGATGCCTTTTTCAGGCATCACACCATTTTTCAGGCCCTTGAAATGCCTGTAGGCCTAGGCACTGCTCCTAGGGAGCAGGGGACAGGAAGGTTCTGCAGCTAACCCTTGGGTCTCCCTCTCCCTCTACTACATCGTGTGTCCGATCATCAAGTCTCTCAGGCATTTCTGTGGTTAGGGACCTCTGGCTCTGTTGGACCATAGCAATACCATATATGGTACAAAAACAAATAAAATTACAGCTGTAAGGGCTTCTGCTGATACAGCAGATTCTCAGGTGTTCTTATGTCAAACATACCCCCAATCCTAAAACCTTTAGGGAGTAAAAAAATTATTATTTTTGTGATAGAGAGATAGGGGACAGAATTATTTAGTTTGGATATTAATGTATATGTATATCTAGTTGTTGAAGTGGTGTAAATGGATAAGTCTTAGATATATTATAAAATTAACTTAAAATTTTACCAAAAGCAATAAGGTTCTAAGGGTAGACTGCTTGGATTCAATACCCAGCTCTGCCACCAGCAACTGAGTTATTTAAGAAAATTATTTCACCTTTCTAAGCCTTTCATTTTCTCACCAAAAATATGAGAATAGTAATATTATTAGTAACTACCTCATGGATTGTTGTGAGAACATTACAAAATATTGCATAAAAATCACTTTATTACAAAGCTTGGCATATATTAGTCTCTGTGTAAATGTCAGCTATTATCACTATTGGTATCACTTCTAGGGCCCACAAAAGTGGTGAGTACTACCACAAAACATCTGACTAGTTTTCAATACAGCCATGCCCCAAAGAGTGCTTTAATATTAGGGAAGTCACACACACTCTGAATATGGTATGAGTCACTTTTGATAATAGTCATGATCTTTACTCCAAACCAGGGATTGGCAAACTCTTGGCTACCACTTGCTTTTGTATGACCCACACGTTAAAAGTGGTTCTTATATTCTTAAATAGCTGGGGGAAAAGTCAAGATATTTTGAGATAATAAATCTTTGTATAATGAGACTAGAGTATTATTTATTAAGAAATAGAATAAAAGTTATGTTGCAAGTAGAAATTTCCCTGCTGAGGATAGGGTATTTAGGAAATTAGGATCTATGATGTAGTAGTTAAGAGTTCTGGGGCCTGGCGGGGCATGGTGGCTCACACCTGTAATCCTGGCACTCTGGGAGGCTGAGGCGGGAGGATTACCTTGAAGTCAGGAGTTTGAGACCAGCCTGAGTAACAGCAAGACTCCCGTCTCTACTAAAAATAGAAAAATTAGCTGGGCGTGGTGGCACATACCTGCAGTCCCAACTATTCAGGAGGCTCAGGCAGGAGGATTGCTTGAGCCCAGGAGTTTGAGGTTGCTGTGAGCTAGGCTGACACCACGGCACTCTAGTTCGGGCAACAGAGCAAGACCGTGTCGACAAAAAAGTAAAATAAAATAAAAATAAAAACAAACAAACAAAAAAGAGTTCTGGGGCCAAATTACTCCACAAGCCTCCTTAAGCACATCCACCTTGGAGGGATATTGTGACCAAATTATGTAATCTTTACAAAGTGCTTAACATAGTTGTTGACAGGCCTTACTAAGTGCTAGCTGCTTCTGCTCCTAGTGTTTTTGGCATTATTACTATTACTATTATCGCTTGAGGGAGATGTAAAGGCCCCACTTATCCCCCTCCCTGACTTCCCCTGGGTATTTCTATAATGGCTTTCATCACTGTCAAGTTTCCCCCACTTATAGGTGATGGTGGCTTTTCCTTCTATACCGCTATACCCAGCTTGGTGTTAAAAACTCCACCTTTTGTTTCCAGGGGTTTTGTGAAAAGCAGAGTGTCCAGTGAGGGCCCAACTTCTCTTTGAACACTGGTTGATGTGTTTTTGATAGATTTTTGGATTGTCTTCTTGGCTCTTTACTCTGGTTTGGTAGCTGGTATATTATCATCATTGCTGTTGTTATTCTTATTTGATACCCTTGGTTTTTGGCTCTGCAGTCCAAAGTTCATTCCTGTTCTCTCCGACACCCAGGTTCCCAGAATCATTGCCTGCATTTCACTTACCAGGGCTTGTTTAATTGGGACCAGAAAAGAGGCTGGATCATGGAGTGGAATAAAGAAGAGTTTTGGAGTTAAGCAGACCTGGGTTCAAATCCTGGTACCAGTATTTGCTGGTTTTGTGACTTGAATCTATTACAAAATCTCTCTTTAAAGCAATTTTATTAGTAGTATAATGAATAAGATATTGCCTGTCTCAGTAGGGTTTGGGGAAGATGAAATAGCATAATGGATATGTTTGTTATAAAGTAAATACCCCTAAATGTTAGTTTCAACCTGTATTTTGTGTATTTAAATTTGCATGTGTTTAGATTTACAACTTTCCTTCCTCTTTCTCTTTTACTGTTGCAGTTCAAAGGTTGCAACAGAGATGTGCATAGCAGTGATTTCAAATTTGTTTTCCCTGCCAATAGCAGAGATGATCGTTTTCTAGCTAATAATCATTATTATGTATGTGAGCCTCTGTTATCTCACTTTTTACTACTCCTTAGGCAATTGCTTTTCTTGGAACCATTTGTTTCTATGTACTTGACCTTGGCTTACTTTCTGATTTTATTACTTAACATAACCATTAGCTTGTTTGATTACCTTTAATTAAGTTATACTGGCACCTGCGTATGGAGATGCCCTTGTTTCTTGTTGGACTAAGCTTTACTTTTGCTGATTGTGACACTTCAGTCAACTCATTTAGCCTTTTGCATATAAATGTGACACTTCCAAGTCCATATTTCTCTCAGAGGAAATGTAAATTAAAAATGTGTTTTAGTAAAATGAGTATTTTTCAATAATAGTATATATTTTCAAAAATAGAAATTATTGATTCTTTAGTTAGTAAAAAAGCTAATTTATCTTGTAGCCTTCAACTAACTTTTGTGTTTGAGAAACCAACATGCTAGATATGTCACTGTAAGCCTCCATTTACGTACATACATTCCTATGACCTAGCTATGTGATTTAGGATTGATTAAACATGGGCTTCCTGATCATCCCTTAGGCTTATGTCAAAACACAAATCTTCCCTCATACATTGTTTGTATGGGGAAAAAAAACTGTATTCAATTATATCACTTTGACTTCCAGGACCATCTTAATTTCCCCCAATGTTCACATAACAAGATTAGCAAAGTGGCAGCCTACTGACGCAGGAAGGCACAGGCGGCTCTAGGAGAGGAATGGTAGGTATTCGCATGTGCGCGTGCGCGTGTGTGCTCTCAGGGTAGGTAGTGAGAGAGGGTAAAAGGTCTTTATCCTTTGGAATTTCTAAATTCTGGGCCCTTTCTCAAAGGTAGTAGAATTCTGCTTTCAGAGAAACAGGAGAACTTTTGTGCCCAAGGCCCTAAAGGAGAGGGAGCGGGGTCCTGGGGATTAGAGTGTGGCCCCAGAAGTGTCAGGATCCCTGTACAAAAAAAGAATTCCTGTGAGTGAGGATCCCTCCTTACCCCATGTGGCAGGGGAGGAGGAGGCCTACTTGGCCCCACGTTCCTGAGGCATTTGTGCAGTGGAGGGATGTCTGCATCAGGCAGGGTGCCATTCTGCTATCCCTAACCTCCCAGGCACCATGTGAGGAGAACCCCGAGAAGTCATATGTTTCCTCTACAGGTTCTTCTCTGATTCCACTGGTCCCTAGGACCTGTCACACCCTAGCCTGCTCACCAGCAAGCACCCAGGGACCACTGACAGCTTTGGTAATCATGCAACACAGATATGTTGAGTACTCACCACAGTCTTCCCTCAGTATCTGACGGGGATTGGTTCCAGGACCACCCCCCACCCCAAGCAGGATACCAAAATATATAGATAATCAAGACCTTTTTATAAAATGGTGTAGTATTTGCATATAATCTATGTATATCCTCCTGTATACCTTAAATCACATCTAGATTGCTTATAATACCTAATACAATGTAAATGCTGTGTAAATGGTTATGATATTGTGTTGTTTTTAAATTTGTATTAGTTTTTACTGTTGTATTATTATTTTTTATTGTTTTTTTCTCCCAAAATATTTTCAATCTGCAATTGGTTGATTTCACAGATGTGGATCCACAGATACAGAAGGCTGGCGATATATGTCAGGGTTTTGATCTTGAGTTAGTCTTTTGAAGGGGGGAGGACAGAAATCTCTTCCTTTATAAAATTTATATTTTAGTGGGTGGGGAGAGTAACACCATAAGCAAACAAAGAAAATGTTTAGGATGTCAGATAGTGATAAGTGAATGGGGGAAAAGCCAGAAAAGGGGGACAGAGAGTGCTGAGAGTGGGAGCTGTAATGTTAAATAGGGTGATCACTGAGAAATGAACATTTGAGGGAAGAACTACAGAAGTTACAGAGAAAAACATGTGACTGTCTCAGGGAAGGGCATTCATGGCAGAGGGAGTAACAAGTGCAAAGGCCCCAGGGCAGGTGCATATCCTGTATTTTGGGGAATAGCAAGGTAAGTGAGGCTGAAGTTGAAGGAGGGAAGAAGGGACTAGGAATAGTGTGATACCTGAGGATCACGTAGAGCCTCGCAGGCTTATGAAGGATTTGACTTTGCACCAAGTAAGATGAGGAGCTATTGGAGGGTTTGGGGCTGAGGAGTGACAGGATCTGGTTCTGTTTGTAGAGGAGTAAGAATAGAAGCAGTGATATCAGTTGGCTGGAGTAGAGGGGCTAGTGCAAAAGGTAACATGACTTGTACCAAGTTGGCTCAAAAGTAGGTGATGAGAAGTCATTGGGTTCTAGATACATTTTGAAGAGTGAGCCATCAGCATTTGCTGATAGATTGGTTGTGGGGTGTATACGAGCAGGAGGCATCAAAGATGATTCCAAGGCTTGTGACCTAAACAATTAGAGAGATGAGATTTTGTTTATTATCTAGATGGGGCAATGAGGAAGGAACATATTTGGGGGAAGATTGTAAATTTGTTCTAGGGCATGTTAACTTGAGATATGTATTAGACATGTAATTGAAGATCTCAAGTAGGTAGTGGAATTTTTAAGTATGGGGTTCAAGGGAGGAGCTTGTGCTAGAAACATGAATTAGGGAGTTATCAGGAAATAGATGGTATTTAAAGCCACATGAATGGACACATTTTTTCTCTCACAATCCTGATGTTCTAGTGGGATTTGGGAGCAGAGTAGGACACATTAGTATACATTAGAATGAGGATAACAGGGTAAGAACACTCATCTGATATCAATACTGCTTCAATTCAAATACTTTAATGAAATTCAAATACTTCCTAAAAGAAATTCTCAATGATAATCATACAACTCATTGGAATCTCAGTTTTCATCAGGGGTGATCCAAATGTCCAAGGGAGCTAAACAAAAATAATACTCAGTATGATTAGAGGACAGGAGAGAAATCCTCTGCAATCATAACTTAGCAGCTTGTGTGGAATCCCAGTGCAGGAGTGGTGGGGAATCTAGAAGTTTCTACAAACCCCATCTGAACCAGAATGAGTGTGATAACTGCTGCCCAGAATAGCAATTGTCCAGGACATGGGACCCATGAGGAACAGTTCTCAGAATACCCACTGCGATAGCCAATCTCCAGGTCCAAAGAAGAGGGGAAGTGGTGGTCTGTACCATACACAGCCAACCCAGCCTCTTCTCCCTGCAGAGAACCAGCATGATGAACTTCAAAAGGCCTTTCCAACTGGTTCCCCCTGAAGCCAAGAACATGACTGCTTTCTAAATTTGACCATAAGGTTGAAGAAGAGGCTCACGATTGGGTAGTAGTCTGGACTTGAATGCATGTTTAGCCTTTCAATTGGTTTTAGAAGAGCATTTTTAAACTTGTAAACTAGATGCAGCCAGGACCAATGAAGAAAGTCAGTGAGCCATGCTACTTGCTTCAGTGGGAGAACAATGATAATCTTATTAAGGCGATTTTTGGCTTATGTTATGAAGTCACATGACATTTTTAACTCAAAGGACTTTTTTAAGTAAATGGCCTCTTTTGATAATGGTAACATGTCCAGGGTTCAGATTCACTGATTGCTTTCACAGATGCGGCTAAAACATTCCCTGTAACAGTTGACAAAGGAGTTAGATACAGAAGAAAAAAAGCAAGACTTTTGATGAAGAAAGATAAAATTGTGTATGGTTTGCTAATTGGTTGGTAGATGGGTACCATCAAGCATACCATTCAGGCAGGTAAAGCAGCTCAAATGGGCTGCTTTGCTTTGTCATAAGGATTAAAACAGAGGGAACTTTGTTATCATGCTGATTGAAGATTGAAACTGGCCTGTTTGGAAAATTGGCCGTTACCTCTCTCTGCTGATTTCTCCAAAGGTCACGTAACAACTTAGATTCATTTCATGATGTGGAACTTTAGCATGGGTGACTCCATTTTGACTTTTAGTCTGGTTTGTTGGGCTCTAGTGTAGGAGCTTAGTCCAAAACAATGAACTTATATAATTTTTAGTTAAAATCTGTGATGAGTGTTAAAAGAGAGAGCTAGGCACTGGGCCAGCACCCAGGACATTGTTTGCTCGCTGATAGTAAGCTGATTTAGCAATTTCTGTAGTCATAGCTAACAAATTGGCTGTTTTCCTAGATGTGAAAGAGTATCGTGGGCTTGGGCTTCAAGTATTTGATCCCAAATACAGTTATGTGTTGCTTAATGATGAGGATACATTCTGAGAAATACATCCTTAGGCGATTTCTTTTTTTTTTTTTATGAACCCCATATCCATAGGAGCTTAGGCAATTTCATCATTGTGTGAACATCACAGAGTGTACTTAGATAAGCCACCTAGATCCTATAGCCTCCTATACACCTAGGCTATATGGTACAGCCAATTGCTCCTATGCTACAAACCTGTGCAGCACATTTCTATACCAAATACTGTAGACAATTGTAACACAATGGTAAATATTTGTGGACTAAACTTAGAAAAAGTAACATATTGCACTTCAATTACTGCAGCTATGATGTCAATGATGTCACTAGGTGATAGGAATTTTTCATGTCCATTATAATCTTATGGGACCACTGCCGTATATACAGTCCATTGTTGAGGGAAAGGTCTTCATGCAGCGCATGACTGTATAGGATTGTAGCAAGAGTATTGCAATTTATAATGGAAGTAAAGGAATTTATGGATCTGAAATTGTTAGGTAGATAGTAAGGCAACTCTAGCTCTCCTAGGGACAAAGGTAAGTGCCTTACCTTGGTGCTGCCTCGAGCAATTGCCACACCTAGGGAAGAAGGACAAGGGCAGGCACCCCTTCTTGGTGCTGCCCTACCTTAATTCTGCCCTGAGCAGCTGCCACATCTGGGGGAAGGAGGAATGGCTTACTAATCTGCAAAAGAATGCAGGGAATCCCCCCCCCCGGCCCCCACCAGGCAGCCCAGGCACAAGAGGATCTGGTAAGGGATCTAGAGTGACCTAAAGTTAATTATTATTGCATTAACTGTCCATCAGAGTGGCTCCATGGTGATGTCTGAACCAGAAGGAGGGCCCAATCCAGACACTATAAAACAGGATCCCAGACCATTGTCGTCTGTGGCGAATGTATCTTGCTCTTGCTCTATAAACATACTTTGCTCTTCCTTAATAAACCTCATTTTCGTGCCTACCTGGCTTTCTGTGTGTCTGGTCATTCTTTTTTTTTTGGCATGCATGAGACTTTATTAAAACATAGATTTCTAGGAACTACCTCAGAGACTTTGGCAAAGCAGGTCTCAGTGCAGCCTGTGAATTTCTTTTTTTTTAATTTCAGCATATTATGGGGGTACAAATATTAAAGTTACGTATA
>VBSM01002217.1:40467099-40486775 GCA_008086735.1 Cheirogaleus medius
ATTTTACACTTCATATGGAACCAGAGAAGACCCCATATAGCAAAATCAATCCTAAGCATTAAAAACAAAATAGGAGGTATCAATTTACCAGACTTCAAAGTATACTACAAGGCTATAGTAATTAAAACAGCTTGTGAATAGCACAAGAACAGGGACATTGACCAGTGGAACAGAACAGAGAACCCAGATATAAAGCCATCCTTATATAGCCAACTAATCTTCGACAAAGCAGACACAAACATACATTGGGGAAAAGAATCCTTATTCAATAAATGGTGCTGGGAAAACTGGATAGCCACATGTAGAAGACTGAAACAGGACCCACACCTTTCACCTCTCACAAAAATCAACTCACGCTGGGTAACAGACTTGAACCTTAGGTATGAAACTACTAGAATTCTAGAGGAAAATGTTGGAAATACTGTCTGGTCATTGTTTAGCCAAGAGCACACCAAAAACCTAGAACAAGATTGTCTGACTCAACAAAATGAGTAATCTGTTTATCAGGCAACATATCTTATGAGTGAGTATCTTATCAAGCACCAAGATGACCATCTGAGATTGTGATAGATCATTAGTTACCAGTATTATTGCAGTGTCACCTCTGTCCCCCACCCCCACCTCTCTCATTGCATCTCCTGTGCCCCACTCCTTGCATGATCACTCATCGCCAACCCTGCCACCTCTTTGCTATTCTTTAAGCATGTTGAGCCCACTCTCACCTCATGGCAGGACTGGCTACATAATTTTTGAAGCCCATTGCAACATGAAAGCATGGGGCCTTCTGCTAAAAAATGAATAAGAATTGTAAGACAGCAACTGCAGAAAATTAAAGAAAGCACAGGGACCTTCTGAGAGTGGGGCTTGTGTGACTGCACAGATCACACACCCTGCCTCTTGGCCTTTGTACTTGGCATGTCCTCTACCTGGACTCTCTCCTCAGATACCTGCAAGGCTCCCTCAATTTATTCAGGTCTCTGTTCATTGGGAGGCCTTCCCTTAACATCTTACCTATAGAGATTCATAACCTCTCCCCTCCTTTCTTTACCCAGAATTATCTTTCTTCATAGGACCCAATCACTTTTTGTAAGTCTTTTTGGCTTATTGTCTGTTTCCCTCCACTAGAATGAAAGGCCCAAGAGAGTAGGAACCTTATCTTGTTTATTGCTATCTCCCCAGTGTCTAGTATAGTGCCTGGCATATATTATATATTTCACAAATATTTGCTGAATGACTAAATGAATCCCATCATTTTAGTCAATTAAAGTCAAGAAGCCTTGTATAGTATTTTATCTGCCCTTTAAAAATGCTCTTATGCTTCTTATGCCTAAAATAAATATTGCCTTTTCTGTCTCTTTTTCATAAAGTACTTTCAGTGCTGCATCATTTATAGTCCACACAGCTCTGTAAGGAACATGTGAAGTTAAAAAGGAACACTGTAAACCTTGTGAAGTCTCGAGTTTTAGAGCCTTGTCGAGCCAAAGAGCCAATTCTTTTACGAAAGTCCTCTTTTGAAAGATCTATGTAGTTTTATAATCTTCTACTGCAATTTGTATTTATAATTTGAAGCCAAAAAAAGGTGTCCAGTTCCTACATGGAAAACAAACCTTTTTTGGTGGTTGTTATATGTGACAGGCACAGGGAAGCAGCAGACTCAGCACCCCACGGCTGCCACTTAGGTCCTTCTCCTTCCCACTCCTTCCTTTCTCCTGATGGGGGAGGGGGAATGGGAAGGACAAAGGAGAAGGGCAAGCCATGGTAGGTTGAGAAGAGATTACTGAAATTTAATTTAAGATGCATCATTTCTTTATTTCTAATAAAGGCTTCAGAGATGTGTGCTCCAAAATGCTAATTCTTTAGACAACCCCAGTGACCATGTCTGTGACATTTCTTTCATCAGATATCATTTATGGGCTCAGTCAACTTATCTAGCATGATCTCCTTCTAATAAAGCTTGTGTCAATAGGTTTCAAAGCTTTCATCACTTGGTGTTTAGATATTGATTTCTTTATAGTGTTCTTGAACCTTCATTTGAAAACTGGCATTAGCTTTTCAGCATAGCATGTCAACATGCTAAAGTTTTCTTTCTTCTGCTTTCTCATAGAGTTTACAAATTTTCTGTGTTTTGCTTATTGGGTAGTCCTCTCACCTTTTGAGATTTATAATGCTTTACTATTTGACCTAGCCTTTATTTTCTTCTTGTGGTAGCCCTTTAAAAATTTTTCTGATGTAACCTACCTTTTCAAAAGATTAACACAGCATTCTTGATAAAAGAGAAAGTTGCTCAAACAACACTTTTAGCGTTCAAACTTCTCTTGACTTTCTAATGAAGAGTTTTAATTGTTTTTCCTGTTCCAATTTAGGTTTCTTTGTATTTTAAAAAATAAGTTGAAAAATAAACGTTTTTGGAGGAAATTTTATCATGTACAGTGTAAACTACCTGCATCTGACTTCAATTTTTTCTTTTAAGCATTGCTTTACCGTTTTATTTCCTTGTTTCTTATCTGTGTGATTAATGGTGAACATTCACTGAACATTTGTTATGTATGAAATACTCAGCTAAGCACTTACTTGCCCTCTCTCTTTTGAGCCTCATGATGGCCCCATGAGATTCACATTTATTCTTAGACTTACTTTTCAGATGAAAGCATCCCACCTCAGGTAATAGAGTAGTATTTGGCAGAGCTGAAATTCAAACGAATATGTCTCTGACTCAAGAGTATACTTAACCAGTATACTATAATGCTTCTATATGATTCATGCCTTGGACAATATCCCTTTCCAAGACCATTATTTCTTCCGTTTTCAATCCTGTCTTCACTACAGTTTTGCTAAGGCAGCAACGCCTGGTAGGGTACTGTAGCTCTGGAGCCAAATAAAGTGGATCCAAATCCAAGGCCACCATAGATAAGGTATATAATACCTGGCAAACTATTTTAGCCTTTTGTACCTCAGATTCCTAGGTGGGAAAGTGGGAAGTACTAGTGCCTACCTCATAGAGTTGTAATATTCCAATAAATCAAGCCATCTGAAGTGTTTAGAATAGTCTCTGGTATATGGGAGTGCTGAACATATAACTAATATTATTATTTATTAATTCAACACACATAGGTACTGAGTGCTTCACTCTGTTATTAAGTGCCAGGCATCACACTAAAACCTGAATATAGATTAAGATGATTAGGACAGAGTTTTTCCCTTGGGATGCTCAAGTCTAGTTGTGGGTCGTAAAAGACAGTGCTCATGAGATGCATACTCACACTTAGAAAGTCAGTCTAGGTAATGAGTGGTCAATCTCACTTCACTTCACTACATTAGAAAGAAAATCTTTGACAAGTGGTTAAGTGAGACTCTGTGGCCAACGTGTAGAACTTTCAAACTAGTTCTTTCCTATTTGGGGTAGTTAATTTCCCAGGGCAATCTCCACAATCCTTATCATCATCCCACTTGCTCTTCTCAATGTGACTTTTCTAATCCTACAATCAAAAGGTGGTATGGTGTCTATTTCCTGTGCCGTGGATTTGCACTATCCCCGTGGTGTGCTTTGGTCAATAGAATGTGGTGAAAATCATGCAGTGTGACTTGCAGGCCTAGACTTTAAGAGAGTTTGCAGATTCCTTTTATGACTCTTGGGATCCATCTTCTATGTTCTGAAGCTGTGGCTAGATTGTTCAATGATGAAAGATGGGGTGGAGAGAGACAGACTCAGCCAGTCTCTGGCCATTTCAATCACCCTGGCTAGGATGCCACGCATGCGGGTGAAGCCCTGGAACACACAGGTGACCACTTGGCATTTGAGCCCTCATTGAAACTGTACACTTTTCTAGTATTGCATTTGTAACACTCTGTTGTTTGTAGGTCAGTTTTCATTAATGACACTGTAAGCTCCTTAATCTTTTACTCGTCCAGTGTCCCCAACACTTAACCTGGGCTGCTCCTTAATTGTCAAGAGCCGTTGATGCCATGAGGTTATAATCCATGTGTCTGCCACCTATATGTCCCCAAGTCCCCCCCATCTTTCTAGGGCCACACTTTTCTCTAATATCCAAATTTTCAAATTCTCCAGCTTCCATTCCACATTCCCTGGAAAGCCCAACATCACCTTCCCCTTCCTCAACCCCTCAACCTAAATATCTCTGGAGCTTCAAGGAATGGGGGATTGAGTCAGGGGCTCCAGTTCCCTTGATCCCCTCCTGCACCCATTTCCACTTATCCTGGCACTGTCATTCTTCCTGGGACTACTGTCCTCTTCCTGCACTGTTTCCCTCTTGATGGATTCTGTCCTACTCTTTTGTTCTCCCAAAACAGCTTGAACACAAGGCTGTGACGGTTGGAAGACTTTTTTGTTTTCCAATTATTTTCAAAGTTTTGAATAGAGAATATACTAAAAAATTAAATAATATAAAAAAGTACATAATAAAAATTCTCACTCCTACCTCTGCCCTCATCTGCCTTTATTTGTCTCCTTTCCCTCCCTTAGGTAGTTACTTGATTAGCTTCTTTGATATCCCTCTAGGATTTACTTATGCAAATATAATGCAATAAAAATACAGACTTTTTTTCCCTTTCTGTTGAACATTCTTGGCAAAAGCTATGAAAATATGCTGCCTGGACCCACTTTCAAATCTGTGCTGTCATCTGCTCTCTATGGGGCTGTCCCCACTGCTCAGAAAAGCCCTTTCTTTTCCATTTTTCCACAGGGATGATTTCACAGTGACAATATTTTTTGAAGAAAAAAATTGGGACACAAGGTCTGAAACATGAATTTTTGTAAAATATGGGACCAGATAGTGGGCTTGCCCTGGAAAACGTGGAACCAAGGTCTCTGCAGCTATTCCAAACCTCCCCGACCCTGAAGGCCAGACCCTTTCTCTAGGATAGCAAACTTATTGTGTTGTTTGGACTGACAGACAGGACTACAGCTTAAAAAGAACTGACAGTGATTTAAACTTGAACATTAGACATCACTGTCTTGACACAGGGGATGTGCCACTGGTCACTCTTTTCCCCAGGGCTCCTGCCTGCTTCCATCTGCCTGGGCCTCTTGCCCTCAGTTGAGACCTTCTCCTTCATCTTTTTACTTCTCTTCCAAATCCTGGTGTGCTCTCACTGCTGCCTCACTCCTCCCAGGCTGCCCTTAAAACTCTTAATTCCTTTCTGTTTTATACGGGGAGCAATTTAGCTTGGTGGAGGGGAGTCACATGTGATGCTCTCCTTTGGGAATTTCCAGAAGAAACAGGGGTTTCCTGAGCAGCATTTAATTTCAGCAGTCAAGCCATACTATAATAATTTGCACATAGATGGTAGGGCATCAGGGCGCCCTCTGGTTAAGATTAATGAGATCAGATTCTCATTGGACTTACCATCTAACAAACATCTCACCTTTTAGGTTAATGTATTTTATACTCTTATTCCCTATATTGTTTTTATGGGAAAGACAATTAGTGTTCCCCAAATATTCCAGCTGTTTCTCTACATTACCCAGCCTCATTTGCAGTAAGGTTGGGGGCCATGTGACTTGTTCCAGCCAATGAACTATGAATAGAAGTGGTGTTGTGTCTCTTCTGCACTGAGGCGATTAAGAGCCGGTATGCCTTCTTTTATGCTTTTCCTCTCCTGCAGTGGAGGCCAAGTGTTCCAGATGGCATAGTTACAAGCTATAGGAAGATCGTCTGACCCACATCGCACTGGGATGTGAACAAAAAATAAATGTTTATTGTGATAAGCAATTGAGATGTTTTAGATGTTTGCATTAATATATAATTGCATGTCTGTGCTACTTGAGCCAATATTTTTAGAAATTGATGAAACCTCAAAAATCTCTAAAACAGTAACATGTGTGTGTATATCTTAAGACATGCAAATGTGTCTCCACATTCTGCATGAATTACAATTTGAAAATCTTTAGAATTGTTTATACATTTGGAGGTCCCATGCATGCATAAGCAAATTCCATTACAAGTATTCAAGTATCTTAGCACTCCTGCCTCAAAGCCAGAAAGAACATTAAATGGTAAATATAAGCTTACACTGTATTGTCCTTTCATTTACTCCTAGTTGTGTACATTCAGATACAGGTACAGTGTCCCATTTGGCCCACTTTCACATTTATTTAATAAGACGTTCCTAGAAGCAATTATGCAAAATTCTGGTTTGAGATTTGTTCTCTTAAAGTTTTTCAAGGTAAACTTAGTAATCCTTCTCTGTTGGAAGTAGAATCATTTTAGAAGCTTTCTACTTAACAGCCTGTCCAAAGTTCTTAATCATCGACCCAGTTTTCTGTCATCTAACATGCACACATGGCCTCCATACCTTTTCTTCTCTCAGCAGCTCAGGTGCTCTCTCACACAGTGCACATTTCCACTAAATTTCACTCACCTTGCCATGGCTGTCACAGAGTAGTTTTATTCATTTTCTAAGACTGCCTAACAAAATACCACAACTGAGTGGCTTATACAGCAGAAATTTATTGTCTCGCAAGCTGTAGGCTTGAATTCTGAGACCAAGATGTGTGAGGGACATTCTCTCTCAGAAGGCACTAGGAAGGAAGGATCTATTCCAGGCCTCCCTCTTGGCTCTTAGTACCATGTTTCCCCGAAAATAAGACCTACCCATAAAATAAGCCCTAGCAGGATTTCTAAGCATTTGCGCAATATAAGCCCTACCCCGAAAATAAGACCTAGTGATGGGCGTGGCTATGCAGCGTATCTGCACAACCCATGCATTTCATCGCGGAGCAGTAAAGAAGACGAGCAGCCCTTTTCATCTGCCCCATGAGAGCTCTATTGCTCGACATGAGAGATTGGGGCCAATGGTTCTAAAGGAAATAGAGTCACAAGAAATTCAGGACGGAATTCAGGGTTTGGAGAGTTATGATGATGTTCCAGAAGAAGACGACTTAGCTGTATTTGAATAAATGTAGATTGTTGTACCGTACTTAAAAAAAAATAACACATCCCCTGAAAATAAGCCCTAGGGTGTCTTTTTGAGGAAAAATAAATATAAGACCCTGTCTTGTTTTCGGGGAAACACAGTAGTTCCTTTGTTTGCGGCAGCATAACTCCATCCTCACATGGCTTTCTCTGTGTACATCTATGTCCAAATTTTTTCTTTTTATAAGGACATTGACCATATTGGATTAGGGGCCTACCCTACCCCAATATGATTTCATCATAACTTGCCTGATTATAACTGTAATAACCCTATTTCCAAGTAAGGTCACATTCTGAGGTACTAGGGATGAGGACTCCAACATATGAATTTGGAGGGCTACAATTCGGCCAATAACTGCCACCAATATTTGTGATATCAGCCACAAAAAACACAATGGTTAACAGCTAAGGCCTTAAAGTCAGACTCATTGGTGCTGAAACTGTATTTCTGCCATTTGAACCTCAGTTTCTTTGTTTCTAAAGTGGGGTCATTGATCATTACCTTATGGGGTTGTTGTGTAATTAAATAACATATGTATAACATAAATTAGAGTGAGGCTTCTTATATTTCAATTTTGGCCATGGCCTCAAAGACCAAAAACAAAACAATTAATTGCAAAGTACCTCCACATTCTAAAATAAGTTGCTAGACCACCTGTGTGGTCTATACATGTCTTGCTTAGAGAGTATGAAGCTATTTGGGCTGGTGTGTCTCTACTGATAAAGGAATCAAGGCTGATGAGGCTAGAAGAGGGGGATATTTTTTAAAAGAGAATTGTTCTTCCTGCTTCCAATGCTTTGCTCTCACCTCAAGTCAGGTAACAGGGACCTTTCAGAGAGCTTGAGGGGAAGCAGGATCTGATGTGTGACTCATGCCCAGGAATATTACATGAGGAAGGCTAGAGTGGACTTGCCTGCCTGGTGGCTGCAGGAGCCCAGAGCTCTCCCACCGATAGCAGAACCATGAAGTGGAGAATTTCCCATGTGCCCAGCAGGCTGCTGGAATGAAGCTAGCCTGGAGCCATTTCAAAAGTCTCTGCCCACAGGAGCTTCCTGCCAAGCTAGACCTCAGCAAAAAGAAATTGGAATATACCATCGATAGCATTGGATACAGAAACTGAGGAGAATCCGTCATTAGCCAGCCTACAAAGATGGAAGGCTGCAATGGGGGTGTCTCTGAAGAAGCTACATCCTCACCCCTGCAGAGACAGAATCAGCATTGGAATCTGCCCTATCCAGAGGGCTCTGATGGCAGATTATACCCAGACAGTTTAGAGACTCCCCATCCCCAGCTTTATCCCTTCCTAGTTGTATTCCAACCCCAGACGATCCCAAGGCAGTCTAGTGGGACAGAGAGATGTGAAAGGGAAGCAGAGAAGTGTCTTACAGAGAAATGGAGCAGAAGCCAACCATGTCCTCCTCAATGACAGGCTTTCCAGCTCAAAGGAATCTCAAGCAGGGGATGTATATAAGCTTTAAACTGGATGAGAGCATTGAATTATGTGATAACGACCACAGACTGGACATTTTAATGACTGAAATGAGATCATTTTGGAGACTGTAATGAATTGGAGGACGTTTTATGATCTGAAAGTGGCTGAAAAAGTGATAAGACCTGCCTCATTTAATTCATGGAGGAGGGGTCAAATCTACCCATAGAGTTTAAGTAGGATGGGAAAACAGGATAAATCTGTCCACTGCTTACATCTTAATGCATTTATCCTGGCAGAAATTCAGTACTCAGCAAGTTACTATTAATCTGATGATGCCAATAATTATTTTAGTTACTATTTTGACTGAAGAAATCTATATCAACTTTCATAGTGATGTCAGTGTATAGTTCCAGGGAAACAGAAATCACTCCAGCAATTTTACATAAGAAAGGATTTAATATGGGTAATTAGGTGCTTGCAAAATCATTGGAGAAATGGAGGAGCAGTCTCTAAACTTAGCTTCCAGAAATAACACACAGGTGATAACCATCAAACTGATTTGCCAAGGAGCTCTGTAGCCCCTGTCATCTTCATAAATGTGTGAAATCAGGAGTCTGCCATGGAAACTTCTGGATTCTTGAATACATAATTGGAATCTGAGAATCACAAAGTCACTATCATCCTTGCAGCCATTATCTCATAACACTCATGAAGCTGGAAATTGAACGTGGGACTGTCGTTGCAGAAAAACTCAATGTCTGCATTGTCCTACTTACCAAGAGTAACAAATATCACAGCAGGCAGTGGGCCTGGTCTCACTCCTGCCTTTCAACGTCATTTAATTGCAGGTGCTTAACTCACAATCAGAAAGTTAGTTATAAAGGAATTAGAGAAATCGAATTTTGAGCTTTTCAGCCTCTGCAATACAGGACAGTATCATAGAAGGTGTTTGGAATGGATGCTAAAAGTCAGGGTTTCATATCCACCATGATGATCCCATCATGAAAACACACGTTATGCCATTTGTCTAAAGGACCAAATACGGGATTCATCTGGGCTTTTCAAATAGCAACTTTATTGAGGTATAATTTCCTGCAATAAGATGCACCTATTTTAAGTATACAGTTCCATGAATGTTTACAGATATAATGTAAATATAATCACCACCATAATCAAGATATAAAATCTTTTCATCATTTCAAAATTTTCCTTTGTGTCCCTTTGTAGGCAAACCTTTCATCCCCCACACCCAAGAAACTACTGATCTGATTTTTGCCACTATAGACTAGTTTTCCCTGTTCTATAATTTTATTTTTTATAGATAAAAGCATGCAGTGAGATACAGCTGTTTTTCATATTTGAAAATAGGGTGTTTTTTTTTTCCTAGCCAAGAATCTAGCATGGCATGGTAGATTAAGTAGGGTCTTTGAAGTCAGACAAACTTGGAACTGAATCCCAGCTATACTACCTATGTACCTTTATTGAACCTTGTGCAAGTTGAATGTGTTGAGCCCGGATTTCTTATCTGTAAAATGGTCATCTAAAACAAAAACAAAAACATCTGTGAATGTTAAACTAATGCATGAAAAGCACATGATTGGCACTTTATAAACAGTAACTATCATCATTCTTCTTGATGGTGGCTTATCATTTTCTGTTTGTGCTAATTTTCCAGTTAAATTCATTGAAACTCTATTGCTTCTGTGGAGAACGTTATTGCTGACTTTCACATGTGACTGCCATACAGTTATTAGAAGCTGTTCTCTGGAGTATTGAACTGTTTAGATTCACATTTGGGTTCTACCACTTGCTGTGTGACCTCATACAAATTCTGACTCTTTTGTGCCTCAGTTTTCTCTTTTGCAAAATGGGAATACTAGTAATATCTAGGATTGTTTTGGTAATTAATGGTAATGAGATAATATATATTACCTTAGTTAGTGTTCAATAAATGTTAGCTATTATTAATATTGTTGTTATTTCACACTGACATTTCCTTAAGACCCTCAGAATGGATTCTGTCTCTGTGTCTTCACCCAAGCTTCTTTCTCCATGAGGGGAAACTAAATGGCCAACTGAAGTTTCCCATTTCAGCCTCTAGGGAATTCCCCCTCTCATTTGTACCCTTTCATTTGGCACTTATCCCATCCTTCCTGTTACCCTTGAACCACAGAATGTTTGAGATAGAAAGAATGATTCACTCAAACTCTTCATTTTACAGCTGGTGTGTAATAGAGGTCGAGTAAGGATAAATTATTTTCCCAAGGCCACATCTTTAAAACATAGGCTGGGTCAGAATTTGGTCTTCTAACTCTGAGTCCCGTGTCTACAACATGATTTAAAGTACTTAGCAGAGTCCCTGCATGTAATACTCCGTAGTTTATGGGCTTATTGTGTGCATTCTTAAAATATGCTAGGCTCAGTTGATTTCTAGACGCAAATCTAAGAGCTTTGCTTATCATAGTGCCTAAGCTCTTATCATTCTCTAAGATTAAAGAAATGATACTCAGATCTGTCAAAGTATAATCAAAAAGCTCATCAGGAAAATCACCTAAAATAAGTCATGTATATTACACAATATGAGAAGGATGCAGGATATGTTACACAGATTTTGCATGATGAATATAAATTCTTGCTGATGTTGTAATGTCAGTTCTTTTAGAGACTCGCCATAAATTTAAGAAATCTGCTATTCAATTCAAAGAAAATGCTTTTTTTTTTTCTATCACCAGTTCAGTCTTTGGGTAAATATTTTAAAAACAAATTTCAATGATACCTTTACTTCAATGAGATAAAAGACTTTATGCTATATCCATACAAGGCAAAAAATCTGGATAAAAAGTAAAATGCAGGCAAAACCACTGTTGTATTTGTATGCAAGACAGCAGTTATACAGCTTCTCTAGGGCCGAGGAACTAAAAGTGTCATCTCTGACAGTTTTATTTATGTCCAAGTGCCGCTTCGGGCTCTGGTGGGGAATGAATAAGGAAGTTCAGTATGCATATTCTGGGAAGGAGGAAGGAGAGAGGAAGAACATGAGAAAGTTAGGGAGGATACCTCTAAGAAAAGAAAGTTGAAGAGCAATTTCATTTCTCAAAATTTTTCTCTCAAAAGTTTTAACATACTGTGTGTCAGAGGTTCCCAAGACCACCCCTCAGTTCCAGTGATTTGACAGGGTTCGTAGAACTCAGCATTTATTTGTACTCATGGCTAATATTATTACCTTGAAAAGATTTTAAAAAATGAATAAAATAAGGGAAAAGTTGCATGGGACAAAGTCAGGGGAAAACCAGGCACAAACTTTCAAGAGTCCCCTCATAGTGCAGTGGCTTAATTCCTTCAGTAATGAGTTGTGCCAACACATGCAATGAGTTATCTACTGGGGAAGCTCATTAGGGACTTGGTGTCCAAGGTATCTTTTTTGTATCAAAGGCTGATCACATAGGAACTCTCTGCCTACCGCATGCCAAAATTCCAGACTCCCAGAAGGAAAGTAGGTATTTAGCATCAACCATATTGTTTGCACAAACAGTCTAGCCGTAGTGAGCCACCCTTGTTATTTAGGGAAAGTTTTACATCTGTGTAGGGAACTTTTCACCAGCTAGGTTCCCAGATGCAAGCCAAGGGCTGATCTTGTAAGCAGGACTTTCAAAGGACAGCAGTCTCAGGCCTGCTATTAATATGTTAACTCTTTTCTGTACATACTATTTTCTTCATTCCAGCATGCATAGAGACATAAGAATGACAACGATCATAACCTCATTTGAGATGATTAATCTGTAGCACAGGATGGGTTGACTAGCATGTCTAAAGTCATGTCTAGTTAACTGGCTAGGAAAGTTCGACTGGGACCATAAGATCTGGGCACTCGGTTCTGGCTATGAGTTGGGTTCCTTAGTTTTTCTCCACTTTGCATTTGCTGAGGCTGCCAAGATGCTACCAGTTCAGCTTCTTCTCACATGGTTAGTGCCTGGGTTGGGATGGCTGGTGTAATGTCTATGCAGATTCACCAGATGGATGTCTTGGGCTTCCGTACAGCATAGTGGTCCAAGACACTTGACTTCTTACATGATGGTTAGCTTCCCTCAGAGCAATCCTTCTAAGAGACCCAGCAGAAGTTCTAGAATATCACTTCTGTCACATTCTATTAGTTAAGCCAGTTACTAAGATTTGCTCCAGATTGAAAGTGAGGGTAATTAAACTCAATAGCAGGAATAGAAAAGAATTTGCGACCATCTTTAATATATTGCAATAAATCATTTATCTGTATATCTTAACATATATTCATTTCTATTATGGTTGTCTACTTTGCATGTTTTGTCTCTCCTACTGGCATCCATTCCTTAAGGGTAGGAACCCAGTCCGCTTTGGTTTCCAATTCTGCACAGTGTTTAACAATCTTTTGCTCATGGCACACATTAAGAAATTATTTGTTGAATAACTGAATGTTATTAAATACTTACTTCATACCAAGCACTACACCAAACTCTTTAAATTTATTATCTTATTTAATCCTTACAACAACATTGTGAGGTAGGCATTATTATTATTTCCATTTTAATTTTTTTTCTCTTTTTAAATTGTTATTTTTTCAGACAGGTTCTCATTCTGTTGTCCAGGCTGGAGTGCAGTGGCACGATCATAGCTCACTACAGCCTCCGACTCCTGAGCTCAACCAATCCTCCTGCTTTGGCCTCCCAAGGTGCCAGGATTACAGGCATGAGTTGCTGTACCCAGAACAATTTTTTAAATGAGGAAACTAAGGCACAGACTATTTGCTTAAGGGAACGTAGGTAGTTCCAGGATTTGAACTCAGACAAACTCTAGAATATATGCTGAATCATCATACTCTACTTCTTTCATCATGGGCTGGACTTTGCATGAAGAGAAATCCTCAAAGAATCCAAATTATGGTGTTCAGCTATGCAACAATTAGAGAGATCTTAGGCCTTTATTTAGTTTATTTCCTTCTCCTATTTTATTAGGGAAGTGGGGAGGGAAGTATGATAAGAAGGTCAAAGAATGATAATAGGCCCAAAGGCATTCTAACTAGCAAAGCATGTTATGTAATCTTGAATATTATGAAATCTTGAGGCATTTACAATCTTGAAGATCTGTTTTTTAAAATATGTGAAATAATACAAAGGGTGAGATAAAGAAAATAACTGAAAAATGGAAAGAAACACTATATCATGATATATAAGCTTGGGTTATATTTGATTCTGAACAATTGATCATGCTTATTTTAAAAATTATATGTGGTAAGATACGGAGTTTAAGGGTAAAATGTCTGATTTCTGATATATCTGTCATTAGAAGATGGTTAAGCTCAATCTACAACAAAGACACCTGCATTCAAATATTTATAGCAGCACAATTCACAATTGCAAAGCTGTGGAAACAACCCAAGTGCCCATCAATACATGAGTGGATTAATAAAATGTGGTACATGTATACCATGGAGTACTATTCAGCTTTAAGAAACAATGGTGATATAGCACATCTTGTATTTTCCTGGATAGAGCTGGAACCCATACTACTAAATAAAGTATCCCAAGAATGGAAAAACAAGCACCACATATACTCACCAGAAATTGGTATTAACTGATCAGCACCTAAGTGGACACATAGGAATTACATTTATTGGGTATTAGGCACGTGGGAGGGAGGAGGAGGGGACGGGTATATACATACATAATGAGTGAGATGTGCACCGTCTGGGGGATGGTCACGCTTGAAGCTCAGCATTGTGGGGGGAGGGGGGCCTGGGCATTATATGCAACCTTAAAATTTGTACCCCCATAATATACTGAAATAAAAAAAAGAAGATAGTTAAGCTTAGAAACTTTTTTCCTTAAAATAGTAAGGTGGGTGATTAAGTTCCCACTAAGGCAGCAGTGACATAGAAGACCCTTCCCCAGAAGAGTAGATATTTCTGATTGGAAGGGATTGAAGGGGAGTGCAGAGTATCTGAAAGTAGAGGGAGGAAGGGGCAGGAGAGAATCCTAAACCACAGAAGAGGACATGTGTGAGGAGGGGGGAGGTTAGATCATAAAAGTTTTCCATTGGAAATTTTCCCTGGGATGGTAACTGGGGTCTATAAGGATAGGTTCTGCTATTGAGTAACAGAAAATGTAAGATGGCGATGACTCATATATGTTGGAAATTTATTTTTCACTGATATAAAAACACTTCTGGAGGAGAGCAGTCCAGAGCTCTATGGTGACTCCCTGGGCTTCTGGAGATCCATCTCTTTCTATCCCATTGCTCTGTACTGTGGACTGCCACAAGCCAGTTTGGTCTCATACAACTCTTAGGGGCGTTTTGGTAGAGTACACTAGATTTGTAGTGAGAACCTTGCTAGATTTGAAGTGAACCTTGCTACCAGGTTATATAGAAAGCAAGTCTCATAACAAATTCTGCCACAAAAATAGACATTTATAACAAAACATTTATTTATAAGCAAGCATAAGAGTAGTTTAGTTAGTCTATACTTTCAATTCACTGTTGTCTCAGGCCTCTCTTCTCTAATCTTCAGTCTCACCTGGCATGGAAAATTTAGCCTAGGCAGGTATGACAACATTCCAGAAGCAGGTATCTGTTATCTATGTAGTCAGCACTGGGCAGCCAAAAAGTGCCTAAAGCCAAAGGCTGGACATTTAGAGATTAAGCCACAGGCACCGGTCCTAAATGTACTGGCCACAGCCCACACTGGATTCTTTTACTCTATACGTGCAAAGGTGGAGAGTGTCTCTAAATATGTTAGCCAACCTTGTATCTTAAATATCTTTAACCAGTGACAATTCATTTCTAGCATTCATTAGGAGACTGTTCATTTCATTCACCCTTAAAAATCCATTTCCAAAATTCACTGAGAATACTAGCAGAGTCCTGTGATGATCTAGATATGAATAACAGAAAAACTTAGAGTAGTCACTTCTAGGATGTGGGCGTTTCAACTGGAACATTAGTGCTACCTCTGCATTGTGAAATTCCAATTGAAATTTTAGCTGACTGCACTTGGGTTTTAACCTAACTATGACAAATAAATTATTTCCATTTAATTTAATTGCCATCCTCAAATCATGGCTTGTACACATTTCCACCTAGATTTTATTGGCTGGAACTTGGTAATATTGCCGCATTCAGCTTCAAGAGAGGCTGGGAAATGTAGCCTGTATTCTAGGAAGCCATGTTCCCAGATATGATAGGTATTACTACTAAGAAAGAAGAAATGAACAGATACTTCGTGAGCCCTGAAAGTTTTCCTGTACGGAGGAAGGACTCACCATAGTTGCTCAATACTTTCACTTGTATTGCAATAAATAAGTCCTACTCCACCCTTGGACTATGGGAAACTTTCCAGGAATGAGAAATAGTCCCATGTCTTCCCAGAAACAGGTCAGAGTTGTGACAATGGCTTAATAGATGTGTGAAGGCAAAAATTTCTTCCATCAATTCTCTTATTTTCTAGGTTATGTTAAGGTCTTGCTGCTAAAGGTATGTCCATGAATTGGCAGCTTCAGGATCACTTAGGAACTTGTTAAAATGCCAACTCTGCATTTTAACAAGATTTCCAGATGATTTCTACATACAACAAAGTTGGAGAAGCACTGTTTTCAGTCACTTCTCCCACTTCCCTCAATACACTTGAACCCAGACATTCTGAGGTTGAGGCCAAAGTGTTTCCCCCAGCAGGGCACCTTTGACCTAGAGCACAAAAGTAAGTCTAGGAGAATTCACGAATAAGTGGTACATTGTAATTTGGATCATAAATTACTCAGTATTTCATACAGATTAGTTTATTATCTTATACAAAAAGAAATCAACATGTTTTTTGTTGTATAGTAAGAAAATAACCAAAGAATATGTTAAAAGTGGATCTGGTTGGAGGATAAAACTCTGGATAATTTCTTTTTTCAACTTTGTCAGACTTTTCAAAATTTTCTTTTATGAACATAAAGTATCTTAACGTGGAAAAAGTTGTTGTTTGAAATGTTATGAGACATTTGTTTTAGCATTAGCAATAAGTTAGATATCTGGATAAAAAATAAATCTCTAACTGGTCTGGGAGAGAACAGCTATGGCATGGGATCATTATGAATCCATCTAAGACAAGCTTCTGCTGTTGCCAAAGTAAACTGCTTATTCACAGGAGATGGGCCATGCTTATTTTGGAATATTACTCTAATTTCTGACTTTTGCAACTCAAAAATTTTAATGTCATTTCCAACTGCTGTTTTAAAGTATTTTTATGTTGAAACTTGGCATGGAAGTTTAATAAAATTTTCTTCTGGTAATTGAAATGATTCAATTCAACCACATTTGTTGGACAGCTGAAGGTTACAAACCTCTGAATCTAATTTTCTTTGCTTTTTCTTTTCTTTCTTTTTTTTTTTTTTCATTTTGGAGGGAAGGTGCAAAGGAATTAAAAGACATGGTTCCTGCATTGAGGAACTCACTTTGGAGGACTCTTGTAAAATTATTTCATAACTCTTTTTCAAAATTAGGATTTGTGTGAGTGTATTTAAATAATTTTATTCTAGTTGGATATTAATATAATTCTGTACATTCTTTCCACAATCCATGCTATATCTGATACATTTGATATAAAAACATGAAGAAACTCTAGCTTCAAAGGTCAAGATGCATATAAAGGGCATAATTGCACAATAGCAAATATGGAAACACATTGAGTCGTTCTCCTTCTGTTTCTGGAGGAAGATGAAAGAGAAATGAAGAGAGCAGAGGGAGGGAACATGACATTTCCCTAATCAGTTATTGGCAGGAACTTTGACGGGAGAGCTTGCAATGAAAAATTCATGCCAGAGTCTTGACTCTTGAAACAAATTTCCCTAGAAGAAATTTTTTTTAGTGATGGGATTAGATTAAACTCACTGGAAACATTCGAGTATTAGTGAGGAAGATTTCACATTCTATCAGAGGATTTATAAAAAATAACTTCTTCAATTCTCTGACATTTTAATTTGTGGCCTGATTAATATAGATATTCATTGTCACAGCTAGTCTTGTTAATAAAGAATTTTTTCTCTTTTATAAACCAAGACATTAAAATAAGAAAGTTGAGGCTTTGTTTTACTATTGTTGCAAGGAAGAGAAACTCACTCAAACTAGCTTAGAAAAGATTTATTTCAAGGTTATAGATATATCACAGAATTCCATGGAATTGGGCATCACAGAAACTAGAAAGATATTCAGAACCAAGGTAAATTATTTCTCACCTTCTCACTTAATCTCGGCTTCTTTTTCCACATCTGTACCATTTTCATCTCTCTAAAGATCAATTTCACTTGCTTATCATCACCTTGCAAATGGCTTCCTCAACCACTAAGCTGACAGGACTTTGCCATTCCAATACTCATCCCTGACTGGTAACAATCTCTGTATTTTATAGTTTGAATTAATGATGGAGGGAATCTGATTGGTGCAGATCATCTATTTTAGTCAAGCCACACCAATCAAAGGTCTGTGATCAGCCAATGAATTGGCTGCCCATTTGGGGCAGATACCTGACCCAATCAGCCATGGCTGAGGGAAGGGGAGGTAGCATGTGATGTGCTTGGCTGCTTATTCTTCTGGGAATATCTTTACTTCACGTAAAATAAAAGAATAAATAATGTTACTGAGGTTGGACTTAGCAAACCCAAATCTGTAAAGTGAAGCTATAGCACACATGAAATAATTATACAATATAACTTGATTAAGTGGTCAAATGAATAGTATGACAAAAAGTACCAAGGGGTGAGAATCCAGTATGATCTGTAATGATTTGAGAAAGCTGATGACAATATGGAATGATGAAAAGCTGAAGGATTGTCAGTTATGCCAAAAAAAAAAAAAAAGCAAAAAAGAATATAGGTTGAGTAATCAGTTATGAATTAAAATTAACATTAAATTACCTAAAGAATTCTGGTTCAAGATGGCTGGTGAAACACATGCTCAGAATAAAAATATGTAAAGAATTTTTTAAAAACCCACAATGAAAAGAATGAGGGTAATTGGTAGAAAAGAGGTTTCAGTGAGTCCTGGAAGTTTCTCAGTGTTGCTGTAAGCAGAGTAGAGGAAGCCATAGCCAATGGCTCCCCACGGAGCTCACTGTCCTGACAGACGCCTAGAGAGGCTCTAGGCTTTGATACAGCAAATACAATTGGGACTGGATTGGAGAAATTGGACTAAAAAGATTTGTAGGCATTCATTTACCCCACGCCAAAAATTAGGGGCTTTAAATAATTTTAAGAAACTACCCAGGAAAAAATAGGGCAGATGACAAGGGAAAACACTCCCAGAGTAAATACCTCTTAATTTTGGCATTTAAGAGTTCCCAGAGTCACAGCTGGCTTTGTGCCTGCCCACACTTTGTTGAACCCTGCCATTAACCAGCCCTGACTACGTCCATGCAGCTCCCAGAAAGTCTTTACATGGCCTTGTTCTTTTTTAAAAAACTTTCCATTTTGGTGTAATTTTAGATTTACAGAAAAGTTGGAAGAAAAATACAAAGAATTCCCATATACAGTATACTCAGGTTCCTGAAATATTAACATGTTAACATGCGTGTTTTATCCTTTTTTCTCCCTCTTTTCATAGATAGGCAGATAGAGAGAGAGGTGGATGGACAGATGGACAGATAGATATACATTTTATTTTTTTCTAAAACATTTGAGAATCAGTTGCAGATATCATGTCCCTTTATACTCAGATACTCTAGTAGATATATCTTAAAAACATTCTCTTATATAATTATAGGGAAAATATCAAAGTCAGAAAATTAATATTGATATAATACTATTATATAATTATAGACCTTATTCAGATTTTACCAATTATTTTTTTAAAAAGTCATTTTTAACAAAAGAGATTTCCAGATCGTGTTGCATTCAGTTGTCATATCTCTTTAATCTTCTTTAGTGGGGACTAATCACCCAGTCTTTGTGTTTCATGGCATTGACATTTAAGATTACTGGTCAGTTATTTTGTAGAAAGTGCCTCAGTTTGGGTTTGTCTAATGTTTTCTCATGATTAAATTCAGGTTGTGTACTTTTAGCAGAAATACTGCAGAAGTTGGTGTTTTTCTCAGTGCATATCTTATCAGAAGACCCATGATGTTAATTTGTCCCATTATTGTCTCATTCTTAATGTGAGCAGCAACCAAGGATCAATAAATATTAGATGAAAGTCTTCAACATGAAAAGGAAAATCCAAGATAAACTAACAGAAAAAAAGTGACCTCAAAGGAAAGAAATAGGCCGGGCGCGGTGGCTCACACCTGTAATCCTAGCTCTCTGGGAGGCCG
>VBSM01002217.1:40486875-40524797 GCA_008086735.1 Cheirogaleus medius
AAGGAAAGAAATAATTCAGGGAATAAAAGTATACTTCAAAATAGGAGAGACTTTCCAACTAGTGACTTCTGAGATTTGAAAATCTATTGCATACATAAAACAAGAAAATTTATGCTTTGAAAAAGAAATAACTCTTAGAAAATGAAATTGTAATTACAAAAATTTAAAAGCAGAAGGTTTTAAAGATGAAATCAAGAAACTCACCTAGAAAATAGAACAAAAAGAGAGAGATGAGAAAGATCAGAGATAAAAGACATAGAGGATCAATGCAGGAACGTTGTACTAGCTCTGGAATTGACAGCATACAATAGAAAATCACAAAATGATCAAAGATTGACAAGACAGAAGTTTCTTACTCACATAAAAGAAGGCAGCAGTTACAAGGTGGTTTGGTGACTCTGGCAAGTCACCAGGAGTGCCAGTCTCTTACCTACCCATTCTATCATCTACCAAATGGTTTCCATTTGCACAACCGCCTCATGGTTCAAGATGGCTGCTGAAATTGCAGCCATTATGTCTGAATCCAGACTGGAAAAATAACTCAAGTCAGAAAGATAAATAAAAAGCCCTTCCAAGTGGTGGCAATTAACTTCAAGCAACTTTTCAATAATACTGTTTACGTCTCACTGGCCAAACTAGCTGCAAGAAAAGGTGAGAAATGTAGTCCTTTATTCTGGGGAGGCAGACTAGCTAAAAAGATCAGAATACTCTTGCTGAGGAGGGAGCTATTGATATTTGGTTAGGCAGCTAGCAGATTTGCCACATGGTTTAATAGGCAGCATAATATCCAGAGCAGGAGATGCAAATCATTAAATTAAGTATCTGACAAATACCTAACATAGTATATTTTTATATACATAGTCATAATGGTTTGAAATTTTAGAAATCTAGGGATTAAAAAAATAGTATAATTCCAAACAAAACAGAACATGTTTAACAAAACACATAAAAGATGCACAATCTTGTTAAAATATTAAAGGACTAAAAATGAAAAAAAAGAAATATTTTTCAGGATCAGCCTGGAAAAATTAAGATATTGAAGATAACCCATGTCAGTGAAGGTTTTGAGGGAGAGTTTTTTCATCAACTATTGGAATGAGTATAAATAAATTCAGCTTTGGGAGGTGAAATTTTGGTAGCATTTATCAAAATATATTAGTTTTCTATTGCTGCTGTAACAAATTACCACAAACTCAATGGCTTGAAACAACACATATTAAAAATACACATACAAATTTATTAACTTGAGGTGTGTAGACCAGAAGTCCAGTATGGATCTCACTGGATTAAAATCATGGCGTCAAGGGTGTGTTCCTTTCTGAAAGTGCTTTGATCCATTTTTAGGATCTAGGATTTCTAGGCTCTAGAATCCCGTTTCCAGCTTATTTTGGTCATTAGCAGAATTTAGTTCCTTGCAAATGTAATTCCAAGTTCCCTATTGTCCTGTTGCCCATATCAGCCGAGGGCAATTCCAGCTTCTAGAGTCTGCCTGTATTCTCTGGCTCGAGGTCCTCTTCCTGCATCTTCAACGCCAGCAACGACAGCTCGAGTCTCTCTGGCACTTCCAATCTCGTCCTTCTTCTGTTTCAACTCTGACCAAGTCAGGAAAGGTTCTCTGCTCTCAAAAACTCAAGTGATTAGATTGAGTATACCCAGAGAATCCAGGATAATCGCCCCATCTCAAAGTCAGTAACCTTAATCCCATCTGTCAAATCCCTTTTATTGTGTAAAATAACAAACTCACAGGTTCTGAGGATTAGACCACGGACATCTTTGAAGGATTAGGTGAGGAGCATCATCACTGCCTACCACAGTGAAATATCCATTCTCTTTTAGTCAGCAATTACATACATAAACACAAGTCACATATCCTAAAACCTGAGATAAGACAGAGAGAGAGGAGAACAGAAGACTTAAATTTCTTATCGGCATCATGAGATGCTAAGAAAAATATGGAGCAAGGCTTTAAAAGGTCTGGGGAAAATAATTTAAAATGCAGATTGCTAGGCTTAGCCAAACTACCAATAGGGGCAAGGACAATCTCAAATATTTGAGGATTAGAAATTTCATCTCCAATGTAACCTTTTTCAAAACCTTCCTTGAGGATGGATTTCAGCAGTAAGAGAGAGTAATCTAAGAAAGAGGAAAATGAAGGACACAAGAGCAGTTACTCCAACTCAGGACAGGGCAGTGAAGACCTAGGACAATTGCTGGGCAGCAGTCCAAAGAGTGACCAGCCCGCAGTGGAGCAGGAGGATTGAGGACGTCAGATGGGGCTAGATTAGACTATTTATCATTGAGAACTGGAAAAACTTGAGAGTATAATAAAGGTGCAGAATGCATGGTCCAAAATGAAAGGGCATGTCCTGTTTTAATCAAGTGGTTAAGCATAAAGCAAAGAAACAAAAGTCTCCTGGCTTTTTGAACTGGAACAAAGAATGGTCTCTTTTGCATAATATTGCAGTCACAGCACTGACACTGAAAAGAACAATGCCTCCACACACGCTCCTTCCCTGGGCTTACGCTGCTCACAGCCTGCACGTGTTTGTGTGTAACGACTTTACCTGGCAAAAGACGTTGAAGGGTGTGTACTACAATGTTAACTGTGATTGTAGTTAGAGATGGGATTTTGAGTGATTTTCTTCTTTTTATCTGTATTTTCTAAGTTTTCAAAAGTAACCTTATATTCATTACTATGCAATTCATATAGTGTCATTGACTTCTAAAACAATGTAAAGAAAATTGTGACATTATTATAGGGGGAGAACATGGGCTTTAGAGATAGAAGTTGGCTTCAAGTCCTGATTTTAGTAAGAGCAAAAAGAGCAAACTGGGGCAGTTGGTCACCCTACATTCCTTTAAGACCTAGCAGGACTAGCTAAGAGGCTAAAAGCATTAAAAGGACCTTCCAGGTATACATTCAAATTTCCTGGGCCCTAATGCATGGAACACTTTGCCAGGCATCCTGAGCGATGAACAAGATACAGTCCCTGTCCTGAAGATACTCTGGGTCGGAGTAGGAGCAGACCAGGAAAACTTTAGTCACTTTACAGTGGCAATGACTATTCTTATCGTAAACATGAAGTGCCCTGGTACTCCAGAAAAACACCTCAACCTAGAGAGAGTCCAGTGAGGCTTCTCATAGGAGACGACCTAAGATATAGGTTCTCTGAAAGACAAATAGGAACAAGGTGGACAGAGGACCTAAGAAAGGCCGTTCCAGGCAGGACAAGAAGCATCAGCTAGCATCCATTCTTCCTCTTTGTCAGGCTGGGTTCTGGCACTAAAACCCCTCCACAAATATTTGTTCTTCTCATTTGCCACTGCTTTGAATGTGTGTCACGTTGGCCAATATTTGCTTTTGTAGGAGACTGCGTTTAACAACGCTTAATGCTGTGCTTTGTTTAGATGGCATGAAGGATTATGGATTACTTGAGTTTCCTTGTTTTCTTTTGAACCTCAGAAAACATCCAGATAATTCTCTTTTGCTTTTATATGTGTTCTTCATGCATGGAGCAACTTGAGTCTATAAAAATAACCCAAATGAAACAATACCCAATTTCTAATTTCTTGCCAATAACCAGGGAACATCTTTTTGGTTGGTAGTGCGGAAGGAAGAGGCATGGCATGTTGGGCACCAAAACAAAATTGGGCCCAGAGTTATCTTTTGAGGTAAACCTTGGTGGTTTATTATTATGGAAACTACTGGAAGTTTCTGTGGTTATGGAGACCTCAGTTAGACTAATTAAAGTGATGAGAGGCTCAGGAGTCGCTACGGAATGAAATTTTGTTACTTGTGAATTAATATATTAAAAATTAAGAGATTTTTTAAACATCCATGCAGCCCTTTATTATCCTACAGTGTCTTCTATTATACACACACACACACACACACACACACATACATGTCTGAAAGCAGAGACCAATTCTTGAATACATTTGTACGTTTCAGGTTACCTAACTTTTATAGTTAATAATCAATAAGTATTTATTGAATGAATGTATAATCATTATTACCACTACTTGAACACTTATTTTGTGCCAGGTATTATAATTAGCATTTTTTATACATCATCTTATTTATTTGGTACCAAAACCCTTCTAGATAGCTAGAAGCATTCCCCTTTACCAGATAAGGAAATTAAGACGGAAGGAGTTTAAGTGATTGTTTAGGGTTTCCAGGTCTTTCAACTAGGGATTGGAGGAGCTGAAATTTGAAGCTTTATCTCTTTTACTCCAAACCCTGTGCTCTTAATTACCGTGCAAAAAGGGAGAATGAAAGAAAATATGTCTATTTTTTTAAAACTTTCTGATTGCACATAACAGAAACCAATTTGAAATGGCCTGAACAAATAAGGGAAAATTTATTATAAGAATGTAGGGGCCATATGAAAGGGATAATAGTTGGGTCACAAGAAAAGAGCAGGCTCAGGTTCGGGAAGCCATTAGGAATTTGGGATCTATTTTCTCTCCACCTTTGGCCTTTGCATTTCCGCCTGTGTCCATCTCATTGTCTTCCCCTTGCATCAGTTTTCTCTGCCCATCTGCCCTTATGACAGGATGTGGCAGCCCCACAGCTTCCAAGTATACAAATCACAGTTACAGCCACACAGAGAGACTGAACTGGCTATCCTGTGGTCTCAACTCCAAATTCCTGGGGAAAAAATGATTGGCTCATTCTGGGTCAATTTTTCCAATCAACTATATGCAGGTGGGTAGAGAGTTACAGACTACCCATATGGTTCCTAGAAGCCCACAGAGTTCCCATTTGAGACAATGTAGAGCCCCCGAGCCATGTATAAAGTAGGGTAATCTTTCCGCTCAACCTTTCTACCTTCTGGGTTTTTGTTGGTTTTTATTTAAAACACATGAAATTGAGAAATATAATAGTTTCCTGATTTTAAAAATTAAGAGAACATAGGGAATCTTCTGAGGTGCTAGGAATATTCTGTATCTTAATCAGTGTGGTGGTTACATGAGTGTATACGTGCTTAGAGTTTTAAAAAAAAAATAAAAGAGCATCAACAAATCGCAATCAAACTGGGAGCCCTGACTTTAGTCCTATCCCAACAGTCAAGATAAAAAAGAAACTTACATGAATACATTTTCAGAGTAAATTCTTGCCAAGCTAGGGAGTAGATTAATGAATTGAATGTAATTCAATCTGGAGGTTCTCAGGGAAGCAATTTTACCATTTGTACCATGGGGACCTATGTTTCTACCTTAATTATCACTCTAGGTTTCCTTGATAAGAAAGAAGCCTTCCTGGAGGGAGAGAAATCAGTGTGCATTTCTTCCAAAGGCAAAGCTCTGAATGAAGGGGTGATATTGGTGAGCCCTCTTTTCTTCAAATACCATGTTTGTGCTTTGTTTATTCCACTGTCATTTGTATTGGGGACTTTGAAGCCTAGAGTTTAGGAATGCAATAAAAATAAGACCTAGACCTAGAAGTCCCTTAAAATGACACTGTATAGTATCATTGTTATTGTTTGTCCCAAAGCAATACTGTCACCTATTGGTAGAAAAAGAGAACTTTATCTCAATGTTTCATCTGCAAGTCCTAATGCTGGATCGAGTCCCAGTCAACTATGGATGAAAATAAAACTTATTTTAATTCAACATTAACACCCTGCCTGCCCCCACAAGCTTCATCCAAACTCTATTTGATTTTTATGGCATACTTAACAATTTTAAGAATCCTGTGGGGATTCTTAAAAGTAGGCCATAAAATCAAATAGATGATAGGGCATTACAAGTCCCTCTAGAAAGCTAGAGTCTTTTCTGCCTTCTACATTTGCTTGAGGGAAACTTCCACTTTCATTGTCTCATTGCTCACTTTCATTCCCTATTAAGATTGTAAGATCAAGAAATGACTTTTTCTATTTTTATGGCAGTAAATTGTCCTAGTAAATCTCATACTTAATTGAAGAGATGTGTATCCATTATATTTTGCTTAATAATATATTTATTTGGCAAATACTACCTTATTCATTGACTTCCATCATTCAATTTTACTGTTTTTTATTACTGGATATGATAGAGTTTTACTTTACCATGCAAGTAAATGCTTTTAAAAGCAACAATTAAGAGAAAATTGGCTGGGCACCGTGGTTCATACCTGTAATCCCAGTCCTTTGGGAGGCCACTTGAGACCAGGAATTCGAGATCAGCCTGGGCAACATAATGAGACCCTGTCTCTAAAAAAAAAAAATTAGCCAGGGGTGGTGGCACGTGCCTGTAGTCCTAGCTACTCAGGAGGCTGAGGCAGGAGGATCAATTGAGCCCAGAAGGTCAAGGTTGCAGTGAGCTATCACACCACTGTACTCTAGCCTGGGTGAAAGAATGAGATCTTGTCTCAAAAAAAAATTTAAAAAGAATTTAAAAACTTAAAAGAAAATAATTTTTCTGATAAAATACCAAAATGTTAACAATAACACTAATTATGTAACAGGGACCATAAAATAAAAATACTAGTAAAAGTATTCTGTTGATATAGAAATAATAGCAATTTTTATTGCATCTTTCTCTTATTTATTAATTTGCTAAGTATATTATAGGAAGCTACTATATGCCAGCACTGTGTTAGAAGCTGGGAATACAAAGACCAATGAGCCACTGAAGGGCCACATTCTAGGGGAGGGAGAAAGACACAAAGAGAGATTACAATAATACTTTATAGAAAGTATTATCAAAATATCTGAAGACACAGGGAGAGGCACCCCAATTCTGACAGGAAGATGGGGAGAAGGGCAGCTTAGTGGGGAGGAGGCTGAGTCTTAAGTTGTGTGTAGGCGTTGATCTTTATCACAACTACTCAACTCTGCCACTGTAGCATGAAAGCAGCCATAGACCATACATTAACAAATGAGTATGGCTGTGTTCTAATAAAACTTTATTCACAAAGACAGTCTTCCTGTGGGCCATAGTTTGCCAAACCCCCAACAGGGTGTGCTGGATCAAGGGATAGAATGTCAGGTTGAGAGGAATGTGAGCAGGTCTGTAGGCACTAGGGGAGGGGCCAGAGAAGAGGGAGAGGTTGAAGGTAAAAGAAAACAAGAAAAAGACTGGTGAAGACTGATGAAGCCATTTTCGGAGTGAGCAGGAGGGAGCAAGCTCCCGGTGGTGGTGAGAACTGGAAGAAGACCTTGCCCTCTGAGACTTGGGCAGAGGAGGCAGACAAATTTGTAGCGTGTACAAGTAGGATGATGTAGGATATTAACTGTGCCAACATTGCCGGTTTGTAGATAAAGTTTGAGGTGAGGTGGTCAACCATTGAGAAGAAAGGATAAAGAAAGTGGTCAAAGACAAATATTGTAGAAATGCTGATAAACTTCTCAGGGCTCAGCTGAGGTTGGAAACCACAAATCAATTTCACAGTCACTTTGTACTGTTGGGTGATTTAAGCAGCAACAGCAGGGTTTAGGATCAGAGAAGGTAGATTGTAACATTGATCATTGGTTGTGATTTTTCTGGTGAGATGATAATTTAGAACAAAGAGGTCTGGGCTGGGTAGTGGAAGAGGAGAGGTCAAGAGGATCCTGTTAGACTTTAATGAATGAACAAGTCAAGGAATTAGGGTCCTTGTGAACAGATACAGTGGGATTGAAGGTAGAGAAAGAAGAAAGGATAAGAGGTGCTAGGAACAATTGGAGTTAGGATTTCTGAGTTGGGACATTTATAGGATATTAAGATCCAGGATAGGCACCTTGGATTGGGGGTTCAAATGCAATGCAGCAAAGGAGATTCAGGAATTATGAAGCAATATTGCTCACTTGCTATTTGCAAAGAGGTTGAAATCTCTCATGACTTGGCGTGGAGGGGATTTTACTCAATGATGGAGAGTGACCTGAATGGCAGTAGATGACAACAGTGAAGAGGAGTGAAAGGAGGTACATCTAGATGACGTGAGCATTAAGAAGAGAGGGCAGGTGCACTGGCATTCATTCCAGGCTTGCAGAAGCCTGCCTGGGATCCCTGCTGAGCACGCCTCCGTTGCCAAGGAGACTCATTCATCTCTATCTCCACAAGCAAAGCAGGCTGGGGCCTGTTCATACAGAGGAGTCTGCTGTTTCTGCCTAACCCTTTCCTTAATCGCAGGAAGCTCTGCTATGAGCACTCCTGTGACACAGTCCTGTCAATATAGTAACAGAATATATCAGCCTTCTTTGCCTGCCATGGGCTGCCTGCTCCTTTCACCTGTCTCTAACTCTGTTTGAGTTGTAGCTCTAGCCAATAATGAGTTGTCCTATCTCCTCTCTGTTCTACTAGCAAAGTGAATGCAATGCCTGTCTAAATGTGTCCACAGAGAAGAGCCAGGTGTCTTCTTGAAGGACAGTGTCACACCCTGCGGGGGGCTATAAGAACTAGGTTGTGGCAAAATCCATTTGAAATATCAGGTGAGGAATGGTGCAAGTTTTGAACACTTAGCGACCACTCTTCTCCCAACTCTGTCCTGAGACAGGCCTCGAAACAGGACCATCCAACTGGAGGATTCGGAGGAGTGTCTGAAGAGAACCATAGTAATGAGCTTAATGAAAGAAGACAAGTATACTGTGTGCAGTGAAGTTTCACTGAAAAATCCACTTGCAAAAGGCAGAATAATTGGAGAAAGGGTCTACAGATATATTTAACTTGATTATGGGAGCCTCCAGAATGAAGACCCAATCTCCCGATGGGGTGCAGAAGCTTATATGCCATCTTGAAGTTACAGGGGCTTGGGTCCTGGCAAAACAGGTTATTGGGAAGGGGAGAGAAGAATTCTGCTGAGGTGCAATAAATGATTACTAGAGAGAATTAAATTGGCTTGACCAACATACAATGGTAGGGGGCAAAGTCTGTTGGGCTGGCACAGTGGACAATGGTTTGTTACAAAAGTCTGTCCAGGTTTGTTGACATACTTTGGTCTTTCTCCCTGCAATATGGGTTCAGTTAATGAAAACTCGGGGAGAGGATCAGAGGTAATTGTTTTCTTCTTTGGTAGGTCCAAGCTTTAGGCAGATATGGAACTTTAGAGAACAACTTTATCTTGTTTTGGGAGAGACTGGGCGCTTTGTGGGGAGAGCACATGGACCTTGAGGCTTCTTCAGTTTGGCGTGTCACAATGCTATATTTTGGGGTATTGGTTTCTCAGCCCCAACAGAAGCTTATTTAAACTGTGCACAGTATAATTTTTATAGTATTTTTTACCACTTTGTTCAATATAATAACCCCCTGTGTTCTCCAGGATGTTTAAACTCTGCTTTTGGCACCAAGTATGCGCTGGCCCTTATGGACTAGAGAAAGGAACAAACAGCACATAGGATGTGATACTGAAGACACCAGCACCCAGAGCTGTGCTATGCCCTGATCTCTAGAGCCGCAGAAACAGAAGCTGAGACCTCACTGTTTCTTAGCGGTTGCATGTGTCGGGGGAGCTTCCCCATCTTCTGTTTAAGGAGGAACAGCTGAGGAAGGAAGCTTGCATTCCCCTGGGCCTCCTCTGCATATCTGAGGCATGAGTCAGCCCCCAGTACATTTGTCCCCTCCATTAAGAGCTAAGTCCCCTATCTCTCCAGACAGGCATCTCTCAAAATAGCCAATGCCTGGACAAATGACCTGCAAGTGAGAGGGACCAGTCAGAGAAGGCCAATGCTTCTTGATCTATGGAGTGGGGGGACATTGTCAGAGGCCAGACAGCTTTCAGCCTTCAGTTAAGAGAGGAAGTGGGAGAGAACATTTATCCCTGGTTCTCACTTTAGAGAGAAGAATCAATCCTTATGGCATTAACATTTTGGATTTTGTTTGTTCTTTTTTTAAACAAGTTTCAAACCTGTCCACCCAACGTATCTCATTTTATTTCCAGGGACATTTTTAACATGTCATCTAAGCCAACCCACATTCATCTAGTAATGCTTATATGTATGTTAAGGTATAGTTAGACAAGAGAATAGAGCACAAAGCTAAGAAATTTTTTCATTTTCATCTAGTAATGTCTATTCTCTGCAATATGGAAAAAATTGCACTAGTTTAATTTTCAACCTAAAGCAGTGATTTTAAAACTTTATATAAGGACCAGCTAAGAGTTTTTTTTTAAAGTTCTGTTGCCAGGCCTCATCTCAGACCAATCACATTAGAATCTGTGGGGCTAGGCATCAACATTTTTAGGTTTCCCCAGGTGACTCCCATGAACAGCCAGGGCACTGCTAAAGAGTGTCATTTATCCAAGTGATGACAAGCACCTCTATAGATTCAGTTCATGGTATATTCATTGCCCTGATCACTTAGCACTCTGAGGGTTGATTTAATTATAATGATGTCATTTATGGAGCCTAATAAAATCACAATCATTGGGGGAAAAGCAGGGATAAGAGCCAGATGGGAAGCAAAGGTTTCATAAACCAGAGGGGAAATTTTGTCAGTCATCAAACCTGAAGGTTCCCAAGGCATCAATCAAAGTCAGATGTACTGAGCCCTGAGTCCAGAGATTAGCAGCAAAAGTAGTGGATTTGGTATTAGTGAGGGGTGGGATGGGAAGACACCAGGGAAATTTCCTAGAATGCTTTTCTCTGCAACTGAATCTTATAGACCAGATACAGTAGACTACTTTGGAGGGCCTGCTCCATTTAGTTGTACAGGAACAGAAGTGAACAAACTCCCAAATTCCTTAAGTCCCTAAGGTGATGATTTTTAGAATAATTTTTTTTCTCTAGTTGAGAGATTTCTTTATTATTATTTTGTCAACAAGACAACCACATTAATTTATCAAATATGTGTTGAGTACCTTTTCTGTGCTAGGCACACCACCAGTTGCCAGGGATACAAAGATTAAATAAGATGCAGTCTATGCCTGTGAGAATCCATAACCTAGATGAGGAAAGGGATGCATAAATCAAAATCTTTTTATAAAATGTATCAAAAAACTACACTAGATTTGGACAAAGTTCTGTGAGTCTGGTGTTAACCCTAATGACATTAACCTTCATTGATTTCATTTTCCTTCTTCCATTGCTATACTCTGGACTTTGTGTTTTTTGCATATAATGTAAACCAATACTCTGTGGATTTGTCCTGTTTTTGTCATTTGGGAGATGCATAGATTGAGCTATAAGAAAGTTATGAAGGGACTTCAATTAGTGCAGTTTCAAAAAGCCCTGACTTGGACATCCTTGGACATAGTTGGCTTGTCCTCTTACCTCTTATGTAATCTTTAAGTCACTTAACTTCCTGTAGAGAACATGAGTTTTCTTGTCAACCTGTAACAGTAGCAAAATTTATGACTTCATTCCTGAAAAATCCAGAGCTTATTTGACATTTGAAACATTTATTTTTCCTACATTTATAAATCAAGGTCACCTGCTCTGAGTTTTATAGGCTTAGTTCTCTAACAAGGGTCATGTACAATTTTTGCTAAATAAACATTGAGGCTCCATAATGTTCAAAGCCATCTCTGATGGTAGGTGTACACCTTTGCTAAATATTAATCCACAGATAGGGTCTCATTTTGTTGAACAAGAGAGAAGAATAACCCATCTCTCTAAGTTGTGAACTCATTAATTTCCTAGGCATTCTATATGAAAAGTATACTTATCTTCTTTGATAAATCACATATCTGGGTCTGTCAGTTTAATAGTTTGTATAGAACAGAGAAGTTTAAAGCATAGTGAGTTCACTATTGATCATCATCACTAAATTCATCACTTCGTGGAAAAGTTTCCATAAAATTGCTTATATCTTGCCTTGGTTGTTCCTTACTTTGTGACTTCATGGTTGGGAACCAGCTATGAAAGTTGATCATACAAACTGGGTCATTCTTGTCATACCTAACTAAATCAGAGTTGAAGGCCAGGGGTAAAAAGCACTCAGGGCACATAACACTGCTTCAAGAATCTAAATCTCTGCAAGCCTGGCTGCTGAAACTGCTTGTTGCAAACTTCAAACCAGTTTTTTTTTTTTTTTTTTTTTTGAGACAGAGTCTCACTGTGTTGCCCGGGCTAGAGTGAGTGCCGTGGCATCAGCCTCGCTCACAGCAACCTCAAACTCCTGGGCTCGAGCAATCCTCCTGCCTCAGCCTCCCGAGTAGCTGGGACTACAGGCATGCGCCACCATGACCGGCTAATTTTTTCTATATATTTTTAGTTGGCCAATTAATTGCTTTTCTATTTATAGTAGAGACGGGGTCTCGCTCTTGCTCAGGCTGGTTTCGAACTCCTGAGCTCGAGTGATCCGCCCGCCTCGGCCTCCCAGAGAGCTAGGATTACAGGCGTGAGCCACCGCGCCCGGCCAAACCAGTTTTAATCTAATAGCTACTGAAACAACCTGCTGCAGCTCTAAGACCAGTTTCACCCACCACAGTCACCCACCCATCAGAGCTTGCTGGCTCCCCAAACCCTTACTGGTGCCAGTAATAAAATATACATAACATTTCTCCTTTCTGTAAAACTTACAACTTTCTCTTTGCTCTTCAGACATACTGAAGACCATTACGTCTATGTGCATGCCCAGAATTCTTGTTTATGAAATAAAATGTTTTGGAGATTCGTCTCTATACTTTATTTGACTGTGACACAGCTGCAAGCTGATCTGTAAAACTCAATATTGGCATCTACTGTCCTGGTCAAGGTTGGTAGAAATGTTGTCTTTACAAATCATATATATGTTAATTTTGAGTATGTAAATGAGTAAAATAGCCATTTGTCATTTCATCTCTTGAGAATTTGATCCAAACCTATAGACACTGTGGTTAGAGAATAGTGAATGCATGAACAGTATGGTCCCATAGAGTTGAGATTGAGGAGCTGTTTTTTGCCATTAACTCTCTGATGAGTAGGAGAAACTCATCTTCTGAAAGAAGCTGAAGAGTAGAGCAGATGTACAGAGGCGAGACGAGAGAGACGGTGCAACTCCAGAGAAAGAAAGGGAACAATCTCCTAGTACCTTGCTCTAGTTTTCCAGGTCTCATGGGGCCAGATCGGGCTTTTGATTCTGTGCAATTCATCTGTGTCTTTTCAATAAACCCTTTGTATTCCTGTTTACTCAAATGGAGTTCCGTTTCACTTGGTAAAACAAACTCAAGCCTGAAATTAAACCTGTTGTTTCATTGCACCTGCTTCATTCAGATCTCTCATATTCTTTACAGTTTTCTCAGGCATCATTCCCTTGTGGCTCTTTCCTATGGTGTCTCTTTTCTTTCCTTGAACAAAATAGTTCCAGTTGCCTTTTTGACATGATAGAAGGGATGGAAGACCTTCCATTCTATCCTGGCCACGTGGCACCGCTAGGTTGTTTTGAGGTTGGGCAGGGCGATACGAGCCCATGAAGTGCCTTTGTGTGTACTTTTAAAGGACACTCCTTCCTCTAGGTGGACAGAGGCCCACACCAGGGCACAGGGCTTGGCAAGCAGAGGCCAGGCTGAATTTCAGCTGTCCTTCCTCCTTGGCAGGTATAATCTTCACAACCATATGTGGTGTCCATGCGTCATGGATGCAGACACACCCTCCAGGTAGTTGAGGAAGAAAAGAAAACCTGTACTAGTTAGAGAAACACTGACCCCCGCAGAGTCAATACAGCCCCAAAGGTCAGGCTAATGGGAAACTGGCAAAAGGGATGTAGATCCTCCTTCTTATCTTAAGTTCTTTTTGATGTTGGCCTTTAAAAAAATATTGCCTTCCTTTTCCAACAAAGAACATTTTTTAAATGTGAAAAGGAAGAAGAAAAGAATTACCTATGTCCCCATCGCCTGTGGACATTTTAAATACAGCTGGTGTATGTGACTCTTCATTGTCTATAGACTAAGCTCCCAGTTCCTTAGCAAAGGAACAATACTCACCATGACCTGACCCCCCCCCACCCATGTCAGTCTCTCTCCAACCACTCTCTGTAGACTCGACAGTGCTATTTTGTCTCAAAGTGAGGTTTCAGTTTTAAGCTTCCTTTTTTACACTCAAATTTACCTTTTGTGTCCTTCATGTACATTTTTGTTGTCTGTCTGTTTATATTCAAAAGTTTTATAACACTTGTTGGAGTTTTAGGAGGTGGGAATTAATAATAGCACTGTTTCTTCCTTTGAGTGCAGAACCATTTATAAGATTTGTGTAGAGATCAGGCATAGAGAAATTAATATATCACCTGAATTGGAACCTATCTTGGCTATCAGGCCATGTGGGCTAGCTAGCGCTCACCCTCCAGGTGTAGGGGCAGCCCACCCCAGAGGGAGGTCTGATCTTCAGGGCTGATCTATTTCCCCAGGATCACTACTTCTCACTTACTGAGAAAAAGAAGGGATGTTCCTACTGCTTGTAGGATTTTTTTTTAAATAATAAATTAGCATCAGTAGGTGGCAATGAGGAGACTTGATTCAATGACATGTATAAACAAAGCTGGAGCTTTCCTGGATGGTTAGGGATAGGAAAGCTAGCTGCTAATTAGGCAGGTAGAATCTTGGGTCATTGTAATAAGGGTGTTAAGGAGATGTAGCAAGCACAGGAGAGATGGTCCATGGGAGAAACTTCTGCAGGACAAATGACTAGTATCACTTAAACATTCATATCTTAAACAGATGTTGAAATTATGACAAGATATAAAACATAGACTAGCACATGGACAAGCTATATAAAAGATTGTTGCATAAAAACAACTCTAGGTATTTGTTTCTTTTATTATATATTTTTTAAAGTTTTTGTTTTGATGTATTATAAACATAAAGAGATTATAGAGAATAATATAAAGAATACTCATATACTTATTACACAGTTTTATAAAGCTCCTGTGTAAAAATTTGAAAATATAGTTTAAATACATGATGCAGCTTTAAAAAAATCCTCGAACATCTATAAACGTCTCAAAGACATTTAATGTTCCTCCATACACATTTTGGGGATCATGGCTGGCAGCCTCTGAGATGGCCCCCAAAGACCCCTGCCTCCTGGCATTTACATCTTTGTATAACCTCCTCACCCTCAGTGGGGGCTGAGTCAAGTGACTCTTTTCTAAAGGATAGAAAAGTGAAGAGGTGCCACTTCTGAGATTAGGCTACAAAGATTTGGTGCTTCCTCTGGGGGAGTCCCTCTTGCCTTCTTGCTCCCTTGCTCTGAAGGAAGCCATAGGTCCTGTAAGCTGCTCCCTGGAGAGGCCCAGAAGGCAAGGAACTGAGGGAGACCCCTGGCCAATAGCTAGAGAGGAACTGAATCCTTCCAGCAACCACCTCAGTGAGGTCAGATGCAGGTCCTCCCTCAGCTGAGCCTTCAGATAAGACTATAGCCCTGGCCAACACCTTGACTGTAGCCTTATGGGAGACCCTGAGGCAGAAGCACCTGGCTAAGCTGTACCTGGAAACTGTAAGATAATAAATATTTATTATTTTAAGCAATGAACATTTAGGGTAATTTGTTACACCTTACAAATACAGATATCATACATGAAACAGTGCTCAGAAACATAGTTAGGCCAGGAGGGGTATAACCCAAAGACTCAATCACAGGAATGTCCAGACAGGGAGACACAACAGAAAGCAATCCATTTTTGCAGGCTTTAGGTATTGTATTAAGAAGGGATAATAATTCCCTTGTTGAGATTATTAAATGGGAAAAGTTCTGTAAAGTGCTTGGTACTTTGTTCAGCACATGGTAAACTCTCAAAAATGAGTTATTGCAATAGAGTATTCCAGTGAGTTTATTTAAGAGAAGTTCCATTATGAACAAATTTGAGAATGTGAAGAGGGGTAGTGTTTGGAAACCATAGGGGGTAAAAGAAAGAAGCAAAGAGCTAGATGTCATAGCAGGGGAGGCCAGGCAGTTTGGGATCCTAAACATAAGAGCAGGGGATAACTTATACCGAGTCTACTGAGTATCGCTATACCAGAGGACATTCTTCCAGGAAATTAATAGTCCCAACCGATCTTATAAGAAGGTTTTTTTTTTTTAATTTTTTTTCAAGTTTTCCAAGATGCTACCTATTTCTATCATACTAGAATTGGTGAAAATATTTGTTTTGCCTACATCTCCTGGTGATTTATGTTTTAACCTTTTGTTTTGTCACACTTTCTTCTTTCTTGAATAGTGATGCCTAGTCTTTTAAATCTCTTTTGTCCCTTCCCTCAATAAACTTATATGAAGTCTCCATGTGAATTCTTTGGCCTCTTCCCTTTTTCTCATTTCCCTGACACCTCCTTGTCCACATCCTCATGACCTCTTTCCTGGATTACTGAACAGCTTCTCAGCAGGACTCCTCGGCCACAGCCAGTGAGGACTCTGAGCTGAACCGTAACAATGCTTATTATAACAGGACTTTATACAAGAAATTATAGCTGTTACTCTTACCATCACCCGGCAAGACCGAAGCAGAGAGATAAAAAGAGTTTGACAAGGCAGATGGGAAGGGGATGACCTGGGTAGAAGAGAGAAGCCACTAAAAGATGAAGCAGTATAAATGCTCCAAATCAGCATGACAAACAATATAGTGCGGGAGGTCAGTGGTATTTACCAGGCTGATTTAGGGCTTGAAGAGGTGGCAGGTTTGCTGAGCAATTACACTGAAGCCAGACAGGGCCAAGGAGCCAGAGGCTAAATTAGATTATCAAGCATGACGCCAAGTAAACTGAGCTGCCTGCGCCCAGCATTTGTATTTGGGATCAATAAGCTGCAATAGTTATTCCTCTCAGACTTTTACCCTAGGGGTAGAGTCTGGATGAAATGAATGCGGCAGTTTAAAAATAAAGAGTCTGGTTTACGTGACTTAAAAAAGGAAGAGGTTGATTTATTTCTAAGGGGCCTCCACTGCCGGGTTCATCCTGGTTGGTGTGTAATCCCTCCCATCTGACTACTCTATTGCTCATGGTTTCTCCATGCCCACCGCTCCCAAAACCAGCTTGGCAGGAGGCTGGAAAGCTGGCATGGCTTTCAGAGAAAGGCAGCGTCTCAGCTCCTGATTAAGGAGATGTAGACGACACACAAGGTCCTCCTAAGTTAGTGCAGAATCCCTAGGACTGGCCAAAGAGTCAGTCATTCACATTTTAGTGGTACTCCTGCCCTTCTTCCCTAGTACCCTGAAACTGCTTCAGACCACGCGCACAACACTTCCTACAAACCTGCCCCTGTGCTTTCTTGGCTCTTTGGTATCTAGGCCAGAATTTGCAGCTGACTATGTGGTCTTCAGCAGTTCCATTCTGTGTAGCAACAGAAAGTAGAGGGAGGAACTGGACACAGAGGCTCGAGTCCGTTCTTCCTACATTAAGGTCACTTATGACCCACGGAAACCAGGAGAAGCTTGTTTTTGTGCAAAGCATCTTCACATCTGCATACAGAAGGACACCTGGGTGGGACTTAGCAGAGTGGAGAGAGGACAGAGGTGCCCAGTGCTCACCTCTCCTGTCGCCCTCCTCCACCTTGTTTACACTCAGTTCCCTAGCAAGGTATGTCTTATTGAGAGAGAAAGAAATCAATGAAAGGTCACATAAAATTGTTATGTATATGTTTAATTCCACAAACAATGTTAAAACAAAGAAAAAATTTGCCCAGACACCCACCACTAATGAATCAACTGCTGTAATTTTCCATTTGCCTTTCTGATCTTATCTATGTACGATTAGCAATGAGAATTTGGAATCAGAGGGTAAACATAATCAGTAAAATCTGTGATGCCAAGGTTTCCTGGCACTAATCTTAAACAGAATTGATTTCATCATCCTTCACACTGAAAAAAAATAAGGCATAAATCCAGAAAATTTCCAAAAATAATGTTTATTTTCATTAAGTGGTTTTGTATCATTTTCATTATTTCCCACTTGTTTGGTTCAGTAGAGAATACTTCTGGGAGACCTTTAAGGGTGATAGAATATAAGGCAGAGGCAGGGTGTGAAGAAAAGTGTTAGATCCCCCTCTTTGATCCCATTTCCCTTTTTATTGGGAAAACGGAGGCCACAGAATGTAAGCTCTTTAATTACTTAGTTCCTCTTTCTAGGCATAACCCCAATAACACCCAAACTTTGGCCTTTGTCTCTGATCCAGAGAAGCAGGAATCCCTTCTCTCTACCTGGCAACAAAGCTCCTTCTTCCACTTTGCCATTCTTTGGGAAGTTCGCTCTGTTCAGTCTCTGTCTGAGATGAGGATCTTTCTGTAGTCAACATTTTCCTCTCAATCCATACACATGCTGAAGCCTCCCCTCTCCTAAATAAAAGCCCTTCCTTCATTTCAAGACATTTCTGGCCACCAAACTTCTTAAACAATTTGTTTATACTTGCTGTTATCACCATGTAATTTCTTTTTACTTCTTGACACATTGCTTTCTGGCTTCCACCACTTATTTCAGTTTAGAGAACAAAGAAGTTAATGGGATATTGATAAAGGGATGCCAATTTGCAGTCATTCAAATACATCGTCATGAGATACTGCTATCTTGGGGAAGTTACTAAAATGTAGGTTTGGATTATAGTAACTTTGGATCTTTCTAGTGTTTATTAAAACCTGGAAAACTTGACTCATGCTAATCAAACTTATAAGTGACCAATGTGTAAAATAAAATTTCAAGCTATTAAGTTGCAATGATAAATATTATCATCAGATAAACCAGAGTATTTAATTAATATATATTTTTTCTCAGTAGAAAAAGCACATAAGTGCTATTTGAAGGGCAGGGAATTCAATTCAGGAAACTTATTCCATTTTATGCTTGTATGGCTAATGGCCTCAAGTTTTAAAAGCCTCATGCATCCATGTTTATAATATAGCAGTCTGGAAAGACCAGTATCTTAGTCCATTTTGTTTTTTTACTATAAAGAAATACCCGAGGCTGGGTAATTTATAAAGAAAAGAGGCTTATTTGGCTCATGGCTCTTCAGACTGTACAAGAAGCATGCACCAGCATCTGCTTCTGATGAGGGCCTCAGGCTGCTCCCACTCATGGCAGGAGGTGAAGGGGGGCTGGCTGTGCAGAGATCACATGGTGAGAGAGGAAGCAAGGGGGGAAGAGGGGGGCAAGCTCTTTTTAACAACCAGATCTCTCAGAAACAAATAGAGTGAGAAATCACTCACCTGTGACGGAGGATGTTAATTTATTTATGATGGATCCGCCCCCAAGACCCGCACACCTCTCATTAGGCCCCACCTTCAACATTGGGGATCAAATTTCAATGTATGATTTGTAGGGGACAAATATCCAAACTGTAGCAACCAGAGTTTGTGTTTGTTTGTAGTTCAGAGTATTTAGGATACTGCCAGTTTCATGTTGTTAATTTTTATGTTTTTATCTAAGGTTTTTTATGATCCACGAAATCCACTAAACTCTTTTTCCTTTAGACATGTGGATTTCTTTGATTAGCTCTCTTTTTTTCATATTAGCATAGCAGCTAACACTTATTGAACTTTTACTATATGCCAGGCAATGTTTCATTTAACTGACGATATCTTGTTTCATCCTCACTCTAACCCAAGAGTTATTATGATGTCTGTTTTGCTGATGAGGCTTTGCAAGGTTTATTATTTTTCTCAAGATCACATAGCTAATAAGTAGCAGAGCTAGGATTTGAACCCAGGTTTTAATTACTTCAAAGCTGATGCTCACAAGCAATATAGTCTATGGTCTACTGTATCTACAGGCAGACCTCTGGCTTGAGTTCCAGGAAGTAGTTTTCATTCTCTGCTTCAAATCAAACTGATCCACGAAGATTGAAAATAATACATATGCCTGTTCCCCATTCAAGCCCTGGTAAACCAGAATTCCCAGGAGTGAGGCCTCCATCTGTGCCTTTTCTTCTAAAGTTCCATGAGTGATTCTCATTTACATTAAAGGGTGAAAACACATGCTCTGAAGATTTAAATCCAATTACTGGACAACACCTGGATGTTCACCAGGCACATCTGAATTTAATGTGCGTAAAACTGAGCACTTTATCTTCCTCCAAAATTTCTGGCTTAACCAGTATTCTCAGTCATAAAAGTGCACAGGAAGGAAATCTCAGGTAGGAAGGTTTTTCAGTGAGCAGTGAATTCAAGTCAGATAATCTAATTAAATAGGGGACTTAGTGTTTCTAGTGCCACGTCCCACTCGGTTTTCAATAATAGAAACATCAGATGCATCCTGTACCTCCCTCATCTGTTAGGCAGAAAGTCCATGCTGCTTCCTTCCTTCTTTGTTGCCTTTCTACTTAGCATGTGCACTAGTCCCTCCGCCCCGCAGTCCACTCTACACAGCTGCCCGAGTTATGCTGCCAACTGACACCTCGAATCACTCTACTTTAGGCTTAAAAACCCATGCTAACCCCCATCACCACTGGAACCAAGTGTGGTACTCTCAGTGTCTTCCTAGGATCTCCAGAGTCTGACCTTATTGTACCTGCACAGCCACAACTTCTGCCACTGGTTTCATAAACTTGAGCTTCAGTAGATTACATGCTCCAGAACACACCAGGACTTTCCATGTTGCACTGTCATTGTTCATGCCTGGAGTATCCTTCCCTTCTGTATTTGACTAGAACATTGATACTGAGTAGCAGTGTAGTACAGTGCTTCCCAAGCCTGGCTGGTCATAAAAATCATCCAGGAGTTGCTTTAAAACACACATCCCCCCCCTCCATCTCTCTCTTTCTCTCTCAATTCTTGGAGGTCTGAAATTTCTAGGAGCTGTATTTTTTGAAATCCTTCCAAAATAAATCTTATGATCAGCCAGTTTTTTGAAACTACTATTGTACTGGAATTCAATCTCATGTGAGATTAGAATTATTCGCCCTGGGTTTGAATCCCATCCCAGACACTTAGTTCAGTCATATCCTATCTATGAGATGTTTGGTAAATAACTTCACCTATCTGAACCATAGCTCTCAACTGATAGATGAGGATAGAAATGCCTCTTTTACATGTTAGCATAATGATTAGAAATAAAATATACAAATTACCTGAAATATATTAAATGCTCCGTCAATAATTGCTATCATTATTATCTTTCAAGATTTAGTTCAAGTGTTATCTGCTCCACGAAGACTTCTCTGGCTCTCTCATTTACCTGGTTATTCTCTCTCCTAAAAAAAAATTTGATTCTTGCCTTTATTATAGGGTAGAGGATGTATGTATATTCGAAAGTGTAGCACAAAAACAAATTTATATTATTTTGTTCCTCTAAATCCAATTAAATTTCCTTTGAACCCTAGGGTTGATGAGAGGTTTAAGCTAAGGCATTATTTGGTGAGTCCTTCTCCTTCCCTAGGCTTGGGGAGTCCACACAGTCCTGGCAGGAACCTCTCATCCTAAGGTGATAGTGGCCATTGTCATAGCTCATATGATTCCTTTAAAGCAGACAGCTTTATAGCTTCTGTGCCAAAGTTAGAGGAAACTGGAATAGTGCCTAGAAGCTGGAATAGTGTCCAGAAGTCCTAGGAGATTACTAAATGGGCCACTCCCATCTGAGGTGCTGTTACTCTCTGAGGTGCTGCAAGGCAGTGAGTTTCTCCCAGACCCCTAGCATTCATTCTCCACCCTACCCTCAGTCCTGCCCTGTGTTGGCTACTTTTACACTCCTGAGCTTGGTAGCAAAGGAATGAATAATTACGGGAAACACGTAGTGTTTAGAAAGAAGAGACCAAAATCTAAAGGAGAAAATGGCCTCCTCAGCTGAGTTCCTCCCTGTATTTATTTGCAAAGACACTTGCAAAGGGTCAGGGCCGTTTGTTAATTTCTTTAACAACTTCCATACAGGTACACAGCAAACAAGCAGCTTCAGGCAGGCGTTTTCGCCTGACCCTTCATTCACCTTGCTCACGTACTTTCCATCCATCCTTTCTTCTAGGCCCAGTCCCTACACTGCCCTGAGCCTCCCTGTTCCTTCTCTCCTCCCAGGATTTGTTATCTTCTGCCATCTTGGAGGTATCTACCCTCCCTGGACAATTCAGAATTCTCTTTCCATTGTGCACAGAGAGTAACTTCTAGGTGCCTGGCAAACTTGTACTTTTGACTGACAAAAGCTGTTAATAAATACCCTGAGGCAAGTTAACCCTAATTACTTTTTGAAAAAGGAAAAAGAGAAAAGTATTAATACTTTCAGTGAGAGCAATAAACAATTTAATATTTCCATCTCTTTCCCTATCACTCTTACATTAATTACTTTGTATTCTGGGTATTAATCTCTTTCACTGAACAATGAATGTAATTAATTAGCTTTAGCTTTTGGGTATGTGCATTTTATATATCTAGACTAGGCTTGTTCTCTGAGCCCATTGGATATTTAATAAAAATGATAGTTGAACCAATGAATAAAGCAATAGATAAGTGCATCCTTGGTACACAAATTAGTTGGTTCTACAAACTGACTCTTTAGAACCTTTTAAAAACGTATTGTTTCAGTGGACATTACACAAGTAACACATGCTGGTATCAAGTCAAACAATATAGAAGTGTATGAATTAAATATATTTTATGACTATATCAATAGCACCTTCCTTTTGTTGTGTAGGAAGAATATGAGGCTGAGAGACTGAGTCTAAGTAAGTGGTTCATGAGTGACAACACAAGTTTGTACCAAAGTTTAACATGGTATCTGAAAATTAGATCTTCTTCAAGTTTCCTTCCTGCAGTGAGCACACTTAGAGAAATTTATAAAACCATGAAAGAAGCTTGATAGGGATTATAAAAATAAAAATCTGGAGTTCTGCACCTCTAAATTATACTTCAATGCTTGGCCATGTTGAAAGGTTGGGGAATTCTGGAAACAGAGCTGACAACAGCCTCAAGGCCAAATCTGCTTTTGAAAATAAAGTCTTATTGGAACACAGGTACACCCATTTGTTTACATATTATTTACTGTTACAATGGCAAAGTTGAGTCGTTTCAACAGAGACATACATGGCCAGCAAAGTCTAATATATTTACTACTTGATCCTTTGCAGAAAAGATTTTGCTGACCTTTCTAATTTATTATTTCTAACTGCCAGCCTTGGATTCCCATGAGCCCATGGAATTATTAAAAATACCTGTGAAGCCCAGTGTGGTGGCATGCTCCTGTAATCCCAGCTACTTGGGAGCCTGAGGCAGAAAGATTGCTTGAGCACAGGAGTTCAAGACCAGCCAGGGCAATATGGTGAGACCCTCATCTCAAAAAACAAAACCTAAAAAAACCAAACATCTGTGAGTCTGTATATTCTACAAGCTTGACTATAGTACAAATGAATCTGGCTTAAATATGAATTTTCAAATGCATGTTGAAAATATAAAATAAGCAAAATACAAATTAATTTCAAAGCATTAGTGAATTTTTGGCAGTTTTTTATCTTTATGTATTTTTATTCAACTAGGATACCCTAGTTGAATCAAAATACAATTTATATCACATGGGGTTCTTTGAAATTCTTTTGCTTAAGGGCTTCATTTTTAAAATGATTGTAAACCATTGATCTAGTTAGACTCTGCGGGCCAGGAAGATTACCTTAAAGAAACAAAGAAATCTTAATCAATTTAAATATTTGAGATTATTTATTCCATGCATATGGTCACTGACGCCAAGGGCCAAATTCTATTTTACAATAAATATGATGGGTGAAAAATTATAGCTTGAGACCCTTAAAGTACAATAATAATTATTTTTTCATGAATATTTAGCTTGTGTCAGACACTATTCCAAATGCTTTTGATGAATTTGCTTATTTAATCATCACAATATCATGTGGTAGTGTCAAGATATAAACAAAGCTCTATGTTAGGTTCATATTTAGAAACTGTTATTAATACTTTAATTTTATTATAATTTAAAAAATTATAATTTCATGTAAAAATTCAAAATAATTTGCCCTTTAGCTTTTGTAAAAGGGAGTTCATTAAACTCAGTTGTTATCTGAAAAAAAAAAAAACAAAAATTGTTCTCTTGTGATGTGTTTTTGGAGAACAAAGAAGGAAAAGGGAAAAAAGTACTTTAAAAAAATATCACTTATGCCTTAAATTAAAAAAAACCTGTCATACATTTTATGAATTGGAAAAATTCAACAACAGGAGAGTCCCCATTTCTCTATAGCAAAAAGAAGGAATTCATAAAAGAGGAAAACTGCCCTGAGTAGTTAAATTTATTCCTGTTGGGGTTTTGCTTTTACTTAATCAGGTTTTAGTATAACTTCCATTTCCTCATCTGCTCAAAATAAGGCCTTTACATCAAGTATGTTTATCAATAAAGTATTTGTGGTTTCTAGATCACTCTTTTACCTTCAAGTTTCCTTAACTTAGCTGATTCTTTTTTAACCAACAATGTAGAAAAAAAAAAGAAAGATAATTTTGTAGCTCCAATTTTTCCTTTAAGAAAAGGAAGGTGTGTCTTTAAATTCAACAACTGTTACTAACATTGTCTTAATTTTTTAGGAAGTGAGAAGCTAAGGCAGGAGGAAGTGAGTAACATGTGCAAAGTTTTATAGTCACCGAGAGGCAGAAATCAGAGTAGGCTTTTTATATTGACTTTTATCATGTTCAGGAGGATTTTATTCTGAACGCTTAAAGATTCAGTTAAGAGATTTTTAATTGTCATCATTGGGGCTTCAATGTCAGAGTGGGGTGAAATCAAGAAGACAAATATCACAATAAATGGTACAACTGAAATAAAATTGCAGTTGCATCCTGCAATAAAATTAGATTATATAGAATTCAGGGGTCCTCAAACTTTTTAAACAGGGGGCCAGTTCACTGTCCCTCAGACAGTTGGAGGGCCGGACTATAGTTTAAAAAAACTATGAACAAATTCCTATGCACACTGCACATATCTTATTTTGACGTAAAAAAACAAAACAGGCAAAAACACCCGGCGGGCCGGATAAATGTCCTCGGCGGGCTGCATGTGGCCCGCGGGCCATAGTTTGAGGGCCACTGAATCAATCCTCTTCTTGGCTACTTATCCTTCAATCATTCTTTCCAGGGCCATCCTGTGTAGGTTAGGCTTCCTCTGCAAAAACAGAAGGTCACGGAGGAAAGCGTTAATATATAGTCTCTGTGTTCAGATAGACTTAGGTGTAGGTGGCAGTCCTGGATCCACTTAATACTTTTGTATCATTTACAAGTGATTCATTTGGCATCTGTTTTTTCATTTATAATGTGGGCAGATATTTATTTCTGAAAGTTGTTTTAAATTTAAATGAAATAGTGGTCTTGAATACTAATAAATACTTATTTCCCTTCCTTTAGTTTTGGGCTCCAAAGTAGCCCATGATTGTTAAGTACAATATCTTAAGGATGTGCATTGTATTTTGTATATCAATCTGTCATGGGGAATATTTTTTTTCTTCTTAAATTTCATATGGCTTTGAGAACCACTGGATTAGTGCATAGTACTTGAAGGCTGGAAGTATTAGGTTGAATAACATGAAATATCTAGCTGATTTGTGGATCTTTTTGAACTACACAAATACCATTTTCATCTAGCCCAATATTGTAAGTTAGATAAACACAAAAGAGAACAGCTATATAATCAAAGGTAATACAACTAACTAATTATAAACCTGGACATACAACTCAGTGCTTTTGGCTTCTGGTCAACAATCAAGTGTGTATAAAGTGTTGCATTGAGTATTTGTAAGTGTGCTTAGTGTTTGGCCTCTGGGCTGGGTATCAGTTGCTAAAAAGGTGAAGAATAGCTTGCAGGTATGTGGGAGCCACAGCTCTGAGCACAGCCCCACTACATTCCAAGACTGAGTGAGATGTCAGCCCTATTGGATGTTCTAAATGGTACAAGAGCAACTAGGAAGGAGGGATTAATTTCCCTAGGAACAAATGGGAAGGACAGGTTCATTCTCCTTTTTATTATTTTTTTAATTTTTTTGAGACAAGGTCTCGCTCTATCACCTAGGCTGGAGTGCTGTGGGTTCATCATAGCTCACTGCATCACTGCAGCCTCAAACTCCTGGCCTCAATCGATCCTCCTGCCTCATCCTCCTGAGTAGCTGGGACTACAGGCATGTGCCACCAAGCCCAGCTAAGTTTTCTATTTTTTGTAGAGACAGGTCTTGCTATGTTGCTCAGGCTGGTCTCTAAATCCTAGCCTCAAGCCATCCTCCTGCCTCAGCCTCCCAAAGTGCTAGGGTTACAGGCATGAGCCACCATGCCTGGCTGTTCTACTTTATATGTGGCAAATTTCTCTTCCAGCTATACCCTTCAATCATGTGCCTCATTTAGTAGATATTTACAGATCACCAATGTGTCAAACATTATGGAATGTTGGTAGTGGGATAACAAAAATGAGCATTTATAGAATACTTAGACTATACTGAGTACCATTCTATGGACTTCACAGGTGTTAATGAATTTAATTTTCACAATAACCCTAAAGAGATAGTATCATTATTGTCATCATATCATTTTTACAGATGAGGAACTGAGGTTATAAGAAAACCAATTTCAGGTAACATAGAACTAAAACTAATTTAGAGAATACCATTAAGGTTCTGTTCCTATGGAACCACTTTAGTCTTAATTTAGTCTTAATTTCTGTATCAGGCAGGGTTCAATCAGGGAAACAACCACTATGATTGATATGAAATATGAACTTTTGTTATAGGGTTTAGACCTTACCCAAATGTGGGAGGCAATGAAGTCTATGGAAAGCTGTTGCTTCTATGTCTAACAGTGGGCCCAAGGTCACCGGGTCAGTAGATCCCGGAGCAGAGAAGAAAAGCTGAATATGAAACAGGGATAAGTGTGGACAGATTGGATCCTCATCTGTCTCTCAGTGCCTTGATGATGCAGGTGGCCTTCCCTATAGAGTTACACAAGCACCTGGTCCAGGACATGGAGAGGCTAGAAGAGGAGACGTAGAGGAAGCTGGAGGAGCTTTGGGCTCAGCTATTGTCTCCCTCCAACAAGGTGAGCCAACAAATCAGCAAGTTGCAGCAGGGCACCCTGAACTCACCTGTAGACCTCAATGGCAGCTGTTTTCCCTCTCAAATTGAACTCACATGCAAATTTTTTTCATCCAAATCTAACCCACAACCACACAAGAAAGGGAAGTAGTTCCAAATTAGCTAAATTAACACAGTAGAAAGCCACTGTGGGAGGAGTTGAATTTGGGATTGATTTTGGAAATAAAGCCAAATAAACTATGAAAATTGATGGATTGAATTTTATAGGGAGAGAATTCGTATTACTTGAATATTTTTCCTTTGAACAATTTTTTTTTAAACTCAAATTTTAGATTCTTTTTGTGGAGTAAAACAGACTCTTCACTGTTGACAAGATTATTTCTGAGTTGCAAAAGTTATCCACCCACCATGTTTAAGTAATTCCTGTATTTCCTTATGCAATCTTGACTGCTACAATCAGACAGAAAGTGTGAGGACACTTTCTTGCATGAATAGTGGAAACCTCAGCAGCAGACACTAACTGCTCCAAGTATGTCAAATAGATGAGATGCATCAATATTTTTTTAACCATGTCACTACTGTTAATTATGCTCACGTGTTGAATTCAGGTTACTTTCTCTCTCTTGTAGTTATGTAATGAGTTTGATAATTATCCTTTGGTAGCTCTAGCAGTGGCTGCATCTTGCCCCTGCATTTTGCCATTTGTGATGTCCTCACACCACTCTTCAGGTCATTGTAACTCCCTTATCAATTCAAGATTAATGTTTAGTCCTTATCCTCAGAAATTGAATCCACTTCCTGCTTGTTAAAGCTCTTTCCTCTAGGGACTGCCAGGTCACTGTCTTTTCCTCATTCCGTCTCACTTTCTCAACCTCTTTTGCCTGCCCCTCTTTCGGTTGTTTCTCTAGTATTGAATCCCCATAGTCCTGCCTCTTATTTTTTTCTCTTTTGCCCTCCAAGGATGATGATGGTAGATTCCACTATCTCAGAGATGGGACCAACACTCTAGTGGCTTGCAAGCTACATAATAGTAGTACCTGCTACTTGTTGAGCAATTACCACATTCATGCACTTTGCTAATATAATTTTTAATTTAAAAAAAAACCTAGAATCTTTTGAAAGAAATCCTTGATGTGGGTATTAATTATCCCAGTTTCGAACTTGGAAATTAAGTCTCTGTGAAGTTCAGGATTTTGCATCATCCAGTTAGAAAGTGGATTTAAACTGGGGACCATCTGACTTGTGAGGTCCTGCACTACACGCCTCAGGTTGTTCACCAAATCCTCCAGAGTTGGGGTCAGAGGAACCTCTGCATCACCGTGGCTCCTGGCATCATGTCTCATCTCCTCCTGACCTGCCACTGTTCTTTCCATACCACATTCGGCTCTCTACACTGCTGCCAAAATTATCTTCAGAAAGAAAAAAAATCAATCTGTTCCTGCCAGTTTGCTTTAAAACCTCTCTTGACTCCATGTTGCCTGCAGAATAAATTTTTATCTCTTTGGTATGCCACGGAGACCCTCAACAATGGGCCCAGGCCATCTTGCAATCAGCTATTTTTCAAAATATACAAGTGGTTATTTTTCAGATGGATATGGATGCTGTTGAGATGCAGAAAATACAAACTTATTTCAAAACTTGACTGAATTCATTTTGGCTTTTTAATCACATATTTTCTCAGTCCAGGAATACTAAAAAAGCACAACTATTATCACGTGGAGTTGCAATTTTATGTTTGGTAGGAAAGAGATGCTCATAATGTAAATTTTGGGATCAATTAGATTTTTATGAACTATTTCTTCTAAGTTTCAGGGTTTAATGTTTTAAAATAACTTTCTTAGCTGAAGCTAAAAGAAGAGTATGGATTCTAAGTTCAAGGGTGTACCTGGACTGATAAATCTGATTAAATTTGATATTTGGGAGAGGAAGGAGGAAGGGTTGTATGGTGGAATGATGGAAGAATATTGGCCCCAAGGCCTGTATAAAGTAGGGAAAGATTTAATTCTTTGTTCTCAATAATTCAGACAAAATAATTTTTAAATGCTTCTCACTCTTTTAATAGATTCCAAAAAGGGAACTAAGGCAGTGTCAGGAAAAAGACATCATTTAGTGATACTGCAATGTCATGCTATGAAACTCTGTCTTCTATTATGAGCTGCTGTGACAAAAGGCAGGATGAGAACTATTTTCCATCCTAATGAAGCAACTGGTTCTTCGGGCAGCATCACCAGGACACGGATCAGTCTCCCATGAGAGAAGCAGTGTATGGAGGTTAGAGACAGTGGGCTATGGGTTCAAACAGATTTGGGTTCAAATCCTAAGCATACATTTGGTAAGTACCTGACCTCAAACAAATCAAAGCTTTGAGATTCTATTTTTTGTTCTTCAAATGGGAACAAAACACACAGTGCAATGCCGTGCTTCCAAATACCTCCAATGTAATATGTTGAATGCTTCAATCTCTCTGACTGGAAGTGTCCTTAGAGCTGACTTAGTCCACTTAGTTTACTAAGTGGACACTCAAAGAAGTCTTATAGGTTATCTGCAGTTACATCCAAAGGAATTGTAGGACCAGGACTCTACCATATGATTTTTTTCCTTTCTAGCATTGATTTCATTGCTTATGATGAGGAAATCGGACACCAGTCAAGTACTATGGAGAGAGAAAATTCACATGGATGTAGCAAATAGTCCAGTGCCGACTCAATGCCAGCGCCACGCAGGGAGCTGGGGGTTAAGCAGGTTCTTTACCTGGGGTGCTCATAGCCTGCTGGGGGAGGCACAGACTTAACCCAAGATCTGTAAAACAGGTCAGGCTGGAATAACTGTAAGTGCCAAGTGCTTCAGACTGGGAGGAAGGAGAGATGCATTCTGCCTGGGGACAAAATGGACAAATGGTGTCTATGATGCCCAAGGGCAGTCCTCCAGCTCACAGGTCATTAATCCAGCACTAACCTGTGGAGCAAAACGTCTGTGTCAGGTACCATGTCCTACTAGTTCTGAGACTGGGAGAAGAAATAACATGCCAAATAATGTACACAGAGCGGGGCAGGAGTAAGACGTAGAGGAAAATAAAACGACTCTAGGCAATCATTTTCTCTAAAGGAGGTATAAACAAAGGCAGAAGCAGCATTATTTACAGTGCATCAAGGTGGGTGGCCTTGGAATAGCAGGGATTTGGCTCATTGTTCTCTGGAAATACCTCTGTTCTTCGGTCACATCTCTTTTCTGATAGCCAAGCACACAGACACAGCGTTACTTCTCGCCCTATCCCTCCTCTGCCCCTTCCTTCACTCTATACACACTCCCTTCCTACACATCCCCCTTACTGTCCCAGCTTCTGGTCTGCGGTAGCATCTGCCTGGCAGCAGCAGAGGCTCCTCCACTCCTTCGAAGCCCTGCTGGGACCCTGTGGGAATGAGGTCACTTTTCTGCACTAACTCTCCAGAATGTCAGGGGGCGGTGGGCAGAGAGAAGGCTGAGAACAGCTGAGGGCTGCCCACAACCCCCTTGGCGCATTCGTTATCTATTTCTACATCGCCTCTTCTGTTCAATTTGGAGTTCCAGACAGCAAGTCAGTGGTGCTCCACTGTGGTCGGTCATCTGAATCTTCAAGCAGGCTTTCAAAAAATGGGATCTGCCAGGTCACGCGGAGACCCACTGATGCGGAGACCCACAACAGGGAACTCTTGGTTGGAGACCAAGCCCGGGAGTGTTTGCTGAAGCTGCACAGGTGTTTCTTCTGCTGTGCAGGCAGAGCTTAGAAGCACGGGGGTTCATTCAATTTTGTATAGAGTTTTCATTGAAAAGTTAATTTTGTGAACTACTGTTATAAAAAGCTGACATACGAGCAAGCTCCTTTCACATATGGAAGACTTAAGTTTAAAGATTGTGAATGACTAAGAAAATTGCGATTTCAAATTACAAAAATTTTCAAATAGTTTTTGATATTTCCTCCTTTTTTTTTTTTTTTTTTTTTGAGACAGAGTCTCACTCTCTTGCCTGGGCTAGAGTGCCACGGCATCAGCCTAGCTTACAGCAACCTCCAACTCCTGGGCTCAAGCAATCCTCCTGCTTCAGCCTTCTGGGTAGCTGGGACTACAGGCCTGCGTCACCATGCCCGGCTAATTTTTTCTATATATTTTTAGTTGTCCAGCTAGTTTCTTTTTATTTATAGTAGAGGCAGGCATCTCGCTCTTGCTCAGGCTGGCTCGAACTCCTGAGCTCAAGCAATCCTCCTGCCTCGGCCTCTCAAAGTGCTAGGATTACAGGCGTGAGCCACCGCACCCGGCCATATTTCCTCCTCTTAAGGTGGTGAGAAACTTACTGGGTTAGTTGAGAAGTGTCCTGCTCAGGTTTTCAGGTCTGGAGGGGTGGGCAGTGGATCCTGGCCTAGGTGTAGGATCTTTTTTTTATAATTGTGGTGGTGTCTGCATATCAAATTTTAACTTATAATAATAATGGCTAACATCTTAAAACTCCTAATGTGTACCAGGTGCTCTGCTAGATCTCAGTAGTCCTTTGATTATATCTAACCCCTACAATAGTCTTGGAATATTGTTATATGCCTTCCGCTTGACAGGTGAAAGAACTAAGGATTAATGTCACTCAGCTTGTAAATAATAAAGCCAGGATTCTGAAGCAGATCTCTCTTATTCTACAGTTCAGATTCTTAACATGAGAGCTTGTGTGAGAGCATAAAGCGGTGGGGAGGGCTTGCCAAACAGGAGGTAAAACACTAGCATGCTTGAGTATACAGACCAAAGAGATGGCTGGCACCAAGGAGGCTGGAACAAGGAAAGAGGGTTAGACAGATGATTCCCAAGACAAGATGTGGTTGTTCTGAGCTGTTTACCTGCTCACATTTAAGACTCCACTCCTTGTGGTAGAGACAGCTGGAGGTGAGCCTTGACCTGTGCTCCAGTGAGTACACATGGGTGGGGTGGGGAGTAGTTAACTCTGACAACAGAGCATTCCACTGAGATGCCAGTGGTCTACCACTTGGGGGAGGGGATGGATAGACCTTCTAACTTTCTTTGGGCCACCAGAAGACTTTGTGAAAGTCCTCTTGGAGCTCCCGAGCTTGCTAACTAACCAACTTTCCTTCATCAGATTTTTCTGGAGCACCTTCATATGCCAGGAAGTTTGCTAAGCATTGGATCATGTCAGTGGATGCAGGGGGCATGGGGTCCCGGGAAGGGTGTTCTGTATGGAGGAAGGTGACAATTGGCTCTAGGTATTTTGCTTGAGCACTGGACAGATGGCCGGAGCCATGCAGTCAGCTACCTGCCTAAAGACGGTGTGACAAAAGAGCACCTGGCTGCAGTTGGGCCCTGAGTGGATAGACAATCATGGAGATATACATGGCAGCTGGAAGGAGAAAGCCAGGGGACTGGTTAGGTTGAATTCAATTAGCTTGAATATAGCAGAGGAATTGGCTAAAATGAAGGCCATAATCACATTTTCCAAAATTCTTTCTTCTCTGGGAAACCACAGTTTTTGCTCTTAAAGCCTCCAAATGATTGGATGAGGCTCACCCACATTGTCAAGGGTAACCTCTGTTACTTAAAGTCAACTGCTAATAAATCTAATCACATCTACAACATACTTTCACAGCAACATTTGGACTAGTGTTTGACAAAAAAACTGGGCACCATGGCCTAGCCAACTTGAGACATAAAACTCAATCACTGCAAAATCCTTAGACTGCCTGGAAGTAGGAGTCAATGGCTTCTGCTAAGATGAGACTCATTATGGATGTGATGTCACCAAATATCCCTATAAACTGGATTTGGAGGCTTACATGGATAGCAGTGGTCTTTTTGGGTAGTGAAGAGGAAGTAGCCTGCCTTTACTTGCTGGCTATACACAACTTTCCCTAGAGAGGCCCTCTAGGCCCTTCTCATCTCCAGGACTGCCCCCAGATGCCCAAGATCTCTGGCAGGACTCCCAAGGAAGCATTCTGTTGCTGCCTGAGCTGGATCATGTTGCTGCCAAATTTTCAGACTAAAGGATTTTCTGGGCTGGGCAATTTCCTAGATAAGATTTCTGCTAGGCCTATTTGAATGCTGGGAATATAGCAAGAGATTAAATTAAACTACTTAAATTAGGTGGCCCCCAAATGGCCTAAATCAGTGCTGCACCTTAGAACCATCTGGAGAGATTTTAAACATATGTATGCCTTGGCTCTACTGCCTGAGATTCTAATTAAATTGGTCTAGGGTAGCATATTACCATAATTTTTTAAAAGTTTTTTCAGTTGATTCTAATATACAACCAGGGTTGAGAATCACTGGCTATCTTAGATCAGGTTCCCTAGAAGCAGATGTAGGCTGTGCATTTGCCAGTTATTATTAAGGATGTGTTCCAAATAGAGATCTATAAGGGAGAAGAGGAAACAGGAAAGGGTGGGGAAGGAAGCCAGGCAAGGGCAGTACTTCAGAGGAAGTCCCAGCCTTAGTCTGATCACACAGCAATTTCTAAGATATAAATTATACCCAAGAAGTAAAGGATCAGAGCTCTCCTACTCCACTTCAGTCAGTCGCTGGGAGAAATATATGCTTCCAGCCACTGCCTGCACTTTATATAGGTGAGGAGGCTCCAGTGCTCTAGGTCTATCCTCTGAAGAAGATCCCAGGCACCAAAGTTAACAACAAAGCCTTTGGAAGCCGGAGGATTAGTGCACAGAAATGCTAGAAGGGATCCAAGGGGGGTTTTAATGTGGTACTAAGGGCTTCCATACACTAAATAAGTGGCCGTTATCACTGTTTCAAGGTCTGCCTCAGTGCTAGTGGTCTGTGTGAAGCTATTAGGGGAGCCTCTTACACAAAGATTCTACTTCAAGAACTTAAATAAAAGCAATCTTGGCTGCTAATAATACTTTGCAAATATCAAGAATTGTGAAAGGATTGAGATTTTTGCTCTATTTGCAAACTAACAAGTTAGCCTGACAGTTTCATCAGTGCTGGCAGAAGATATGAGACCCTTGGGTCAGAGACAAAGGATTTAATTATGGTAATAGCAGTAGCCAGAGTATCAAAATTTTCTTGCAGTGGTTCCAGGGCCTTAATTTCCACAGGGCCATAGGAAAAAGACTAGGTGACAGCTGCTCATGCAGTGAGCAAATTATGTCACAGAGAGGAACCTTGGGTGTTGGGAAAATATGATTGAGGAATTAATGAGATGTGGCTCATAAGATTATTTTATTGCATCACCCAATATTGCTATATTAAAGACAAAAACAAGAGTTTACAGGATTTTGCCTTAAAAAATATATAAACTCATTAGTTCTCTTATCAAGGGTTTCCACCTTGGGAGGGCTCTCAAGAATCCAATAAAAATGTTTTCCAAAAAACTTCCTCAATTATCTCATCTATAAAGCCTCCCTGTTTTTTAAAAGCAAAACCAGATAAATATATGGCTCACAAGATTAGAGCCAGGGACAATAAATGCCCTTTGCCCAAAGACATGCCCCTATAATTATAAACAACCTGTTTTATAAAGATGGGCTTCCTACTCTCTCCTAACTGTCTGCCTTTAAGTCCACAATAACTAAATCAAAAAAATATATTGTCATTATGCCTCTATTAATTAATAACTATCTCTTAAAACTTGAAAGTTAGCCCTTAAAAGACTTCATACCTGTTTGTTCACCTAAATAAATTAAAAATTATTAAAACCCTTTAAGAGGACTTTTGACCCTAACCTACTACCTATATACTCCTGTTCCCATAACAACCACACTATCTGATATATAAATATGTCACTATGGCAACTAATAATTGATATCTATAATTATAAAAACCTATATAAATCTAACCATAATGCTAGACCATTCACAGAAATATGGTTCAGACTCCTAAATACCCCTACTGTTTATCTAATCTTTTTATATAAAACTATACACTATACCTTAGTCTCTATATATTCTTTTATTCTCTCTATTTCCTATCAATTTTCTTATCCTCTATGGCAACCCCTATCTAAGAGACCTGGCTTCACACATGAAGAAATAGCTAATCTCTTCTCAAACCTGCCAAAGCCCCACACTTGGGTTTAGAGAACCTGAATGTTTTATCATGAGCAGTAAGCAAGACTTCCCTTTGCTCTAAAGGGAGACACTATCTTTATCTTCCAAGACTGTGTTCTATACAACCATTCTTGCAAATATAGTTTGGTACAAAAATAGTGCCTTTGCTTGCAAGATATGCAGAAATATGAGGGACCTATGAAGAAATGTCTCCCAACAGCAATTAGGTAGGGGGACAAAGCAATCTTTGGCAGCGAAACTCAAGTTGGTGAGTATGCACCCCACAAGGACATTGGGGGCCTTGGTTTTCACGTTTAAGGCTGGGCTGGGTCAAGGATGGCCAGGATTGGGAAAGAGATAAATAGAATCTTCAGCTGCTATAAGAGTACCATGTGACATCCCTCTTATCCTTCATATGGAGTTTGTTATTAGAATCATTAGGGTGGAGAAGTAAGAGATGGATTAGTCATCTCTAACAAACTTTATGAATCACTGCATGTCTACATGTCCTGGGGTCTTTTGTTAGGAGGCTGCTGACCCTTTGCTGGCATCTGTGAACATCCTAACTCTTAATTTCCCAGAGAGTGGCAGGCCCAAAGAATTCTCATCACTGTTTCTTAATATTCAATATTAATAAAGTTTTTAGTTCATTGCAACTTACTGTTATGTCATTTGATGCTCTTAAAATAATAAATATCCTCCTCCTTCTAATCTTCATTTCCTCTGTAACCTTCTACTGCCTTATCCACACCAACTGATCCAGCGTATTGAGGCTTCTATTTTGTCTAATCCTCCACAGTCTCTGTCTATTAATCTACTTGTGGTTTTATTTTTTCCTTTTTCCAATTTAACCACTCTGCCCATAACTTTAATAACTCTCCTTCCAAAATATTTATTTTCCTTCCCTTTCATCTTTCCTTATATGCGCAAGAACCTTCAACCTTGGATCACCCAACTATTTTCTTTCTTTATTTCTGGTTCTGTCGGCTATTTTTTTGGAGAAAATCTCTTCCTTGATGCACATTTGTGTGTGTGTGTGTATGTGTGTGTGTGTGTGTTTACCTTTGCTGACCCTAACAATTTTCAGCAACCCTCATGAACCTTTTTTATTTGCCTTTGTGGTTATTTCAAATATCACCACTTCATGATATAATGACAAACAACCTACGTTGCCTCTTTTGGCAAAGACCTCTTTTGATTTTCCTATCTGTACTCTAGGTAAGGTGGTCTAAATAAGCTCAAAGGATCCTTCCAGACAGACTTTGAAGCATTAAGTATATATGAGGTATTTGAAAGCATGGTACTTTTAGTAATAGTAATAGGCAGAGAAAAAATATATATGAATATCCACAAAAACAATTTAATTTTATTTAAAGTTATCATAATGTTGCAAAATGTATCTGTTATTCAGGTTATAGATGAAGAAACTGAGTCTCAGAGAAGTGACTCGTTTAATGTCACACAGTTACCAAAAGTGTTCCCAGGATTTGAAACCAAATCTGTTTGAATCTGGTCTGCGGTCTCCAATCACCACGTTCTGACTCCATAATGGGAGACTGTCCCATGCAAGACAATGTCCTCGTGATGCCACCTGAAGAACTGGTGGCTTCACTAGAGTGGAAAACTATTTCTATCCTCCCTTTTTATTACAGGACATGAGGGAAGCCTAAATTGTTCTGTAAATTATACTGCTTTACATTTGAGGTGACTTTACTTCAATTCTCTATCGAAACCTACCAAAGAAGCCAGAGTTGTTTTAAGTGAACTGTTGAGAATCACATCTTGCCCTATTTATACACATCCTGGGCTAATTTCCTTTCCACCACCCACCTTCCGCACACTATATACACATGTGCTCACTCTAATACAAAACCAAATTTATTTTTCGGCCCAGATAAACTATTGTTCTCAAAGCCTATATCCTTGGAATGACCCTGCCTAAAAAAGTTACCTAGTGTGCATAAGTGCTGAAAGTTGAAAGAGGACTTTAAAAATTTATAAAGCTACGTAAGTACATTATGCTAAGTGACATGAACCAGTCACAGAAGGACAAATACTGCATGATTCCACTTATATGAGGTATCTAAAATAGTGACACTCATAGCAGCAAAGAACGGAATGGTGGTTGCCAGGGGCTGGGAGGAGGGGGAAATACTAATCAATGGGTATAAAATTTCAGTTATAAAAGATGAATAAATTTCAGATGAATAAATTCTGCTGTACAACATTGTCCCTATAGATAATACAATAGTACAATACAATGCTGTATTGTACACTTAAAAATTTGTTAAGAGACTAGATCTCATTTAAGTGTTCTTAACTCATTTTTTAAAAAAGAACAGTATAACATTTTATATATAATTGGCCCCCAAATTTTAAAGTATGAGAATCCTTTTTTTAACTTCAAAAAAATTGCAACTCCACATGAAAATGGCTATGCTTTTTCCATCGATTGAAAAACATACAAGTAAAATCAGTATGAATGCAGTAAAGCTTTGAAATGAGTTTATATTTTCTTCATCTCAACAGCAACTATATCCATCTGAAAAATAATTACTCATAGATGTGTGAGAGAGAGCTGACTGGAAGGGAGGCTGGACCAATTGTTAAGGGCCTTCGGGGACACACCAAGAAGATTGAAATTTATTCTGTAGGCAAGATGAAGTCAAAAGAGGATTCAAAGCAAAGTGACAGAATTCGATTGATTGTATTTTCTGAAAGATAATTTTGGCAGCAGTGTGGAGAGCTAAGTGGCATGGGGGAAAGACAGTAGCAGGTCAGTTAGAGGGCAGGTGGTGATGTCAGGAGCCGCAGTGACACACGGATACCTCTAACCCCAGCTGGATGTGGGGCGCGCCAGAGAGGGCATGGCCAAGGGTGTTTCTATATTTGGAAAATGTGTTCAGGATGGGATTGTGAGAAGAATAAGAAATGGAAGTGACATTTTATTGATTGATTTGTTTTCATGTGGGGGATGAAATTGGAATAGGGAGAATATATATAATACTGAGTTGGATTTTATATATACATGTGTGTATATTATATATATTGAACGTATACACATATATATTCAATGTATATATTCAAAATGTATATATAAAGATCAGAGT
>VBSM01002217.1:40524897-40557441 GCA_008086735.1 Cheirogaleus medius
GCAAGGTCTATTGTGTTTCTGGCAACCAGCCCCCAGTCAATAAGAGGTAAATACTGGCAGCTGGAAATCACCTGGAGCCCACCAAAAGGACTGAAGGATACTAGAGGAAGACTGTGCCTGCTGCCCCAGTCCTGTGGGGAAAAGATTGTATAAACACAGTTAGCAGAACGGCAACCCTAGAATCTCTAAGAGGTTACCTATTAAAACCAACAGGAAATGTAGAAACAATATAATCTTAATTGAACAGGAGGGGAAAATGTCACTGTAGCCCAATTAATTGGGCTAATGTGTTTAAAGGAAGCTGGCTGGACCGGTCATCAGGGAAATACAAATCTGGGAAAGATACAAAGCGTACTGGAGCTGTATTGCTCTTGACCCTGCGTGCTCTTATTAGCAAAATCAGTTATCCATTGCCTACTAGAATATCAGTAGTTTAAATCAGGGAAGGGCAAACTTTCCGCAAAATGCCATATATAATATCTGGGGCTTTGTGGACCATGTGGTCTCTGCTGCAGCTATTGTCACACAAAACGGGCATGGCTGTGTTCCAATAAAATTATATTTATGGATGCTGAAACTTGAATTTCATATAGTTTTCATTTGTCATGAAATATTAATGTTCTTATGTCATTCTTCAACTACTTAAAAATGTAAAAACCATTCTTAATTTGTAGGCCATACAAAAACAGATAATAGGTCAGAGTCATCTCGTGAGCCCCAATTTGCTGACCCCTGTTGTATGAATAAGTGACACTGGTCATTTAAAAATCTGTCTCACCCAGGGACCTTGCTAGCACTCAGCAAACTGTTCTTCACATAACGTGTATCATAGAATCTCAGACACATTGCTGTTGGTACTTTCTTAATCTTAACAGACTTTTTTGTTTTGTTTTTTTCTATTTTTGACATAGGTTTTATGACTTTTTTGTTAAGTCCCATTTTTTTATTATGATACTATTTACATATAGTAATAGTCACAGTTTTAAAGTGTATAATTCAGTGGTTTTTAATATATTCACAAAGTTGTACCATCATCATCTAATTTCAGAACATTTTTCATCACCCCAAGAAGAAACCCTATACTGTTAGTGTTCCCCCTTCTCCTCATCTCTGGCAACCACTAACCTTTCTTTCTCTAGAGATTTGCCTATTATAAACATTTCATATAAATTTTAATAGAATTGTACAGTATGTAGCCTTTTGTGCTGGGCTTCTTTCATTTAGCATAACGTTTTCAATGTTCATCTATGTTATAGCATGAATCTGTACTTCATTCCTTTTTATGGCTGAATAATATTCCATAGTCGCATACACATTTGTTTATCCATTCATCAACTGATAGACGCTTAGTTATTTTCACTTTTTTTGACTAGTATGAATAATGCTACTGTAAATACTCCTGTCCAAGTTTTGCGTGGACATCTGCTTTCAGTTCTCTTGGCTATGCATCTAGGAGTGGAGTTGCTGGGTCAAATGGTAACTCTGTATTTAACTTTTTGAGGAACTGCCAAATCAACAGGTTTTAAATCCACTATATCACGACTGCCACCTGGCTGACAGTGATTGTAAACACAGTCAATTGTAAAAAGCATTCTGATTTTGAAGAGGTTGAAATTTGAAGAAAAAAGAGTGCATCTTAGGACTGATATAATATATAAGAATTTGACTTCTGTCGTACATTTACAACTGAGAAACAAAAGGAATGGTAAATCTTGTGGGCATAAGCCTTCTGATCCACAAATCAGGGGACATTTCTTATTGTAAATTAAAATATTGGAATTTCAGTTTACATATCAGAATGAGTTCAATTACCATGAATCTACTTATAGATCACATCAACTCTAGTTTCTGGAAAGATACAATTTTTGGATGCAAAAGCAAAGGTTCAAATTTGAGTTCGTGATGTCTTCTAAAAACAACACATTTCCTGAGGTTGTATTTGGGTAGCTGCCTAGTCAGCCCAGCCTAGACTTCACCTCTCTACCTGTCTGTGCTCTTTAAACTGCTTTCAGTTTGAGAGGTAAAGAGGGGACAATGAAGTGGAGACATGTGTAGACCACTCTTTATAAAACTTTGAAGGTGAAGGCAGGTAGAGACATGAGTGGTTTTGTCCCTAAATTGGCTAGGTGACAAGGGGTCAGCTGGACCCTGGAAGATTTGTAGAGGATGGATTAGGAAGTCACCAGCATTAACGGAAGAGAGTGGTCTGGGTGGATGTCTTAGTCTGGGCATGCAGCTATAACAAAATACCTGAGACTAAGTAATTTAAAAAGAACAGAATTTATTTCTTACACTTCTGGAGGCTAGGAAGTCCAAGATCAAGGTGCCAGTAGTTTGGTGTCTGGTGTGGGCTGCGCTCTGCTTCCAAGACAGTGTCTTGGTGTGTCCTCACATAGCAGAAGAGCTGGCAGGGTCAGCCGGCTCTCTGACTCTTTTATAAAGGAATTAATCACCTTCCAAAAGCTCCACCTCGTAAAACTATCATTGTGTGGTTTAAGTTCCAACACATAATAATTTTGGAGGACAAATACATTCAAACCATAGCAGTGGAGGAGAGCAATGTTTTCTTCTGAAGAGTCGGGGGAGCCTGAGTTGCTGAAAATGTGGTATTTGATTTTGGAGATAGAACAGTACAGAATGTACAGATATGCCCTGTCTAGACTATTCTGTGCTTTGGGAAGGGGAGGATATTTGAACCACCCTCCAAAATTGGAATAAATATTGAGGTTAAATAGCACAAACTAGGTGGTTGGCTAGATTCTAAGGATAGAAAATACTTTTCATGCACACGGTATGGTAATTAATTCTGAAGAAGACCAAGTGGGAGAAATTCTGGGTTGAGCATGGCTAAGTGATTGCTGAATGAAGGCCATTGGGTCCCAGTGATATTCAGGAGTCAATATTGGAGCAGCAGAACTTTGGATATCTGGGAATACTCTTATCTGGAATGTAGGCACCTCTGGTATATCATATTCTGGAAAAAATTTTCTTAAATGCAGGGGCAGTTTGGAGGCAAGAGTATTGTTCTAATCACTATGGCTGCAGAACAGTCCACCCCAAAACTTACTGGTTTGACATATGTTTTGCTCACAAATATGCAATTTGTCTCTGCTCTACTTGATGTCAGCTGGGGCAGCTTGAAGACTAGGGCTGAAATCACCTGAAAGCTCTCTCACTCATCTGCCTGGCAGTGGATCCTTGGAAGATTGAGGCACCTGGGGGCTACCAGAGCTGGGGCTCTGTGGACAGGGGCTCCTCTTTCTCTTTATGTGTCCTTTACATGGAGTCTCCCCAGCACGGCAGTCTCGGAGTAGCTGGGCTTCTCATATGCCAGCTGCTAAGGCATGTGTCCCAGCAAACAGAGAGAGCCACATGGGAACCAGTTGCCCTTTTGTGATTTAGCCTAGAAATGTATGCAATGTAACTGCCTTGTGATCTTTGTTGAGGTAGTCACAAAGATGTAGAGGAGTGTCAGTGTGGCACTGTAAGGAGAGCATGTGGGATAGATGTGACTATCTTTGGAAAATACACTCGGCCACGGCCACCTTCTGGCCACAACAATTATCTCTCTCCCATGTGCAAAATACTCTTCCTCTCCCCCAAGACTCTCAACCCTCGGCCCTTTAGGGCATCAGACACAGCCCAGGATCTTGTTCTATAAACCTTGTCTTGGTGCAGATGAAGCTCACTGGGTGCAGTTTCTTGTGTATAGCTTCTTAAGTGAAATTCCTCTTGATCTGAAAGATCTGTGAACTAAGAAGATAAGTTCTATGCTTCCCATACACCCAACACACAATAGCAGAACAGATTTAGGAGAACTGCTATAAACATTCCCTTTCAAATGGGAGGACATGGGGAGCACCCAAGAGTTCCAATCCAAAGCAAGTTTGAAATCAGCTAGGCACAAGCTGTTACCACTTTCTTGGTTAGAATTCAGTGCTAATGCCTAGAAATGATTCACTGTGGCTCTTGGCTCTGCCCTCTAAACTCTTGTTTTTTCATCTGAGTTATGATTTTTCCATAATAAATAAATAAATAAATAGTGTCTGCAGCAGAGTAATTTTCTCAGCCTACTTCCAACCCATGGTTGTTTGAGAGGTGAAAGGCCTCTTTTAATTTTGTACTGTCTCTGTCCCTTTTAGTTTAAGCTGACTGCTTATTCTATAATAATATAATGTTCTCAAAAACTTCATAAAGCTCCTCTGAATCTTACTGAGTTTTGCTCCATTGGGCAAAAGCCACACCCACAAATCATTATAAAACATTCTCTACCTTGGCTCTCTGTAAGACTGCAATATGACAATGCCCTTAAAATTCTCAGAAGCACAATATTGTTTAAAGAAGAGGGTCTGTGAGGCATACCTTTAAGATTTAGGGGACTTTTGTCTGAGATACCACTTTAAATCTTCCTATCAATATTTAGAGCATGTATCTCTGATGGAGCCATAGATTTTATCTCTGCCATTTTCAGATTTTAGAATCATCTGTCATTTGGAGAGCTGCGAATGAGAAATGTTGTGCTACTACACAATAACAGTTTCCTTTTCTCTAGCTTCCAATAACATTTTCCTTACTTTTCTTTGAGCCCTCACCAACAACTTCCTCAAGGGACATCATGTTTCTATCAACCATTCCCTGAAGGCCCTTTAGGCTTTCACTAATACCTTCCTTAAGGTCTTTCCAGCTTTTCCTGACAACCCAATTCCAACACCATGGGTTTTAGGTTTGGTTATAGTATCACCCCCTCTTCCAGGTAACAATATCTGTTCCAGTTAGTATGGCTTTGTAAGAAACCACCTAAATCTTAGAGGCTTACACAATAACAACAATATTTATTTTGCTCACAAATCTGTGATTTGGACAGAACTTGGGGGGACAGCTAATCTCTGTTCCACTTGGCATCAGCTGAGGCAGCTTGAAGTCTTGGGGCTGGAATCATGTGAAGCTCTCTGGGTTGGTGCTGAGAAGATTGAAATAGCTGGGGCCTGGCACAGCTGGGCCTCCTTGGGCATCTTTCTCTATGTTTACGTGGCTACTCCACATGACCTCTCAGTATGGAATCTTGAGGGAAGCTAGTCTTCTTATATGTCAACTTAGGACTTCCAAGGTGCAGTCCTAGAGCCAATAGAAGCCATATTTTATGACCTAGACCCAGAAAGTACACAAAATTATTTCTGCTACATGGTATTGTTTGAGACAGTTATAAAGGTCTGCCTGATCAAGGGGACGGAACACAAATCCCATCCCTAAGTCACACTGTTAGAAGAGAATGTGGGGTGGCATATGATTGGTGCCATCTTGGAAATTCTATCTTCCACAAATATTAAGTTCCATATTGCTACAAGTTGTAAATTTGCTTTTCCTTTCTCACCCGGGTGCTACTCCAGAACTTTTGCATCCCAGCCACTTGCTTCTGAGGAGTAGTCCTTCCTTCTGCTACCTACACTGGACCAGACATCTGTGACATTTCCTGGGGTTGGGTCTGCATTTATTCTTCCCTGGAGTTCCAGCTTCAAAGTTAGGGTAACTTCCTGGTAGTTTTAGCTCCTGGAGAGTAAGCAAATGGTGAAAATCCATCTTTGACCAGGACTTCCTGTTGCTATAATAAGTTCATTTAAGCAATATGTATTGAGCGTCTGTTATTAGCCAGGCACTGTAACATAGATACAGGGGATTGGCTTAATGCCTAAGAGTTAACAAGTGACCTTTCTCTCTCTTTCCTTCTTTCCTTCTTTCTTTCTTTCTCTTTCCCCAACCTCCTTCTCCCTCTTTCTCTCTCCTTTCTTGTCTTTCTCGGTCTCTCTCTTCTTCCTTTTTTCCCTCTTCACACTAAGCTGTCTGGGGTTAGATATCCCAGCTTCTCTTTTCTAGCTATATGACTTGGTTAAATTCCTTAAACTCTCCAGGACTCTTTCCTAATGTGCAAAATCAGGATCATGAGAATATTGACAGTGCGGAGTTGTGGTGAGGATTAAATGAAAAAATAGGTGTTAAATCCCTAGAATTGGCACATATAAAGAGCTCAGTTAAAGAACAGGCTGATGTGCTGGTGACCAGGAGCTGAGCAAGTATGGATCTAAGTTGAATGAGTCCTGCGGCTTATGTCATTTGAGGAGTCCTTTTAAAAAAGTTCAAAACTGCTTGATATACATAAGAACCAAAAAGAACATTAAGGCTGAAGTGTAAAAAGCAAGGGACACACGGGATGAGGTGAGGTCAGAGAGGTAGTCTGGGGTGAGTCTGTGTTGGACTCTATTGACCCCCCTACACACTCCTTAGTTTTGATTTTAGTCTAAGTAAAAGAGTGAGTTTCTGGAAGGTTTTTAACAATGGGCTGATACAATCTGATTCATATTTTAAAATACACTGTGGCAGCTGTAAGGAGAATGGCTTCTGCAGGAGCAAGAGGGGAGGCTGAAGACTGTTGAGCCCCCAGTGGTGCAGAGGAGAGACGAGGGTGCCTTCGGTTGGGGGCGGGAGTAGACACAGAAAGATAGGACAGAAAGGGATGAATTGGTCCTTTATTTTTTGAAATAGAGTTGAAAGTAGTTTTTAATGGATTAATTTGAAGATAAGTGGGAAAAACATCAAGAGGACTCTCAAGTTTTTAGCTTGAGCCAAATTATGCATTTAAATGTGCTAATACTTTTAATTAGTCTCTTCCTGGTTTTAATCCAGATTACATTATTTCTTCTGATTATGCACCTATTTCCATGATTAAGCTTTCAGAGTCCTAGGAGTGCTGACTGATAACCCTATTCTATGTACTTCCTTCTTTGTAGAGCTCTTCCAACTGCTGCTTTTCAGGTCACTTCTTGCCAAATCCAAGGGTTAAGCCCCCTACTTCTCCATATCCCCCTCCTCCTCAACATCCACCTTCTCCTTAATTTCTGTGAAGCGGAATGCAGCTGACCCATTCTCCTGCTTGTTGAAATGCTTTCCCCACCTGCCTCCAGCTCATCGCCCTCCCCTGGTCCCCCCACCCGACCAACTGGCGGTTCTGTCCGCCCGTCTCCGTCTCCTTGTCTCCTTGTCTACCTCTCCTCTGCTGGCTTCTCTAGTATTGGACTCCCTGGGCTCTTGACTTGCTTTCTTAGCTTTCAGCATCGTGCCCTTGGCAACACTCCCCGATCTGTGTCATGATGCCTTATGCATCTAAATAATGATAATGGCACCTATCGTTATTGCTGCCTGGCCCTTTGCTAATTGTGGTCCACATTATCTCATTTAACCCATTCCCCAAACCCTGTGAGGAATATGTTCTTATCACTATTTTCAAATGAGAAAACTGACTCAGTAAGGTGAAAGATCTTGTCCAGGCTTTGGTAGCTGGTTAGTGGTAAAGCTGGGGTTTAAACTCAGGCCTGGGTGGCTCATAAACTGTTGTTATAACCACTCTGGTTTACTGCCTCTGAGCTGCAGCTCAGGTGGCTGCATTTCTAGACCTGTACATCCCATACCTGTTCCCTGATACACCTGTACATCCCATACCTGCTCCCTAATACACCTGTACATCCTAGACCTGTTGCCTAGTGGATGCATATGTACAGGTGCTTCAAACTGAAATCACCATAATAACCTCCTCAACCTGGCCCTACAACAAAAAGTGATATTATACTTTGGGTTTTTCCCATAGTACCACGTCTCTTCCCCTCCCTAACCCGCCCCCACACACCCCTTTATTTCCCAAGGATTACCTTGAGGGTTTACCTCAGTTCTATCTTTGCATCTCCATAAGTCCATTGAGTCATTTTTTGACTCCTAACTCATCTCCTCCTGCTGCTGATCTCTCCTCAAATCACTTGGTCCTACTCTCTCAACTTTAGAGTTATTTTTTAGAAAAAAAATATCCTGACATTGTGCTTAAAAAACATTCTTAAGTCACTCAAGCCTCTTTACAATCGTCCCAGTTGGTCCCTAGTAACATGTTTTGTCGACATGCATATGATTATGTTCAGGTACATGTAGATACTATCATGATAAAAGAAATTCAAGTTTATTTGGAGGTAGATGTAAATCATGGTAGCTTTCATTACCTATTTCCTCAAAGGCTTACTGAAAGTATAATTGATGATGCTCGAATTCTTTTGATGCTAAAAACAGAATTCTCATACATGAAATCTATATACCAACCAAATCAAAAATTTTTTAAATAATAATCCTCTTTTGGTTTCAGATCTTAGAGAACTTTCCTAACCATCATTGTTCCATGGCTGCAGATCCTGAGGCCAAAGGCATATTCTTTTGTATAATAGTTTGGGTTTGTGTGGGCATATATGGGGACATGAGGTGGGGAAGGAGGTAATGTTAGCTTAAGTGCCTTTGCTCAACAGGAACTGATCTCATTCTTAATAGCTCAATTCAAAGAATTTTTTTTATTTTTTATTTTTTTCTCTCTCTCTCTTTTTTTTTTCAATCCACCACTAAGGGTCTCAATTCAAAGAATTTTTAATGTCTCTAGCACTATGGTAAGTTCTAATAAGTAAGTTGGGCAGGAGTCAAGTAAAATATTTAATGATAATATTATGGTAATAATTTTATACTGTTAATACATTGCAATTTATTCTTCCATTGTGTCCTGTAATAAAAAAGAGAGGATGAAACTGGTTTCTATCTTAGTGAAGTCACCTATGTGAGTCAGTTTCATACTACATGGATGATACATTGGGTTTAGAAGCAAACAGATTTGGGTTTAAATGCTAGATAAACCCTGACCAACACTTTGACCTTGGGGAAGTTGTATCTTTGAACTTCAATCCCCCTGTCCCTCCCCTCAAAAAGAAGAATAAAATACTTTTTCAAAAGATGTTATCAGGTTTAAATAAATTTGATCTTTCAAAGATTAACAAACAGCATTTTTCCTTCTTAAGAGTACCATACTTCACTAGTTCACATCTGTTTAGTGCTTAGGATTCCGGGGCTGAATGGTATTGTAAAGTATTTTAATTAACACTCACAATTTGGTAGGTGTGGAAACCTCAGGAAGGAATGAAAATTACTTATTGTCACATCCTAAGCAACTATCTGACTGGGGCTTACCTCACATCCCAGCTGTAGTTTCTACTTTATGGATGGGGGATTAGCCAGTAATTAAATACTGATGAAAAATCAACATTTAATTGAATTCAATAAATATTTGAGAGTTTTCTTAGTGCTGGTGAATGTAGTAGTACTTAAGCTAGTTTCTTTATCAGAAGATGCTCCCAGTCTAAGGAGACAAAGACTTCAACTCAACCACCTGACTGCAGGTGGGATGGGCTAGCAGCTGAAATAAAAATTTGAGACTGCAGAGGGAGAGAAGTTTTGCCTGTAGACAGAAAGGAAAGCTTCCCTAAATCTGTTGTGTGCATAAGGAAAAAGTCTGCTATTTTAGCCATTCTATTATCAGTTCAACAGATGTTTAAGGAACAAGTCTTTACCAGGTACTGTGTTCAATTTGATCAGAGGAAAAGAAGACAAATAATATGCCAAACAGTTTACAACAAGGGTGGGGGGTGGCGAGATAAGGAGAATAACTACCACAATAGGTGATGATTTCCTCATTTCCTAATTAGCATGGCAGCTCCAGTGGGCAGGGATTTTTGTCTTTCTTGTTTATTACTTCATCTCCAGGGCTCAGAACAGTTCTTGATACATAGTATGGTCCAAGTAAATATTTGTAGAATGAACAAATCTAATAAAAAGAGATGTAAAGAAACATAAAAGATATTGGCATTTGCAGAACATTAAACCAGGCAATCACCAAACAGTAGAAAAAGCCCCCCACCTTATTCTCTGTGGAAATGAAAGGTCAGCAGCCAAAACTTGCTCCATGATTCAGAGTTGCATGTATTTTTCTTGACCGCTGGGCTCACAGATTTAAATTTAACATGTACATTTCCAACCCTCCTTTCTCCCAGTGGAATTGAAGTTTAAAGTGGAATTTTGACAGCAACAGATTTTCAGACCCCTTTACATCCCTGGCAGGGTTTTGCAAAAATGATGTAATCTCCAGGGTGGATGAAAATATCCAGACATGGGAGGCTAAGAAGAGCCGAGTGCAGCCTGCAACCTCTGAGGCCTGCAGCAATCAATTGTATATCCTGAGCATCCGGGGCAGCTGGACACAGAGGAAACTTGCCTGTAGCTTGCAACTGGGCAGAGTGGGGTGAGTTGGAGGGAGAGTGGGGAGCACCATATGGGTAATGTTTGTTTTCTCACCTCTTATTGTTACCCCCCTCCCCTTCCCCTTGCCTTCTTTACAGATTTCCAAGTGGATGTTTCTTTCTAAAAGCAAATGACCCACAGTGCACAGACACATGTTGTCATTCTGCTTATTTTACAAATAATGTTATGACCACAATAATGAAATCCACCATCTTAACAAGTTGATTGCCATTTTTCCATGTACTATCTACCCCCTCATCATGTTTGTACAATTTTGAGAGATTTGCATTCATAACAGAGGTTAGCGGGTTTCTACTCTGGCTGGTCACCAGAATCATCAGGGTATCATCGCATACCCATCATTTCTGGGTGAGGGACAGGTATCTGTTTAGTATTTTTCAAAAGCTCCACAGGAGATTCTAATATACAGGCAGGGTTGAGAACTTCTAGAGCAGATTCAGTTTTGTGTAGCATTTAGAGTTACAAATCCATTTTCTGTGCTGAGATTATTTATACTATCTTTGCCCTTTAGGTGTTTAGGAGATAATGTTTAAATAATGGAAATGACTATGAAAAACATTTTCCAAAAACATTAGGTATTTTTTCTTAGTTTTACCTGGCACTGAGGGATAGAGTTGCAGCCAGAGGGGTTGGATTGAGCTGTGGGCATGACCAGGAGCAAGGCTGCTAATCTGCAACTGTGGTGGGAAGCTGAGGGGCAAGAACCACAGTAGGTCATATACTGGTAATCATAGATGCCTTATTTTATAGCACCCTTTCATGCAAGGTACTATGTTAAATATTTCTAATCTAGTTATCTCTAATTTTCGTAACTGTTGCTGGAAAGTTCTTTTTCTACTTACAATTGACAGGAGAAAGAAGAACCAAAGCTCAATGAAATAAAGCAACTTGCTCAATTTCACACAAAAGCAAAAGAACACCTAGCTGGTTCTCCCACTTTGGCTATTGTTAGTGTTAAAAGATAATTTTCAAAAAACAGTTAAAATCATGATTCTTATAATAGTGGAAAACATTTTCTCCCTGTAGTCTCCTAGGTTCTCCAACTGGGGTCCTGCAATGTAGACTGACAAAAGACTGACAGACTAATAAAAGAAAAATGAACAGAAGTTTATTAACACGTGCAGAGCACATACACACAAAAGCACTCAGTGAAGAGTAATAAAAAGAGGTGGTTGGAACCTAAGCTTATATAATGATTAGGAAAGAAAAATAAATTTATAAGAAGTGACAAGACAAAGGGAAAGAGTTTTAGGCTTCCAAGGGCAGCAAAGTGTGGGAAGGTAAATACATGGGGAAACTATGGAAGGTAAAGGTTGCTGTGTAGGTAAAGTTTCTTGTGTAGATTCCTCAGTGACATCTTCTGTATCATTTTTGGTGATAAGGTCGTTATTCCCTTCCTGGTACAGTAAGTGGGTGTGTGGAGCTGGGGCTGGAGAGACACCTTCACAAGGGGCATTTATGATCTGCTTGCAGGCAGATGGGGGTGGGGCAGAGAACTTTTCTTATATCTGTTTTTTCTCAATGGCCTTCAGCTCAAAATAATCCTTATGCCAGAGTGGCATGTTTTGGGGCAGCATACTCAAACACCCTTCATTATGCAGGCTTAAAAATGAGCACATTTAATTAATTCATGGGGGAATCAGGCAAATGTTATAACCTGTACAAAAGAAAAGTCAAAAAAGCACAAATGTATACAGAATAAAAGGATATTGAATTGAATGGGCAAATGGAGGCATTTTTTTTCCCCCACAGATTGGCAAGGAAGACAATGAACCGCTACAGAACAAGACAAAATGTGCAGGTCTATCCATTACCTACAAACTTACAGAGTCCAAAGTCAATGGACAGGCCTAGAATCCAGTGACTCAGAGGGGTGTCTTCTATGCAGTGCACACTTTTCCATCGAAACACAAATTCTTTTCTGCATTAGACACCTGGTGGGAGGATGATAATGATGCATGGGGTGTCCCAAGGAAGGGAAGAAAACCCCTTAACTCGCCAAGTGGGTTTTTAGCTTCCCCAGGGAAAGAATTCAAGTGCGAGCCAACTAGTGACAGAAAGTTTATTGAGGTGGAGACAGACAATAGATTCTACTCCACAGACAGAGTAGGAGTCCTCTCCTGAGCAGGAAGGAGACAACTTATGGGGCAACGGTAATGTTTTTTAAATGTTCAAAAACCCAGTATATGACCAACATTGTCTCGTGGTCAAGCCATAAAGGTTAATCATAAACTGCTGTCACAGAAAGGTAAGCACAAACAGTTTGTAAGGCATTTGACTTAGTAATTCATCAATCCTTGGGTGGTTCCGGGCTGGCAACTTGCTGGTGCCTTCCTTGGTCGGAGTGGTTAATGTCTGGTATGGGTCAAAATGGCTGCACTGAGGCTCTCTTGACCTTCCTTTTCTGCCTTATCCCTAGATTGATAACATGGAGGCCTTTGAAGTACTTTGGACCAAGGCAGGGATATATCTGTGGGTTGAAGTTTGGAATACTAGTTATAATACGGAACAAGATAATTTAGGATTAACATGGCAGAGGTTAGGGACAGCACCTAAAATGGCCACCATAGTCAGGTTAAAAGGTCAAATGCTAAACTCTTGCTAGTCTCACAACTACCTTACACGTGATCGTCAAGGAAGACAACTTGTCTCCCAGTTTCACGGGAGGAGATGGGCCTAAACTTCAGGAAATTAGAAATCCTACCTCTAGTCATAAAGATACAATAAATGTAGCAATTTTATCTTGAAAGCATGAATATAGAGGGTTGCGTCCACTTAGCTATAAAAAAGGAAGATTTCTTTTGTCTTTGCAATCCCTTGAGTGGGCTGCTTATCATGGGCTGCACATCACATTCTGGTTTAATGCTTATTCAATAATAAAATTATTTCCTCTCTCTTCTATCTTTGTGAAGAGGTTTCCGGTTTCCTGGGTTGGGAGGAAATTTTGTTTGTAATTATCTTTCCCCAACAGTAGACACAAGAGTAAGATCAAACTGAAGAGACTCTTTGAGTATATCACCGAAGGCTTTGCAGGCTGCGTTCAGAGGCACAGATGGAGAGCTGCTGAAGAGGAGGGATCTAGAGTTGGCTGTTGGGAGCGATGCACTGGCCTCGGGAAAGCTCTCTCAGGCCCATCCACCCTACGACTGCTTGCTGCCTGTAGTCACCCACCACAGACACCTTTCAGGGTCTCCAGCAGATAGATGTTCTGGTGCTGCCTGGGCTGTGGCCTGGCTATATGGCTACACTTTCTTAGACTGAAAGCTTTCTTAGAGGTGCAGCCTCTGTTCCCTGGGATTCCAGTTTCACAGACAGTATGGCTAACTGGCAATTTGATGGTTGAACACTTAACAGTGAAATTAAGCCACATGAGAAGGTAGGGTTCAAGAGATCGTGTCTAACATTGTGATTTTTGGATCTTAATTGCCTTAGTTGCTATAGGCTGAAGTAGTGAGAACCAAAGCCATCTTATTGTGATACTCAGCCTGGATTCTCAGAACCACACCTTCCTGTCCACGTCAACACAACTTTGCTATTGTAATGTCTTGGTTAACGTTACTTTACTTTCCCAGAGTCTCCTGCCCAGGCAGATAGCTTGATTGTTCACTATCGGAGAGTCCCCAAAGGCAGAATAATATAGGTGGTGTCAAAACTGTTTTCTTAATCTGCACCCTATACTGCCTATACCCTATACTGCCAAATATATGCCAGCAATTGCACACGAGAATAAAATGTGGAGATTTTTTTTAAAAAGTACACATGTCTGTACCCTAATCCAGTATTACATTTCAATAAACATCCCAGTGGGTAGAGTTAGGACATATCTATTTCGGAAAAGCACCAGATAATATGAAACCCTGTTCTTGGCCCTTTTAACCAGTTCCTGAATGTCTGTCAACAACCTTAGTTTAACATGTACAAAACAAAAACAAATTATTTTCCTTCCAGACTTACTCCTCTCCCTCTATTTTTCATATTTGTTTATAATATCACCATCCTTATGAATGCAGGAATGAGATATATTAGTCTGGGCCCAAACCAGAGAAACCACACAGTAATGGGAAAGTTTAATGTAAAAACCTAACAACTATAAAAGAGGATAAAAGTAATAAGAACTTGGCCAGGAAGAAGTAAAGTCTAAGGAATCTAGGAATAGCAGATAGAAGGAGCCCCCAGAGCTGAGCCAGAGCAGGAAAGGAAGACCAACCCCCCACCCCCTCCAGGGCTGAGATCCAAGCCTTGTTGGAGAGGATGGCAGAGAAATCGCTGTGGTGTTTGCTGGCAGAACTTGCCAGAAATCAGCCTTCTAGGGGCCGAGGAAAGCTGATCACAGGGATATATCCTACAGGGGAGACATTCCGCTACAAAACTGTCTGAGGGGGGTGCCTGGGTGCCAGCCTGCTGGCTGCCGGGAACTGAGAAAGCTTCCTGCTACCGGAGAAGGTGCTGGAGAAAGATATGTATACTTGAGCACACCAGGATGCAAAACCCTTTCCTCCTGTGCCCTCTACTGACAAAGCCCAGCATGCCAGCTGGCAAGGGAAAAATATTTAACGGGTTCAACTTCACAGAGCAGGCTTCGGGTGCATTTGGAGCTAGGCGGCTATAAATTGCTAATGGGCACCCGGGCAAATGATCCCAGGCTGCTCCCCTCCCTTACTCTCTGACCCTATTGGCACCACGTCCTGTAGGGCTTGCCCTGGAGCTGTCTCAGTGTCCCCACAGTGTCACCATCACCTCCTGCCTCCTCACTGGCCTCCTGCCCCTCGACTCTCCACTCTTCCAGCCCTTCCCATTGCTTCCAGACACATTTTTCTTGAAGTGAAATGCATCTGATAATGCACTGTGCTAGTAATTCCTCTATTGGTTTATACGGGATGCAAATAAGACTAAGAGATATAGTGCTAAGTAATCTAAAATGACACGGCAAATGAGCATGATAATATAATACTACTATCTGGAAATGAGAAATTCTCTTCTTGAATTTTCCATCCTGTTTATTAACCTGTTGAATTATGGTTAGAAGTACACTTAAGGAATTTTGAGAGAAAACTGATGGAGTGAAGAATTAAAGATGAGAAATTCTGCTTTCTCAAACTTGCATTTCAGATACTGAATAAGAAGTTCTTTGAAATCCTGGATTGAAGAGATGAGAAATGAGCTAACCATCATTTGAGTGATTGACTAATAAACAACTTAATAATTAGTGGGCACTGTATACACTGCCCTGAGAGGTGTTTACATCTGGGCAGAATCAACTTTTCCACTGGGTACAATGCCGAGGACACACAATGAAAATGTTTCTGTCTCTTTTAAAATCAGAAGGAAAAAATGAACTTTTAGGTCAAAGAAAATATTTTAATATGTAACATTAATATATTTGTACAACACAGTTGTCAAGTATATATATTTTAAAATACTTTTTTATAGAGGGCAGGACCCACAAAGCCAAAAGTGCTTCATGTCCATGAAAATCATCCTATCTGGGGGCTCATACAGAAGTTGAGACTCCAGTTCAATGTTTTCTAACCTATAGGTCATGGACTCACAGAGTTTATGCAAAGCTTGGCAAATCTGAAGCTCTTGCAGTATTGTTCATAGACTGAGTAATATTTGAAAAACAATTGTTAAGTCTACCTTTGTGATAAATAAGTTATAAATTTGTTTTAAAGTGTTTTTAAAGTCATTCTTTCACATATTCTCAGCAATGATTACCAAAAGAATAGCCACTATGATGTATATCTGGAAGGAGTCCATATAATTTTATATTAGAAAAGTGATCCATAAACTGGAATGTCTGAGAAGCATCGATTAATAAATATCTATACAGTAACTGTAGCAACATTTAAAAAAACTTGATTATTATAACTAACTCTCTCTGGGCTAAGCCAAGATGTATTCATTTAGGACAAGGGTTTACATGTACCATACATTAAATCTAAGAGATGGCCGGGTGCAGTGGCTTATGCTTGTAATCCTAGCACTTTGGGAGGCCAAAGCAGGAGGATTGCTTGAGGCCAGGACTTCAAGACCAGCCTGAGTAAGACTCTGTCTCTACAAAAATAGAAAAATTAGCCGGGCTTGGTGGCACATACCTGTAGTACCAGCTACTTGGTAGGCTGAGGCAGGAGGATAGTGAGCTCAGGAGTTTGAGGCTGCAGTGAGTTATAATGACACCATTGCACTCTGTGCACTCTAGCCCAGGGCGACAGAGCAAGATCCTTTAAAAAAAAAAAAAAAAATCCGAGAGATAACCAGTACCTCTTGCTACTAGTAGATGAGGACTAGTACCTAGTACCTTTACTTGGAAGGGGAGAATTTTATTCTGAATCCTCTATGACTCAGTTGAAAAGATTAATAAATTATTCAGCCTTTACAAATGGTCTCTAAATTGGGAAAAGGGCTGAGTTTGGAAAAAATAGGCATGCGTAATTTCCTTTTGTTTTGTGTTTAATCTTTTAAAAAGAGTTTTGTTTTTTTTTTTAATTGTAGTTAAAGCCATTCTGTCTTCAGTCAGTACCTCTAGGTTGGCAGTGTTATAGGTAAAATCCAGGCTCCCATCATCCTAGAAAGTTCCTGCAGTAGAAAGAAATGGTCACCAGATTTGGACAAACCTGTACTGAAATCTTTAATGAACTTCCTTGAATTATGTGTCCTTGGAAAATCACTTAATTTCTTTCAAACTTCAGCTTTTATTAAAATCTGTAAAATGGGGATTAAAATATTTTTCCCTGAGTATCTCCATTCTTATTGTGCCAACTTCTGGGTTCAATATACTCTGGTTTGTCAAACATCGAATTCAGAGAGCTGAGAGAGAGACTTTGAAATTTTGTACAGGAACCAGCATAACATTTTAAATTCCATTTTAACTCTATAGAAAATTTACTGATTTTATTTGTGAAATAATTATTGATTCTTTAAAAAAATAATTATATTAAATTAATAATAGTCAAATTTATCTATCAAATATCTTGTACCTTCTATTACTATAATGTTTTCTGTTTTCATCCCTCAATTTCTTTCCCACTGTCATTACTGTGATGCTGGTTTCTATTCTTTCCAAAATATTTTAAATTATTTTTATTTTTTTCTTTGCAACATGTGCAACCACCAATTCTATCTAGTTCTAAAATATTTCCATCATTCTCAGGTAAAACTTCTTACCTTTAAGCAGTTTTTCCCCATACTGGCTTCTTCTAACCTGTGGCAGCCATCAGTCTGCATTCTCTCTATGGACATGTCATATAATTGGAATCATATAATATGTGACCTTTAATGCCTGGCTTCTTTCACTTAGCATGCGGTTTTTGAGATTTATCTCTGTTGTAACTTATATCAGTACTTTATTCTTTTTTATGCCCAAATTTGTACATAGATATGTTCTATTTTATGTATATACTATAATTTGTTTATTCATTGATCCATTGAAAGATATTTGGTCTGTTTTCATCTTTTGGCTATTGTGAATAGTGCTGCCATGAACATTCATGTACATGTACATCTTTGAGTACCTGTTTTCAGCTCTTTGGGCTATATTGCTGGGTTACATAATAATTCTGTACTTAACTTTTTGAGGACCTGCTAAAGTGTTTTCTGCAGTGGCTGGACCATTTTACATTCTTGCAAGCAATGTATTAATAGGAGTGTTCCAATTTTTCCATATATTTGCCAACACTTGTTTATAAGAATATTGACTTTGCAAGATCGCTGAGTGGCTTAAATGAGATGGGAGCTCTGGCAAGGAACGCAGTGAACAGCCAACCCCATAGTGCCCTCGCATCTAGATTTCTCAGTGCCCGTGTCAATCAGGGATAAACTTTGTCTTGAAGAATTCACATCCCCACCTTCTTCCTCACACAGATACAAAGGTGGATGCTTGGCTTTGGGCTGGGACTGAGCGGAGTGGGAGGGGGTGAAGGCAGGACAGAAGGCTATCTTGGGATGACATTCCTTTGTTCATATCCATCACATCTCCCTTGCCATTTGCTTGTCCATGTACCTCTGTCTCTTACTACCTCCATTCAGAGGGCATTTTTTTCTATAAACAATTATAATTAATATTTTCTAAATGTAGTATACAAAGAGTCTTATAAGAAAGCATACAGAAATAAAAAGGGAAAAAAGTGCAGAATTCCACTATCTTAAGCAACTGCTATAATTTTTCTGGTGCCCTTATTCCTAAATGTTCTGAGCATGGATTGATGATTCTCACTTCAAATACCCATATGTGTCAGCAGGGAAAAGGTGAAAAATACCCACGTCTGGGCTCCTCTCCAGAACTGTGGATTCATTGTCTCTAAAATAAGATCCCAGAATCTGCTGTGTTCTGGTTTCCTTGTGATAGTCATCCACGGCCAGGATTGGGAACCACAAGAGAATACAGAACTTTTTTCTTCAACTTTCAGTTTGTAGGTCAAATTGACAAGTAATGATCACATACATTGGTAAGAGATGATAGAAATATTTTCTAAATTTTTGTTTTAAAACCTTTTAGTGTCTGTCCCCTCTTTTTATATCCTCCATCTGTGTGCAGTCCCGTGAGACAGAACAGTGGGTGACCTATATGGAGAGCAGGGAAGTAATTTTGTACAGAAACCAGCATAGCATTTTAAATTCCCTTTTAACTCTATAGAAAATTTACTGATTTGATTTACAAAATAATTATTGATTCTTTAAAAAAATAGTATATTAACTTAATAATAGTCAAATTTATCTATCAAATATCTTATACTTCCTACCACTATAATGTTTTCTGTTTTCATCCCTCCATTTCTTTCCCACAGTCATTACCGTGATTCAGGCTTCTATTCTTTCCAAAATATTTGGAAAGTGGCCTCAAGTCTAAAGGGGAGGAGTTAGGATGTCTCTAAATCATTTAGATTGATGTACAAGGTCTCTGATCTGCAGCTGAAGTATATGCATTCAGAGGACAAATAAAATATCATATTCAATTATAATATCTGCCATTTAATAACCCCCTACCAGATTCTGGGGACTGTGTTTGATGTGTTACAACCATTATTTTAAATCCTCAATATAATCCTGTTAAGTCTGGAGCTGAGAGAGAGACACATGAAGGCTTATGTGTAGCAAAATGCTGTCTATTTTGAGCATCTGGGTGCAGATGGGTGAAGGCCAAAGAGCATCCACCCTAAGGGAGGGGAAAGCCTTGGGTTTTATAGAGGGTTTCTCAAGAGGGAGTGAGTACCTGGGCCAGAACAGCCTCTGCAATAAAACATTTTTTTAAACAACCAATTTCTGGGACCCCAGCGTCAGTCTCATTCTGTAGAGATAAGGGAGGGGGGTAGTTCTGTCCTTACTAGGAGGGATCAGAATGTCACAGCTGTCTGTTAGATTTTACAAGCTCCAGGGACTCTCCAGACTCCTATGGCTATTGTTTCACAAACCTCAGTTTTCTATTAACTGCTTTCCGTCCCATACGTACTTTTTGAGTTCCCACCTGGAACAAACCTAACAATCCTTCAGTGTTGTAGGGGCCAAGAGAAAACTTCCCCTTTGCCCTCTCTAAAGGTTTGCTGAAAAACCAACTGACAAAAGGCAGACTAATTGGAGAAAAGGCATACACATTTGTTAACATGCATACGAGGGAGAACCACAGAGGGATTGCTTATATATCATCTTGAGGTTACAGAAAGAATGGGGGCTTGGATCATGGCAAAATGGGTTATGGTGACAAAATGCATTGTGGGAGTTGAAGAGGAGGCTAGCAAAGGTGGTCTCATTATGTAGATGAAGCCTCACAGGTAGCAGCCCTTAGAATGGATGGTGAGTGTTTCCTTCATACCTTTAAAGGTGTCAGATTTGTTAATCTTTCCTAGATCAGACAAGGGAAGAAACTCAGAGAAAGCCCTGCTGCATCAATGCAGATTTTCTAAACATATGCAAGTCTTCCCCACAAAAAACAGCTTTGCAGGACTTCTGTTTGCAGGCCCTCTGAACAGACAGCTCAAAATATGTCAAAGAAATATATTTGGGACTGAAATATTTTTATTTCTTTCAGTCCACACTTTGAAATTTTAAACGGTTTCACCTTAAAAGCCAAGTTAATAGCTGTGGAGAGATTTGGGTTAGAGGTTGTTAGCTAGAGACAGACAAAGGAGTGGAAAAACAAATTGAGATAAGCAGAAAAGAACAAATTTAAAAACATGGTCCCATATCTTCTTGAATCAGTATCTTAGTCCTGAGAATAGACCAGTATCAAACAGTTGTGTCCCATTTCAGGAGGTGGCATTGCAGATGGGCTAGTCCTTTATATATGATGCAGGTGAATAGATCTTTAATAAAAGGCATTTCCAAGGAAACTAAAGAAAAACAAAGGCTCATGTCTAGAGTAGTCTGTAGAATTTTTCTAGAGTCTCCGAAGCATCTTCAGATTTCAGTGGCAATGTGACAGATTTTTCTGGATTACAATTCATATCAGGTGTTCAAGTGAACTCAGTAGTTTACACATCAGCAGACATGAAGGCTGTTTATAAGTTGCCGTGGTGGTTTTCCCCTAAGTTTATAGCAAGTTGTCTTGCTTTAGTTTGCAGGGCTTGAAGAAAAGCAAAGTTTTACCTTCTAGTGAATCTAAGTCAGAAAAATGGGAGAAAAATTTGAAAATGTTAGTTTAGACACTTATAGTCAGGAAAGTATTTAGGATTCAGTCCAAACTCTAAGCAAATAATAAAAACTGAAAAACAATGGAAAGTGCTACAATCTATTAATAATAATAGGTATTCTATAGTTTTCTTCTGAAACATAATTTTTCTCTCTCCAGTTCTCCATTTCTACCAAAGACAAATGATAGTAGGACCAATTTATTTGCAAAATAAGTTTTAGTCTTAGTAAAATAGGCCTGACTATTTGCATAAAGGACAGCAAGAATAGTTATTGGTAGCTTTAATATGGAAATAGGGATGAAATCAAGGGGAAAAAGTGTTATTTAGTTATAATACTGTACTGAAACCTAATACAGTTTGGTCTCTAGTTGTGCCCTGTATTGAAAACAGGGGACGGAAATTGATCCCCATCCTAATGCAGCCACCTGTTCTTCCAGCAGCTTCCCCAGGGCAACTGGCTTAGATAGGTCATTCTCCTTTCAGAGGCCCTGTGTGGTGAGGGAGGAGATGGGCTTTGGATTTGGACATGCGTCGATTCAAATCTAGACACAAAGGTACCAAATAATATACCTCAGTTTCCTCATCTTCAGTATAGGAACAAAACATTTTGCAAGGTTACTGGGAAGTTTAAGATTTTTATATGGCACCATATAGCTCACTTTCATTTAGTGCTTAAAACACTAAGGGTGTAAAGAACCTCAACTCTTATCTTGTCCAGCTCCTTGTATCACAGATGTGGAAATACTAGGAGACCATGTGAGATCTATCAGTCACTTTACACAATTGTTATATAATTGGGAATAGGTTAAGGAGTCATCTCCTAGCCTAGCAGTCTTTGTTCCTAGTGATGATTAATTGGTTTCAATCAAATGCTAACGAGATATTAAATGGATCAAATGGAACAAATAAGTGAGAATCTTCCTAATTCTGGACATTAGGCTGGTGTTGCTGGGTACAATGGTGAATAATAATTCCTTTATCTGAAATGGCTCCTAGAAATTCTTAACATTGGCCACACACCAAAATCACCTGGGGGAGACTTTGGTCTTATCCATGCCTGGATCTCACCCAGAATTTTTAATTCCATTTGTCTGGGGTGCAATACAGGCATTAAACATTAACACAACTAAATAAATATTATTTAGAACGGGATAATAGCTGTGATGGAAGTGAGAAGTGCTTGGGAGCACAGAGGAAGGAGGGATTGCCTGGGGATTAAAAAGGCAGCTTCGAGAAACCAAATGAAGAGCAATTCATCATTATTTACCTTACTTATCATATCCACCATTAATTCAACAAATATCTGTGGAACAAACTGTCTCTCTCGGGTATTGTGTTTGATACCATCTGAATAAAAGAAGAGACATGAACCAAATGGTTTACAATTAAGGGACAGAATAACAACAGCTGAATAAGAACAAGAATTTATAATTCCTTCCCAAAGAGATACAAACAAATGCAGAAGTTCCCTGTCCTTTAGAGCAGCAAACCAGGCAACCTTCAAATAGCAAGAGAGGCAGCTCTTTGAAGATCCAGGTCAGCCCTGGCTTTTTATTATACTGATTTGCATTTGTGCTCTGACAATTTGGCTCAAAGATACAATTTACAGGCTTTTCTCCACTCCCCTTATCCTTCCTCCCAGCTCTTGCTGCCTTCCCCACCCTCACTTTCCTCTCAGCCTCTAGTTTAGGATAGAATTTGGCCTGACAGCTGCAACAGAGGCCCTACCCCCTTTGGAGACCTGGTGCATCCTTGCAGAATGAGGTCATGTCCCGACAGCAGTGGAAAATCAAGGTCACAGGATGGGAGAGAAGCACAGAAAGGCTGACAGCAGTGGAGGGCAGCTGGAGCTCCTCTCTCTCCCCCTTTCTCTGCACTTCACAGCAGCCTAGTGAACTGGAGAAGTCAGGACTTCCTGGACTCTCATGTCCTTGCACCTAGATGTAGGAGGGTGGTTGGCTGAGGGTTGAGACTGGGAAGAGTGGGAGACTATCGAGGGGGACTCAGGGATCACGTTTGTCTCCTCACCTTCTCATTGCTGACCCTCCCATTCCTTTACCATTATCTGTCTCATGGCCCTCCAAATAAATATTTCTTTATGCAAACAAATAGCAGAGTCTAAAGAACATGGCAATTTCTCTGACTTTATTTATCGAACAACAACATATTGTAACAACAACAATGGGGAGTTGATAAAAAAAAATTTCCTCAGCATACTCCTATGTTAACAAATCAACTATTGTCATGTTATCATGCAGTTTATTATTCTTTCTTCTTATTTTTTGTTTTGTACAATTTTGAGATATTTGTAATTAGAGAGGTGATCAACGGGTCTCAAAACTTACAGGGATGTTGCCCTCAGCTGCTTCTACTATTGAGTGTTCTGCTTCTCTTGCTATGTTATTGCTGGCAGTTGTCAGAGGCTCCAGGAATAGTGGGGACCAGAGAGGTGTCATAACAGGAACTAATTTGAGGAAATATGGTGTTTTGTGTAGAATAGGCCAGTGAGATGCACCAGCCATATCCCTTTTCTGCTGGGAGTGCTGTTGGCTGAGGGCCCTCCATGCACTGCTTTCAGCTGAGGACTTTCCTTGCCCAAGGCTACGCTCTGTGATCAATTACTGGTTGATGCAGGGTTGTAAAAGCTCTGCTATATCACCCCAACTTGGGACAGCTTTAAAGGCTGTTCCAGCTTCTGAGCTCCCATGGGATCAGATGACAACTTCCTTGACATTTACCATAATCTCCCTCTGCTCTGTCCTGGTCTTTTTTCTTCACAGATGTGGATCTGCAGAGTACTCCCAAATAAAACTCCTTCATGCTAATAGCTTTCTCAAAGTCTGCTCCCAGGGGAACACAACCTGAAAAAAAGACAGAGATTGCCATCGGAAAATGCCAGTTGGTTTGGGTAGGTGGGAAAGCTAAGGCTAGCAAGGATAAAGAAAGAGTACCTTCTAAGACACTGTCTGATTATTCCAGGCATTGTAAAGCAGGGTTACTTTGAATAATCAGCTGCTGCATGGAATGGGCATATGAATTGAAGATTGGAGTATAGACCACTGGATAGTATATGAATAAAAAAATGTTCTTTGATAAAAGAGATTACAGCATAGGTTGAATGTGGCAGGAAATGTGTCTTTCACTATGGTCTTCACTTTAAGACTGTAGACAGGTTTGCCAAAGATGTTTTGGATTGGGAGGGTAAAGTAGACTCTGACCACCTTGGCTTGTCCTTTTCCTGGGGGTAGATGTCAAAGTTAATGTCCAGCTAGAGAGACTAATTGAGGATATGTGTGTCACTGAAGTTTCCTAAAGACTGTGTTCAGATCTCCAATGGACAGTGCTATGGTTTGAACATGTCCTCCCAAAATGCAGGTGTGGGAAACTTAATCCCCAATGCAACAGTAGTGGGAGGGTAGCCTAAGGAGAAGTGTTTAGGTCATGAGGGCTCATTTCTTACATATGGATTAAAGTCACTATTAAAGGGCTTGTGGGAGTGGGCTCACTCACTCTCCCCTGCTCTTCTCATATAAGGACATGGTGCGTTCATTCCCTCCGGAGGACACAGCATTCAAGGCACCACCTTAGAAGCAGAGAAACTTGGCTCTAACCTGCCAGAGCCTTGATCTTGGACTTCTCAGACTTCAGAACTGTGAGAGAATAGTTCTGTTTTTTATAAATTACCCAGTCTCAGGTGTTCTGCTATAGCAGCAGAAAATGGACTATGGCAGACAGTATTTGTAGTAGACTGAATAATCATTCACTCCTCTCTGTATCTACACCTTTATTCCCCATCCCTTCACTTTGGGCATGGCCCTGGGACTTGCTTTGAGCAATGGAATGTTAGCAGCTGTGTCTGCTTGAAATGTGCTTGCATAGAATAGCTAGTCATCTTGCATCTCAGGACACGCCACCATGGTGGGTCTGCTAATCAAAGAGGATAAAAGTCATGTAGAGCAGAGCAAGACCTGCAGCCTGAAGCAGAGCCACTCCCATTGATCCTCAAACTCATGAGTGAAACAAATGTGTTTTGCATGAAATGTTGCATGTGTTTGCTCCACAGCAAAAATTAACTAATCCAGTAGTGTCTGCTGGTGGAAAGGGTCTTCACTTTGCTGCTTCCTATTCCTTTACTTGATCTGATAAAGCTCTCTCAGCCTTCTTCATACCTAGAGTCCCCTCTAGATGTTTTTTATGGAAAGGATGTCTTTCTGCTGCTTACATGAGGACTAGGTAGTAGCAAAATTCTCAGGTGAAAGATTTCTGAATTAAGGCTTGCCCTCTCTCCTGGTGTTCTGCCTTTCCAGATTGGGCATTTTTTAGACATTTTTGACCACTGGACACTTAGCAAATGGAGAAGTACATCTATTAGAAATGATGGATTATAATAGAATTACTGCATGCTGGCATTTATTGTTATTTTTGCATCTGCCAAAGTTCCTCTAGGTTATGGTGGTATTAGTGTACTCATCTAGACGCCAGTACTTTGAGGCTTATTCCTAGACTGTATTAGTTTTCTATTGCTGCTGTAACAAATTATCACAATCTTAGTGCCTTAAAACATCAATCTTACAGCTCTAGAGGTCAAAAGTCTAAAAAACATCTTTGTGGGTTGAAATCAAGATGTTGGCAGGGATGTATTTGTTTTTGGAGTCTTTAGGGGAGAAGCTATATCCCTGCCTTTTTGAGCTTCTAGAGGCTACCCACATTTCTTGGTTTATGGCCCCTTTTCATCTTCAAAGCCAGCACAGTATCATCTTCAACTCTCTCCTCTTACCTGATCTCTGCCTAGCTCTTTCACACTTAAAAAAACATAGTCGTTACATTGAGCTCACTTTGATAATACAGGAAAATCTTTTTATTCTAAAGTCAGTTGATTAGCAAGCTTAATTGTATCATCAATCTTAATTCCCCTTGCTGTATAGCATAACATATTCACAGGTCCTGGGGATTAGGGTGGAAACCTTTGGGTGGTCCATTATTCTACATTCTACATAGACTAAAAGACAGCCTTGTTTGCTAATAATTCTTGATTCTAGTTCTTTGGAAAGTAGGTGCCAGGATGGGCTATTGGTGCTCATATATTCTTGGGATACACTAAGCTCTTGTGATCTAGAAAGATTCGGTTTTAGAGTTTGAGGCTGGACACAGGTAAGTCTGTCTGCAGCCACCATGGGCTAAACTCATGGCTGAAGATCAGGCAAGCATCTTCCTCCTCTCATGAACAATTTTGTTTCAGTTGTTAGGGTAGATAAGTGTTCAATTCTTCTGCTCATCCTATTACCTTACCTACCTCATTGAGACTACATTTTCTTCTGTTCCTCTATATACTTCCATTCTATTAACAATTTAAGTTTTCCTTATCTTTCTAGTCTAAACTTATTCTATGATATCAATGGTACTCATCCCAAATTCCTGTTTTTCCTTGTCCTCTTTTCCTTCTACAATTGCTCTAATCAACCCCAATCCTGGATCAACCAACCATTTGCTTTCATTTTTCATGGAAAAAGATCCCAGTCTCAGAATTTAAAATGAAACATTTTTGTACATTAAAACCGTATTGTAAGACAGACAAGGATAATGCTCACCAGCAATGGCTAAAGAAAATATTACTTCTAGTTATTTAGCACCACAAAATTATGGGTTTCCATTATACAATGCTATTAACACGATCTAATTTCCTCTTAAGAAGTACACTGCAGTTAGCCAGTGAGAGGACTTTGGCCAGGGAGAAGGGCTCTTGGCCATGTCACTGCTAAGGAACAACTGCAACTTTTTTTTTGTGAGCTAGAAAACAAAAACACCCCTTCCTCAAGACACTGTACTTCCACATGCCAGAAAATTATAATAATTTTACATACATAAATCTATACAAATTTGTATAAATCTATACAAATCCATGATGATTATGATGTGATAAACACCCTGTAATGTACTGCCTCAATTTGCCCAACTAATAGAGACCACATTAGTCTCTATCTTTCCATGTTCTTCCCATTACTAAACTCTTAATGTTGTATTTTCATTCCTTTCAGGTTTATATTAGACACCTATGGTCTATCACAACGTCACAACTGTAAATGGAAATTTTGGTCCTGTGACACAGGACACAGGTTAAGGGCTTAGGTCTCACTTTGAAGACCAATCTCAAGTCTTGGGCCTTCCATACTTCTGACTTACTGATTATAAATTGGGGGTTGGTAGGAGTCTCTCTTCATGTTTGATAATTTGCCAGAACAGGTCATAGAACTCAGGAAGGCACTTTACTTGCTATTACCAATTTATTATAAAGGTTACCACTTAGGAATAGTCAAATGGAATAGACACATAGAGCAAGGTTTCGGGGTTCCTGGAGCTTCCACGCCCTCTCCAGGTGAGCCACCCTCCCAGCACCTGGCTGTGTTCACCAAGGCAGAAGCATTCTGAACCCCAACGTGTAGGGGTTTTATGGAGGTCTCACTACATAGACACAATTAATTAAATCATTGGCTATGTCAATGGAAAAAAGCCAAACTCTGTCAAATAATTTTTAAAGAGATTTATTCTGAGCCAAATTTGAGAATCATGACCCAGAGCCACGCCCAAGAAGCCTTGAGCAAGTGGACTCAGTGTGGCTGGGTTACAGTTTGGTTTTATACATTTCAGGGAGACAGGGGTTACAGGTAAAGTCATAAATCAATACATGGGAGGCATACCTTTGTTTGGCCCGAAAAGGTGGGCCATCTCGAAGTGGGGAAGAAGGGAGGACTTACAGGTAATAGGTGGGTTTAAAGATTCTTTGACTTGTAATTAGTTAAAGACATGAAGCTTTGTCTAAAGGCTTGGAATGTTCTAACATAAGGAGCTGTTTATCGGAGGTAAGCCACTGGATATATATTTGTTGTGTAAATTAAGGACCTGCAGGTTTGTCTTGCATACCCTTAGGCCTGTTAATGGGTTACAAAAGATGTCCCCAAGAAGGGAGGGGGGCATGATGAGGCATGTCGACCTCCCTCCTAGTGGCAGGCAATTTAGTTTTAGGATATTCCTTTGGCCAGGAGGGGGTCCATTCAGCCAGCCAGTGGGGGGTGAGCCTTAAGATTTTATTTTAGTTTACAGCTATTATTGATTAACTCAATCTCCAGCCCCTCTCCCCTTCCAGGAGGTCCAGGGGTATGACAGAAAGTTCCAACTCTCTAATCACTAGGTTGGTTCCTAAGGCAACCAGCCCTTATCCTCTCAGAGTCACCTTATTAGCATAAACTCCAGTACTATTGGAAGGAGCTTGTTATGAATAATAAAAGATGCCCCTGACACCTCTATCACTCAGGAAATTCCAAGGGTTTCAGAAGCTCTGTGTCAGGAACCAGAGATAAAGATCAAGTATACATTTCTTTTTTATTTATTTATTATTATTATCATTATTATTATTATTTTGAGCCTAAATCTCACTCTGCTGCCCAGGTTAGAGTGCCATGGTGTCAGCCTAGTTTACAGGAACCTCAGACTCCTGGGCTCAAGATATTTCTTACCATCATACTCTCAAACACAGCATGAGAGCTTGTGAGGTAACATTTGGTGGAGAAGCTGCTTCGAACATTAGGTAAGAGCCAAGGGTTCGGAGTGTCTGAACCCAACGTATGGAACTAGGGGGGCCAAGTGGGGTAGAAGAGGCAGAGGCAGAGTGCTAGCCTGAAGGTCGGGGCTGCACTTGAAGCTTTGCTTGCTCACCTCATAGACTCCTCACCCCTTAGCAGGAAGGGTTTGCTGGAAGCAAGTTCCAACATACACCTGTGTGCACACTGCAGGGAGGCCAGAACAGGCTTCGCTGTCGCTAGGTGACAGACATCAAGGGCAGAGTCAATGTAAGGAGAGTGGTCAAGTGTATTAGGAGGCCAGTGGTAGCGGTGCCAGTGGGAAAGTGTTTAGAGCACTTCCTGATGCGTTGGTGGGTGTCTAGAATTTCCTCTTGGGTGTTCCTGTTAGGTCCGGACCTGAGAGAGACACACATGAAGCCTCATGTATAATAAAATGTTGTTTATTTTGAGCATCTGAGTGCAGATGGGTGGAGGCTGAAAAAGGCGTCTAAGAGAGAAAAGGGGAGAGCCTTGGGTTTTATAGAGGGTTTTTCTGGGAGGAGTAAATACTTTTCAAACAACCCACAGGGATAAGGAAAGTAAGTTTCCCTTTTCCATTTCATTCCCTTATCTCCCTAGGAGTCTGGCAAAGGCTATGTGCCTAATACACCCCAGGAAGGGGAGAGGGGTGGGTTTTATAAGAGGTTTGGATGGAAGTTTAGGGAGGGTGAATTCTTTAAGCCTAACAGTCTCTAAGCTGGCTGGTCCCCAGTCGTTCAGTTAGTAAGCACTTATTGAGAGCCTTCTATGTGACAGGCACTGTGCTTGGCTCTGGACTGTGTGAAGAGGAGTAGAGACCTGAGAAAAGATAGAAGAGGAAATAATAACCTTTAGGAAATGGCTGTTCTGTAAGAGCAAGACAGCAATTCACTGCAGCACATTTCTATGAAGTCTGAGCAGGCAGAAGAACCATGGTGTCTGGAGTGGCTGTCTCCCAAGGGCACCTGATAACTGCATTGACAGCTTTGAATGGCATCTTGCAGAGTGGGGGCATCCAGTGGAATGGAAAGTTGCAGGCTGATTGGCTGAACAGTCCATGAAGATGGAGAATCTCTTTAATGATCAGTTACTTTGCTCTAACTTAGGTGCTTGTAGGGTAGGTGGAGGTGCAGGAGAAAACTTAGTTTGAATATGACAGGGAGCATATTTGGAATGGAGGCCATGATAATTGCAGAGGCATTTAAGAGTGACAGTGGTGCTGTGGCCTGGGCTTCTCCTTGTCATGGTGGTAGGAATTCAGCTAAAGGGAGTCATCAAGTGTATTAATTTCCCAGGACTCAGCCAGGTGCAGTGGCTCATGCCTGTAATCCCAGCACTCTGGGAAGCCGAGGCGGGAAGGATCGCTTGAAGCCAGGAGTTCACAAGACTGGGCAAAACGGCGAGCCCCTGTCTCTATGAAAAAAAATAATTAGCTAGCATGGTGGTGCACACCTGTAGTCCTAGCTACTCAGGAGGCAGAGGTGGGAGGATCACTTTAGCCCAGGAATTAGAGGCTGCAGTGAGCTGTGATCACGCCACTGCACTCTAGCCCGAGTGATAGAAAGAGACTCCATCTCTTAAAAAATAAAAAATTTCCTAGAATTACTCTAATAAATTACCACATACAGGGTGGCTTAAAACAACAGAAATTTATAATTTATTCTCTCACAGTTCTGTAGACAAGAAGTCTGATATCGGGGTGTCGGCAAGACCACACTCCCTTTGAAGGCTCCAGGGAAGGTTCCATCCTTGCCTCTTCCATCTTCTGGTGGCTCCAAATGTTCCTTGGCTTGTGGCTGCATGACTCCAATCTCTGCCTCTGTCTTCAGGTGGTCTTCTCCTCTGTTCCTCTGTGTGTCTCTTAACACTTGTCATTGGATTTAAGGCCCCCTGGTTATGTGGGCTGATCTCATCCTGAGATCCTTAACTTAATTACATTTGCAAAAACCCTTTTTCCAAATAAGGTCACATTCACAAGTTCTGGGAATTGGGCATATATTTTTGGGGGCCACCATTCAACTATGCAGACACCAAGTCCTCTGTATACTGTGTTCACAGACACAAATGGTCAGAGGTGGTCTCACAGATAAGCCTGTATTTCAGGCTCTTACATGCTTGCTCTGATAATTCCTTCTCTATCTTCCCCTGCTCTGTCACCAGATATCCTGGCTCACAGCCAGATGCCACAGCGAGATGTGTTTTTCTGCCTGTGTTGGGGCCCGATGCCTAAAACATGCTCAGTCCAAAGGATCTCCTGAGGGTGGGGCTGACCCTGCTGTACCCCGAGAATCTACTTCCAAGTTGGGCAGTTACTCAGCAATAGATGAAAATAAATCACTTTGAAAAGGTGACCCAAATGCCCTCGATAAACAGTAGCTATTATCGTTATTTCAAGGTCTGCCACAGATGCTCTGAATACTCTGAGGGTAGCTTTTACCGGGTGCCAGTTTCTTACAGGAAGAATCCAGGCCACAGAGGCAGCCTTGACAGCTAATCATTTTTGCTCAAATTTCTGCGCTGTAGATGCAGCAGTGAGTTTCATTTTGCACCTACACCCTCCTGGGAAACAGTGGTCCTCACTATGGTGTTAAAAACCTTGCTTTGAAGTATTGGGCTGCATCCTGTCATTATGGCAAAATTGGGGTAAAAATAAAATGAGTTTTCAACTGCTGCAAAGATGTACTGATGCCCGAATTCCAGCAAGCCCTCTCCCCTTTCGTGGGAATTGTTTAGAGCAGTCAGGACTGGGATGTGGTGGATGGGTTCATCACATCTGATAAGCCTCAGGAGCTACTGGATGACTCTCTTCTGAGGACCTTTCACTACCCCCTGAACAGTGCAGACTGTTTCAGTTTCATCCTGGAGAGATGTTCATAACATTTAACTAAATGTGAAAACCAAGTAGCAGACTAACATCATAGAATGAATATATAATGGAATACCAGGACCATATTATGATATTTTGTCCTCTGCTCCAGTTTTCAATATAGCGCTTGTCCTTATTTATATATTTAACTTATGTATCTTGTTGACTCTTCTGTTCCTCTGCACCATGAATGTAATAAGCTCCATGTCCTAGAACACAGTAGATGCACAAAATATACTGTTTAATAAAGAAATTAAACCTCAGCTTTCTGCTCTAACAACCCTAATCACTACCTCCACAAGGGAAAGGCATTAGTCTGGTCTCTAGCCACAGCACCACTTTTAGCAGCTAAAAGCCCTGTTTGCCTCTGCCTGTTGTGGTCAGAACAATAAAGAGACCTGCGTGACTAGGATGCGATGAACTAGGGAGATGGCAGTAAGAGATACTGTTGGAAGAGAATGAGTTTGTCAAGCTTCAGGACTTGCTATATGATGGATTTTCTGGGGGCCTTTTATTCCAGGGCTGCTGATCCCTAGTCCAGTATGGACAAACGTCTCCCTGGTCAGGGCATAGCCCCAGAAAAGCTTAGGGGAATTCTGTTTGAGGAGGACCTTTGTTTACTTAATGGCCAATGTGTTCAGGGTCCTAGGCTAGATAATCTTACCTTTGCTGTTTTATTTAGTGCTGTAAAATTATATAGTCCTCTCTCATGAAAATTATCCAGTTCATCTGTTTCTTCCAGTCCCATACTTGTCTAGCCTACAACCAAACCTCTAATCCTCAACCCCTGTTATACTCTCAATAAATTAACTCACTTCTGGCTTTACATCTTTGCCTTCCAACTTAAAACATTCAAGCTCTATTAGTCAGGTTAGACTGGGTTATGCTACAGCTACAAACAACTCCCAAATCTCAGACACTAACAGTAAGAAAGGTTTCTTTGTTCACCCAAGCTACCTGTTGATTGTGGGTAGACTCTGGCCCTTCTCCGCATAATTTTCACTCTGGGCCTTGGGTTGGTGAAGTTGCTTCTGCCTGGGCCTTTGGCAGAGGGGAGAGGAGGAGGTGGTGGGCCACATCATGACTCTTAAAGTTTCTACTTACAAGTGACACCTGTCACTTCTGCTCACATTTCATTGGCAATAGAAAGTTACCTGACTGAGCTGATATCAATGGGCTAGATATGGTTATTCCTCCCCCAGGAAGGGGCTCTGAATATTTTTGAGCAATAATAGAATCTACTAGATCTGAGATACCAGAGATTAAACCATCAGTATACGGTAGCCTAATCTTT
>VBSM01002217.1:40557541-40599984 GCA_008086735.1 Cheirogaleus medius
AAAAAAATAATAGAATCTACTAAAAGTGCCGTCCCTACTGAGGCGTGCTTGCTGTGCTTAGGTGCCCAAGCCCTCCTATCTTTCTTCCACGTACGCTCTGCCAAATCCAGAGCCTGGATGCATTCCTTATGTTTTGACTCTCAGACCAGCTCTCAGACTGCCCCGGGTTGTTGGAGGATGTGCCGTCCCTGATTGCCCAATCCACATTCATTGCTGGACCGTCATGTGGCCCAACATCTTTTCTTTTTTCCCTCATCAACTCTCTTTGACATTTGTCTGTTATTTCAAAGTTGACCCTCACAACATCCCAAATCCTTCAGTACCTGCCGATGATGAGCCTCCTATTTTTTTTTTTACAGAAAACAGGGGTGTATAAGTACAAATTATTATAAAAATTGTAAACCCCCTACAGTCCTTTTCACCTCTCTCTGCTGTTTTTATCCATAGCACTTGTGTATCCTCATTGATCTACTTAACTGATGTATCTTGTTTATTTTCTCTCTGCTTCCCCTTCCTCTTCCTCTAGGTTTGCCACCACCGTTCCTCCCCCCTTTCCTGTCCTAAAGTAAAAGTAGTTTCTTTCTCTCCAAGTGCATTGCATTCTGCCCATTTCCTATTTTTTCTTTTACACATTACTGAGAACTTTAAGCTGCCCATTTTCTATGGCCTCCCTCTCAACCCTGCACCATTTATTCTTCCTGCTTTCTTAAAAGCCAATCCCTTCCTCTTCACTGGCTCTTTCCCCTTGGTCTCCATACTGGCTTCTGCTGTCCTCAGGGACACACTGGGACCTTTCACATCCCACTGCCATTTCTTGGAAGGCAATTGTTCTCTACTTGTTCTGCCTGCTGGGCAGCTTCTTGGGGAGACTGGAGCAGTCTTGAATTACCATGCTAGGTTTGGAGCCCTCCGCTCTGCCACTTGGCTGTTTGGTGTGGGTATGTTCATTTATCTTCTTAAGCCACTTACCATTTCCTTAACTGTCAAAAGAGAAGAATAATTGTTATTTTCCTGGTTGATATGAAGAGTAGGAATAACTTACACAAAATGCATTATAGGTATGAGGTACTCTATAAATGGCAGCTAATGCCGTTATTAATGTTGTGATATCAGTCTCTGCTCAGATATCATTTGCTCTGAGTGCTACTCTGAATCATACCTAGCTGTTCTCTGTGTTCATAGAGCTCTATTATTAACTGTTTAAAAGCAGTAATTATTCTGATTCTAATTAGTGGTTCTTCCCAGTAAATTTTTAATCTTTTAGATCAGAGTCTCTGTCCGTTTTTTTTCAGTCTTACCAATGTTTTCTTATTCCTTTTTTAATTCACAGGCTAAAGCACTGGTCTTCTTTTATTTGGGACTAAATACATATTTTGTTGGAAGAGGAATTAGTTCCCAGTTCCATGAAATATGTAGTTCTAGAAAATGAATATGTACACAATCCATATTAATATTTCACTTGTTATCGTACCAAGGCTAAATAACAGATCCTAGGGTGACAAAGCAAGTAGCATCGTGATAGAGTAATCTTTCTTGAATTTGGAACTTCCTGAATTTTCCATATGTTTAACCTGCTGATTTAAATGTAGGCATCAGGGAGAATTTCTATGAAATTAAAAGAAAAATAGGAAATATAGAACTAAAGATCAGTGGTCCCATTTTAAACCGCATTTCAATGCCTGGTAAAAAGGACCATAAATATTAGATCAAACAGTGTAGAAATAATCAAAGGCTGCTGAAACATGCATCTAACATTTGCAGGACAGCGTAAGAGTTCAAATGGAGGCTCCAGCTCCATTTCACCCCACTCTGGCTCCATCCTGTACCTTGAGAGCTCATCTCTGTGGGTGTCATCAGAATTCCTCCGTGAGTGAGCAAATTCATGGCCAGAGGAAAGCTCAAGTGTGGGGTCCAGGGCAAGGGCTCTGGTTACAGAGAGGCAAAGGTGATGCTATTACTGACTCATAATCAACCTAGTGTTTGTGAAAGTGATCATATGCCCTGCTCTGAAAGCATTTCCTATGTTGCAGGGAGGAGGTGGGATGGGTGGGCTTATAAACTAGTTGGAACCCTAGTTCAGTGTTATTTAACATGTAGGTCATGGGCTCCTGGGTAGCTTTGGAGTTATTGCAAGGGGTTGGAAAATTTGGATGCTTTCATAGCATTTTCTATAGACATAATAAATATGTCTTACTCATCAACAAATACTAATTTTATAAAAGTGGACTGGGTTGAATAAAATGTAATTTTAAGACATTATTAACCATTATTAATGATACTTTTTATTATTATGCACATATATGCCAAATGAATACCAAAAGATGGCCGGGCGCGGTGGCTCACGCCTGTAATCCTAGCTCTCTGGGAGGCCGAGGCGGGCGGATCCCTCAAGCTCAGGAGTTCGAAACCAGCCTGAGCAAGAGCGAGACCCCGTCTCTACTATAAATAGAAAGGAATTAATTGGCCAACTAAAAATATATAGAAAAAATGAGCCGGGCATGGTGGCGCATGCCTGTAGTCCCAGCTACTCGGGAGGCTGAGGCAGGAGGATTGCTTGAGCCCAGGAGTTGGAGGTTGCTGTGAGCAAGGCTGACGCCACGGCACTCTAGCCCAGGGCAACAGAGTGAGACTCTGTCTCAAAAAAAAAAAAAAAGATAGCTACCTCTATGGTGTTGTCTAATTACTATGTATCTTTTTTTTATTTTAGAAAATGGATCTACCTACAAAAAAACTATTGAAAAAAACTGATTTAGTTGATATTTAAAAGGACTTCAAGACTTCATTTTAATTAATACTCTCAGGGCTGAACAAGTGTAATCTTGCATTGTAGATTCCATTTTGGGATGGGAAACTAGACTTGACAGCAGAGGATTTTGTTCTGATTCCTCAGTGATTCAAATTAAAGAATTTTAAATGCTCCCAGGTGATTTGGAGTAAGATTTCAATATGAAGGTGGAGTGGAATGTGGGAAAATAGGCCAACATAATTTAGTTTTCATTTGTATCTAATAATTAAATGAATTGTTTTCCATCCTAGTTAAATCCACTGCATCCTCAGTTATTATATCTTAGACTGATGTATCAGGTAGGGTCTGACAGGAAGTAGACGGCACACTTCTATTGGGATTAATTACAGAAGTGTGGGCAGGGTTTAGCAAGAGCAAGATGGCTCAGTACCCTAGTGCTAGGCCTAAGAGAGAAGAGAAGGGAACAATTCTTGGAATCTCAAGAGAAAAAGTTATAGGAATTGTCAGCTGACATGAGCTGAGGTCCTCAGGAGAAGACCAGGTAAGGGAGCCAGGGGAATAAATATCTTGAGACTACTCCATCCCTCCCTCAGCATGTCCTTGAAATGTCTCCGTTTCTTTGCACATTGTCCCTGTAAGAGGGGTGCAAGGGAGCCAGGGCACAAAGTAAGATGCAAAAGGGCGGAAAGTGGCTCTGGAAGGACAAGCAGAAGATATTTAGCATAACCAACCACACTAGATAACGTATCAAGTACAGAAACTTGTCTTCTACTACATGGGCATGGTAGTACAGGAAATAGGCTCTGGATTTACTCAGATTCAATTCTTTACTCTTATGAAGCCATGTGCTTGGACAAATCCCTCAACTTCTCTGAGTCTTATTTTTGGGTCATTTGTAAAATGTAAATACAAGACCTATTTTCCCATGTTGCTCTCAAGTTTAAAAGATATTCTGTCAATTAGGATATAGCAAAGTCTACTTGATGCTGAAAACTTTTGGGTGAGATGGAACCTTAGAATTTAGTCATCTATAATCTTTGCTCTTGATTGTCAACTACTATGTGTCTACTACATATTCTGTGCTTGGGGATTTTATATTCTTGGCAATTTTTGAACTAGTTGGGAACGCATGTATGGGAATATCAAATCTGTATGCTCACCAACCATTGACTGTAGTCTGATTTTATTGGGTCTTGGTTATATCATTTCACTATTTCTTAACTTATTTCGGTGCTGATGTGATTAGTACACATTTACTTGAGTGTTATGAAGTCGTGGTACTTTTTAAAAATCATGGTGTAGTTTCTTTATCAAAGGGATTCTAAAAGCACGCTATCATCTTGAGAAAGCTTGTTTTGAGATTCTAAAAGGAATCTTTGCACTTAACATGTTGAAGGACTACTGATCTATTTTGGCTTCATGTATCAACTTGATTTAGATTTTATAAAAAATTTTAGGCCTTACACATCAGTTTCTTAGGACAAGCCTTTCCCTGCACTGCGTAATAAACGTGAGTCAGTGCAACAAAAATTGGTAATGACTTCCCTAAAAACAAACCAAGTGTAAAAGACTCTCTAATTGTCAGGACAGCAGGTAAGGTGACCCTAGGTACCAACGGGGCACCGGGCCAGATCTCTGAGTGTACCTACCCCTAAACTCGCGCACTCTCACTCCAAGTTACTGAAAAGGGAATAGCTCCTCCTTGCTCCCTACCCCTCCGCCCTCCTTGGTCGCGTCGGCCCCAGCCCCGCCCCGTCCCCGCCCGCCCGAGCAGGGCGGGCCACGCCCCCGCACGCTGGTTGGCCCTCGCAGGCATGATGAAACTTCCCGCACGCATTACAGGAGCGCGGCGTGCACAAAGTGAGCGGAGGTCGCCTGCACCCCATCTGCAGCCCTGTCCGCCGCCCTCGCCAACCTGACCTGCTCTCGCGCAGGTAAGCCGGGCCCCCGCTGCCCAGCGTAGCGCCCTCCTTGCGTGCCCCAGGGCTGCCCCCGGGCTGCCCTGGCCGCGAGAGGAGGATGCGCTGCGGCTTGGCACCCGGCAGACGCGGTTCCGGGGCGCCCGCGGATGCTGCGGCTTATGCTGGAGGGCGGGGCGGGCGCCTCCCGATTGTTGCGCACCTGGGAGCAAGCTGCCGAGGAAAGGCCTGTGTCCTGGGCCCCGGAGGGATCAGGTGAACCGCGGCCAGGAGGCCGGGCTGCGCCGAAGGGAAGGCCTAAGTTAGCCCCTGTAAATGTTGTTATTTTTTACCAGCTGGCGTCGAAGCCTGTGGGAATATTCGCAGTCCGGAGGCCCAGCTGCGGGCCGGCGGGAGCATGCACGTGGCCGGGGTGCAATCGGGTGTCGACGGGGCGGTGGTGCAGTGGTCTGGTCCTGGTCTAGGAGGGAGGGTCTCCAGCGTTGTCAGTTACCGCCTCACGCCTCCGTGTCTGTACTTTCCCCCTTACCTGGCCCACACTCACCTTGCCTCCTTCCCCTGCCCCCACCCCTCGCTCTAGACTGCAAGACTCCACAAGTGACTTGCTGAGCAAACCCTACCAAGAGGAGATCTGCGTAGGGAGACAGGCGGCCAAGTACAAAAAAGGCAAAAGAACAGGCATGCCCTTTTTCAATAGGTATCTATTGTATAGAGCTGGCTTCAGATTAATGTTATTGCTTTAAATACAGGGACAGTTTTCATTTTGGCCAGTGGCCGGCATTATTTCTTTCCTGTCCGTTGCCCCGGGTGCTTGACTAATACTTTAAAAGCACTAACTTAAAAAAAAAGTCATTACTCATTCACTGCATTGCTGTAAGATTAATAGAAGTAAAGCAGGACTTGAACTTGCTGAGGAGTTGGTTACTTACCGAATCCTACGGCAAAAGTAAAATGATATGGCGAGGTTTAAGTAGTTTGTAAGTGGAATAGAAATTAAATGCACTTCACACTTTTGTTCACCCTCTTTCTCCTCCAATTTAGTGGTTAATGTATATTCCTACAGCAGGCTTAATACTGGGATTCACTCAGCAGCATTAAGCAGACTTAGGTAAATGATTCCCTGATGACCACCACACTTGTTTTCAAAGCACTTTCCTAACCCATTTTTAACATATTACTGTTTGGTAGTCAAAAGTAGGTGGCTCGTTAATAGTCATCTCACTGTTGACTCTGTCCAGTTCAGTAACTGCTAGCCATATGGACGTATTGAGCACTTGAAATGCTGGCTAGTGGAATTGGGATACAACAGATTTTGACAATCGAATAGGAAAAACAATGTAAAATATCTGTTCAGTAATTTTTTATATTGACTATATGTTGACACTATTTTGGGTGAATGATGTTAAAATATACATAAAATTAATTTCACCTTTTTCTTCTCTTTTAATGGGACTACTGATATATTTAAAATTACATCTGTGGCTCACATGGGACAGCACTGCTCTAGCACTTTATGAGGAAATATAAAAATTACTGGGAACAGGCAACAGTAGGAAAAAGGAAGGCAAGCAGGACCTTTGCCCTCTTTTAAGACTGATTCCAATAGAAATAATAGGTTATAGTTTGGATTTGCTTTTTCCTGCTGGAAAAATAAGTGTGCTTCACACTTTTGTTCTCCCTCTTTCCTCTCCAATGTAGTGGTTAGTGAGTTTCCTGTAGTGGGCTTACTGCTGGGATTTGCTAAGCAGCATTAAGAAGACTTAGGTTAAATGATCCCTGATGATCACACTTGATTTTCAGAGCACTTTCCTAACCCATTTTTAACATATTACTACTTGGTGGTCAAAAGTACAGGGCTTATTAGTAGTCATCTCACTTAAGTGTCAGTGAATTTTCCCACTAAATCTCAAAGTTAATCTTTTGTTATAGGCTGTTTGGTTCAGTGCATGGAAGGTACAGCATAGGACATCAGGTGCTTCATTTTGAAAGTGTGTGAATTGATATCATTTGTCATTACTTTGATCTGGTCTTCTGAAAGGCCAACCAAAGCTCTGGTTCATTTAAATGCAAAGGATCTCAAAGGATTGCTCAAAGTGATGGATGTAACTTGAACATACATTTTTTATTTAGAGTGTTTGTCCCAAATAATCTGGGCATTTGCTGCAGATTTGTTTTTTTAAAAAAAATACCAAAATAGTTATTTTCCATGCTACAAATATTTTGACAAAATAGCTGTTTTGAGCAGTCAGCAGCCATATAAAATGGGCCTTTATTTCACAGTTGAGAATTTGTAATTGGAGAGTAATTAACACATGTAGGAATTATTTTTATTTACTTCCTGGCCTATAGGGATAAACCAGGTTGTTTTCAGTGATATTATTATATATTTTCCACCTACTTTGCTTTCTTACTGACCAACGCAGCTTTGAGACAGAAATATTTGAGAACGTTTTTGTCATTTAGGACTTTTTGATAGTGAACATTTTGTATCTTCTGTCAACTTAAAATGTTTTGTTTGTCATAAAGCCAGAATATTTGATATAAGATGATATTGCTTTCTTTTTCTCTTTAGACTTTCTTCAATCACATTTGAATAAATCACTTAGAAGTAAGCTAGAAGTCCTGAAATGCTCACAAGAGCTGTGTATCTTAATATTTATTACACTTCAGCAGTGTGTATAATCTGTCCTACCCACTATATTCTACTTGCAGTTAGTATAGGTAAAGAGAGCATTTACTTGTCCAGGAGAGCTAAGAGGAGACTGTAGAAATCTGGAGAGTGTTTTGGATCTTTAAGGGCTTCAGGGATTTTGGGGTGGAGAGTGTGGGGCTGGGATCTCTGGCTAGATTGGAGCCAGCCTGCCTGTTTATCCCTATGTTGGGAGCAAACTTAGGATGCAGATACAGAATACAGCTTGCACGCTGCCAGCTCCAGCTGGCCTCCAAATCCTAAGGTGTTAGAGATGTAGACTTTGGCTGGGTGCTAAGCTGCTGTTGGATATGAAGGTCATCCATCTTTTCTGAGTACTTGCAAATAAATGAAATCATTTTCTACTCCTGTGTGCCTGCCAACCTAATGGAAAATCACTATAGATAAGATGGTTTATATTTCAACCTTTGAAGTAAGTGGTTTATGCAAGTTTCTGGAATCAAGATTTGATGAAGACTTGGATTGGATTACTGAATATTTCATTCGTCTGCTTTTCTCTCCACAGAGAGCTGATAGCACCATTGCACCATGTGTGGTATTTGGGCCCTTTTTGGCAGTGATGACTGCCTTTCCGTTCAGTGTCTGAGTGCTATGAAGATTGCACACAGGGGTCCAGATGCATTTCGTTTTGAGAATGTCAACGGATATACCAACTGCTGCTTTGGATTTCACCGGTTGGCGGTGGTTGACCAGCTGTTTGGAATGCAGCCAATTCGACTGAAGAAATATCCTTATTTGTGGCTCTGTTACAATGGTGAAATCTATAACCACAAGAAGGTAAGCAGAATAAAACCAGATGATGTCTGGATGTGATTAAACTTCAGAGCTTGTTGGTTATGATAATATTATACAGTTTGTATAATGCTTTTTACTTTTCAAAGCACTTTCGGTATTTGTTATCTCATTTGCTCTAGGTATATAGATAAACAGGGCACCGATGCACAAAGAGGTGAGTGAAATGAATTGGTCACCAAAAAAAAGTAATAATAATGGGGATTACAGTTCAGTTGCTTTGATTCTTAGAATGTTTTTTCCCCCTCTTTTATGAATTTATATACTTATTAGAGCCTGTGCTAGGTGCTGGGGATACAGTGGTGAATAAAAGAGTCTGCACTCTAATGGAGCTTGTTCTTAGGGAGCAGACAGAAGAAAATCATTGTACATATAATAGGTGTTCTGAAAGGATGATTATGGATCTGTTGAATATGAGAGCCACTTTCAGGAAGGGTGGTCAGAGAAGACCTTTAAGAAAGTGACATTTGGATTAGGACCAACTATCAAGGCTGGGAAGGGCATTTCATGCAGGGGTGAATAGCATGTGTAGAAGCTCAGAGGTGGGAAGCAGCCCTGGGATTGTAAGTAAGGGAATGAGGGACAGGTGGGCAAGGTGGGACTGGGAAGGCAGGTGGTACCAGATCAAGCAGGGCTTTGCAGCCTTGGTAAGGAATTGGAATACCATTCTAAAAGGGGCAGCACTTGAGGATTTTAAGGCAGGGATAGAATTTAATAGTTGGGAGGTGAGCATATTTATAGCTTTTGTATAATGCTGTCACCGAGATTGTTGTGATTATATACTTAATCAGAGCCAAAGGACAGAGAGCTGGCTGGATGCAACAGGAAGTAAGACTTCTAGCAACATTCCAGTCGGAACAGCTTTCTAAACTGGTGAAAACTTACTGTTAGTTTAAGAGTGGGTGAGGGGATAGAAATTCTGACCTTAGGAAGCTAAGAACCTTCCAATCCAGGATCATTTGGCTAGTGTTTCATAAGAAACTTTTAAATCTACAATTTGCAAGTTATTTTTTGTCACCTCTCTTCCCAATTTACTGCAAAGAACAGAGCAGTGAGCACCTAGATTGAATAATGTTTTGCCATACTTTGGCAGAATCATTTGAGAGTATGTTGCAGATATTATGACATTTTACCCCTAAATATATAAGCATTTATCTCCTAAGAATAGGGATACTCTTTTACCTGACACCAATACTATTATTAAGCCTAAGAATCCATAGTACCACCTAATAATCAGTTCATATTTAAATTTCCCTAAGTGTCCCAAGAATATCTTTATAGCTTTTTGTTGTTGCTGCTTTGTTTTGAGCCAGATTTCAGTAAAGTTTCAAGAATTTGGTTGTGATGTTTCTTGGTGTTTTTTGAAACTTTTGATATATGCCTGTCGTGCATTTTGGGTTTATATAACGTATACTACAACATAAACTCCAAAGCCTCCCCTCTTTTTTGTTGAAAATAAAACTTGCTACTGCTAATAAAGTGTAGCCAGAGGTGAGCTGGGGGTGTAGAGAGAGACAGAATGAGGGAGGAGCAATGGGGTAATGGTTGGGGTCAAGAGGAGGCCTCCTTTTCGAATAAATCACCTGCAAGGTTTAGGCCAAAGAGAGGTGATTGGGGGTAGGCGAGGTAGATTTGGGAAGCTGTTGCTTGCTATTGTCACTTAATGCTTTAGGGTCACTTATCCTTCATAGCCCAAAAGAGTCAGCAGAAGACTATTTTCTAAACCCCACCTGTTAGTGACAGGATCATCCCTGATAGTCTCTCAGAGCAGGGAGAGGTGACCAGAGGGAGGGGTGACCAGGTAGGGATGACCAGGTAGTGGCTTCATGATCACTGGAGGCAGCCATAGCTCATTTTTAGACAGTTCTGTGAGTGCTACAGATAAAAGTTTCACAAATTATGGAGTGAGCTAGACTGAGAAGCATATTTATAGGTCATATGTATACTCATAGGTTTACTTTTTGAAATTTAAAAACATGTTTGTTTGTTTGTTTGTTTATTTATTTTTGAAACAGAATCTCTCTCCATCACCCAGGTAGAGTGCAGTGTCGTCATCATAGCTCACTGCAGCCTCACACTCCTGGGCTCAAGTGATCCTCTTGCCTCAGCCTCCTGAGTAGCAGGGACTACAGGCACACACCACTGAGCCCGGCTATTTTTTCTATTTTTAGTAGAGACAAAGTCTCACTCTTGCTCAGGCTGGTCTCGAACTCCTGAGCTCAAGCGACCCTCGTGCCTCGGCCTCCTAGAATGTTAGGATTACAGGCATGAGCCACCATGCCTGGCCAACATGTTTTAAATACTTAAACTTACCCAGGATTTCTACCTGGTTTTGTGTATGTTAACTACTTCTTTCTCCATTGTCAGCTAAAAATGTGAGTTTAAATACAAAGAAAGAGGAATGCATCAAGGACTTTTTTCACACTGATAGTTTGCCAGTGGTGCTGGAGAGCCACCAAATTGGGGAGTGACTCCATGCGGTGACATTGACAGTCTTTTTGCCGTTCCTTTGGGGCATGTAAACTAATAAAGCTCCGCTGTCATTTTGTCTGTCCGTGAGAGGTAGCTTTACTGCCACTGCAGTGGTGAAGGATTGGAAATTGTAGTCCACTGCTGGGGACCAGCAGCTTTGTTTTGGACTGTGTCTGTCATTGTGATGAAATCATTTATTTTTTCACGAATAGTGCCAAATTATGTTTGCCCTTTTGCTTTGTATTTCGAAAGGTGTGGTCTTTGAGGCTGAACTGGTGGAACTTCATCCAATAGTATCTTCCCAAACCAAAAGTTTATTTACAGTTGCAGAAGACACATTTTTAGCGTCATGGCAACTAGGCAACCTATTTTCTTAACTTACATATTCAGGTTGAGCATTCTTAATCTGAAAATCTGAAATTGGAAAGGCTCCCAAATCTGAAACAGTCTGAGTACTGACCTGACACTGCACGTGGAACATTCCACACCTGACCTCACGTGACAGATTGCAGTCAAGATGCACGTGCACAGCACACAATTTGTTCAGCATCCCCAAGGGAAAAAAAATCCCTCCAGCTCCTTTCAGCTGCAACTTACCTTTTCCATATACGCCCAGGTTTCCCCACGCAAGCCTGCTCACAGTGGGTAATAAAATTGCACGTGTGCAGGCTAGACCTGCCAATGGCAGGTTCCCCACGATGCCCTGCTTGAAGCCAAGACCTACATGTATTACTCAGTGTGTACTTTTGCTTATTCTTTGCTCTTGATGTAAAGATGTTGTTGGAATGTCCAAAAGGCCCGGATAACAGTGATAAGGAAAGAGAAGCATTAATATTTATAACACAGAAAGTCAAGCTGTTGGAGAAACTGGACAGCAGTGTAAGGGTATAGACGACATGATAAAAATGTGTGACGGGCTTCATGAAGGGCTAGAGCCGCGTGCGTGCGTAAGAGAACAAGAAACATGTCAGTGTATAAAATCAAAGAGAGACTTCTAAGACAAAGACCATTGTTAATGAAGCAGATGACTCTAGAAGAAACATTTTAAAAAGCCATCCAGCAGCATGCCTCCTCATCCCTAGAGGATCCACTTCCTAGTCCCTCAACTACTTCTGATGTTTCTTCTCATCTAAAAAAATAAAATCCCGTGTTTTATAATTACCTTTTAATGAAAACACAGCATCACAGGTGGAGACTGAAAGCCTGCTGCTGTTTGTTGTTGCTGCTGTTTAACAGCTGATACAGGTGTTCTGGTGATGCTACTGTGCTGCTTCGTTACCCTGAACACATTATTTTTGCACTGTATTGATGGTATGTCATATTTTTAACTGTTAAGTACTTATGTGTGAATAAGTGTAAGAAAATGATTGCTCATCAGTAGTATCAGTGAGGAATGATGGTGATGCCAAACAACCACAGATTGTCCACGTGGGTGCCTGAGATAGTGACACCTTTGCTTTCTAATGGTTCGATACACACAAACTATGTTTCATGCAAAAAATTATGAAAAATATTGCATAAATGTACTTTCATCCTATTTCATGTTTAAATTTGGGTCTCATCTCCTGGGTAACTCATTACGTATATGCAGATATTCCAAAATCAAAAAAAAAAAATCCAAAATCAGAAACACTTCTGGTTTTAAGCATTTCAGATAAAGAAATACTCTACTTGTATATATGTAAATATATGTATTACCTACATAGTATGTATATAATATGCATTTTCATTCCTCCACACATTACTGCTCTGGTGTATTGCCACCATGTTCTGTTTATCAGAATATAACTAAAATTTTCAAGGGCTCAGCTTTATTTTGTGTAGAATTTGCAGAATCATGAGTTGAAACAAGCTAATGTTTGATAATGTCTTGATTCTAAATCACTAAAGTGCATGAAATGATTATAGAGCACAGAAATTTTGAAGCAACTTTGCAATAAAAAATTGTAAATGCACAAGGATTCTAACATTTTTGTTTGCTATTCCTTAAGATGCAACAACATTTTGAATTTGAATACCAGACCAAAGTGGATGGTGAGATAATCCTTCATCTTTATGACAAAGGAGGAATTGAGCAAACAATTTGTATGTTGGATGGTGTGTTTGCATTTATTTTACTGGATACTGCCAATAAGAAAGTGTTCCTGGGCAGAGACACTTATGGAGTCAGACCTTTGTTTAAAGCCATGACAGAAGATGGATTTTTGGCTGTGTGCTCAGAAGCTAAAGGTAATGATAGGATTTTTCTATAGATTTTCATTATTGTCCTGGTTTTGTGTTTTCTTCTAAATCATGTTTGAAAATCCCTTAGGGAATAATACATATTTTACAAGTGACTTAGTCATGGGTCCTTAGCTTTGTTTTTTTTTTTTTAAAGAGGAGTTGTATTCTCCTTTTTAGCACTTTAATTCTATAATCCTTGAAGTATGAGTCCATAGAACAGTTATTTATTTTTTGTTGTGCTAAAATGCTCTGCATCTAGATTGATCCTATATGTATTTTATTTATGTATTTTTTTGAGACAGAGTTTCGCTCTGTCGCCCTGGGTAGAGTGCAGTGGCTCATCGTAGCTCACTCTAACCTCAAACTTCTGGCCTCAAGTGATACTCCTGCCTCAGCCTCCCAAGGAGCTGGGACTACAGGTGCGAGCCACTGCCCAGCTTCCTGTGCCCTTTAGCTGTCACTCCCATCCCTTCATATTCATCATTCACCCCTCTATCCCAGCCCCAATCCCAGCTAAACAGCTTCCTGTCTCTATGGATTTCCCTATTCTGGCCATTTCATATGAATGGAATCATATGATATGAGTTTCTGTGACTGCATTCTTTCCCTTGGCATAATGTTTTTAAGATTTGTCTATGTTGTAACATGTATCAGTTCTTACTTTTTATGGCCAAATGATATTCCTTTACATGAGTATATACCACATTTTGTTTGTCTGGTTGTCAGTTGATGGACATTTGGGTTGTTTCCCCCTTTCGGCTATTATGAGTAACGCTGCTATAAATGTTTATGTAGAAGTTTTTGTGGACATTTCTCTTGGGTACACATACCTAGGAGTGGAATTGCTGGGTCATATGGTAACTGTGTTTAATTGTCTGGGGAACTGGTAGGCTGTTTTGCAAAGTGGCTGCATTTTATATTCCTACTAGCAATGTAGGAGAGTTTTTGATTTTTTTACACATCCTCACAAACCGTTTTTATCTGATTTTTTGTTACTATTAATAGCTATCTTGATATGTGTGAAGTGGTATCTCATTGTGCTGTTTTTGATTTGCACTTCCCTGTTGACATTGATGTCCAGCATCTTTTCCTGTGCATATTGGCCATTTGTATATCCTCTTTGGAGAAATGTTTATTCAGATTCTTTACCAATTTTTTTCTACTGAGGATCATTTTATTTAAAAAAATTAATAGAGTTTTTTTTTGAGCAGTTTTAGGTTTTAAAAAAATTGGTAAGTACAGAGTCCACATATGTTCCCCTTTCATTCTCCCCCCAGCTTTCCCTACTTTTAACGTCTTGCTTTCCTGTGCTACATTTGTTAGATTTAATAAACTGATATTGATATATTATTATTAGCTAAACTTCATAGTTTACATTAGGGTTCACTCTTTGTTTTGTACAGTTTTTTAGGTTTGACAAATGCAAAATGTCATGTATCTACCATTACAGTGTCGTATGGAATAGTTTCATTACCCTAAAAATCTCCTGAGCTCTGCCGATTCATTCATCCTCCTCTTTTCCCTCTAAACCCCAGGCCACCACTAGTATTTTTACTGTCTCTATAATTTTGCCTTTCCCAGAGTGTCATATAATTGTTGTAACCATACAATATGTAGCTTTTTCTTTTCAGACTGGTTTCTTTTGCTTAGCAATATGCATTTAAGGTTCTTCATGGTTTTTTTTTGTAGCTTGATAGCTCATTTTTTTTTATTATTTACTGAATAAGCATTCCATTTGTTTGCATGTACCACAGATTATCTATTTTTGAATTATATATTTTTAATTGGGTTATTCATCTTTTATTATTGAATGGTAATAGCTTCTTACATTGTCTAGATATAAACCCTTTATGTTCAGTAGGGTGGCAAGATAGATCAATATCTAAAAATCAATTGTATTTGATTTATATACTTTCAGTGAATACTATATACTTGTAATGAACAATCTGAAAATGAAATTAAGAAAACTCTATTTACAATAGCATCAAAAAAGAATAAAATCCTTAGAAATAAATTTAACAAAAGAAGTGTAAAACTTGTATTTGGAAACAATAAAACATTGAAAGAAATGTAAGAAGATCTAAATAAATAGAAAGCATCCTACTGATCATGGATTGAAGACTTCACATTAAGATGGTAGTACTCCCCAAATTGATCTACAGATTCAACTTGAATTCCTATTAGAATCCCATATGAGTTCTTTGTAGAAATTGACAAGCTGACTCTAAAATTTATATGGAATTGCAAAGAACTCAGAATAGCCAAAACAATCTTGAAAAAGAGGAACAAAGTAGGAGAACTCACACTTCCTGACCTCAAAACTTCCTACAAAGCAATGGTATTAATAATAATGACAGTGTAATACTAGCACATGGATGTATAGCCCAGTGAAATAGGATTCATAGTCAGAAATGAACCCTTACATCTATTGTCAACTGATTTTCAACAAGGGTGCCAACACCACTCGGGAAAGAATTTCAAAAACTGGTGCTGGGACAACTGGATATGTATAATACACATGCAAAAAAAAACGAATTTAGACCTTTATACCTTATACAGAAATTAACTCAGTGGATCAAAGACCTAAATGTAAGAGCTAAAGCTATAAAATCCCGAGAAGCAAACATAGGGGTAAATCTTCATGACCTTGAATTTGGCAAAGCCTTCTTAAATAATGACACAAACAATGCAAGAAGAATTGATAAATTGGTCTTCATCAAAATGAAACATCTTGTACTTAAAAGGACACCATCAAGAAAGTGAAAAGACAGCCCACAGAATGGAAGAAAATATTGCAAGTCATACTTAGCACATTTGATGGTAAACTTTAGGAAGACATTCCTCTTTTATCTCTTACCTGCATAGCAGTAACATCCTAAAATCTGTTTAAAGGACTGGGAACCATGACTATTTTCTTAAAATACCTCAGTGATAACGAAGAAATGACTGCCAGGATATCATGAAATTAAGATTGAATTTCATCTCTTTGCTTCATAAATATGTCTTATTTTCTTTTTATTTTTGTTTGCTTTATTAGAGAAAGCAATTTCTTGATGAGAAATTCTAGCTAAGGAGAAGAAATTGAACACTGAGAGTTCTATTGCTTTGAATTCCTAGAAATCAGGGTAATTTTGCTGTATATCTCAGTGCCTCCATTATCTGTCCTGTAGGTAGAAGGTAGAGCTTTGTGTGATTAAAATGTTTTTCCTATTTTGATTATATAATAGGCATTTATTTGTATTGAAAAGGGAAAATAAATGGGAATGTAGAGGGTATCAGCTAATTGTGGAAGTTATTATGAAGTGTTGCCTAATTTGAATAAAGGTATCTTTTTGCATGTGTAGGTCTGGTTAGCTTGAAGCACTCCACGACTCCCTTTTTAAAAGTGGAGCCTTTTCTTCCGGGACACTATGAAGTTTTGGATTTAAAGCCAAATGGCAAAGTTGCATCCGTGGAAATGGTTAAGTATCATCACTGCAGGGACGAACCTCTGCATGCCCTTTACGACAACGTGGAGAAGCTCTTCCCAGGTAACTAACACCCACCGACCCAACTCCCCCCTCCTCCTCTAGAGGAAAAAGGTTATATTCTCACGCTGTTTGCATGGTTTTAATTTCAAGACCTACTTCCCATTTCATTTTGGAAGTAACACGTTAAGATTTGGCAGACATCACTGTTGAGCAAGTGGCAGGTCCTGGCAGATGTTGATTGTGAATTTCATTTCAATCACTAAGTCAGCCCAGGTGTCATGGAGCTGTTTCATTTACTTTCCGTATTTGTAGGTTTTGAGATAGAAACTGTGAAGAACAACCTTCGGATCCTTTTCAACAATGCTGTTAAGAAGCGTTTAATGACAGACAGAAGGATTGCCTGCCTTTTATCAGGTGAAGTCAATTAAAAACCTGATTATATTTAATGTTTGTTTCAATGAAATGATTTGTAGGCGTCTCTTTGGTTTTGACTGTAAAATGTTTACTATATTAATCTTTCACTGTAGGATTGAAAAGTTTTTTTTTTATAAGCTACATTTCATGTTCATAGTAATACTGCAACTTAGAGTTACACAATTGCTATATTATTGGTATAAGAGTGAGCTAGTAAACATTCTTTAGAATTCTGTGTAGTGATTTTTAACCAATTCAAATGCTGCTACCATTATTACAGGTTATATGTTATATTTTTCTCTTATTAAAGTTGATTTCAGTTTATAAAACTTGGAGATTTTAAATGATAAAACTGTGATCATGGTGTTTAACAGGAATACATATCCCATCTCCCCTTGTCTTATGCAAGGCACATAACTGGTATGCTTGCTTTCTTGCGTGTAGGGGGATTGGACTCCAGTTTGGTTGCTGCCACGTTGTTGAAGCAGCTGAAAGAGGCCCAAGTACAGTACACTCTCCAGACATTTGCAATTGGCATGGAAGACAGCCCTGATTTACTGGCTGCTAGAAAGGTAAGGTGCTGTTATGTGGTTAGAAAAGACTTGTTATTTGGATGAAAATCAAGTAGGATGCTTCTACTTCTGCTGCTGTATTGACTCAGGTAATTGTTTAAAATTAAATGTATTCAAATAGAATGAAATACCTGTTGAATATCCACTGCATTGTACATTGTGCTCTGGTTACTTTTATCTTTTATGACCTATATAATCCTCACAAAGACTCTATGATAATAATTTTGTCGTTTTGAAAGTAAAGGCATAATGTGGTGCTTCACATTGCACGCTTTGGAGCCTGAGTTCTGGTTTCAAATCCCAGCTCTGCCAGGCGAGTCTTTATTTATTTAATGGGAGTAATATCTACTCTGGGATAGTTTTAAGGTGAAATGATATTATTCATATAAAGTAAGTAGGGTAGAACCTAGCATGCAGTAAGTACTTAGTGAATGTTAGCTGTCATTATTTTTTTTTTTTTTTTTTTTTATAAAGCACTATGTTAGAACTGTGGGCAGATGGGGACCGTGTACATATGCAGTGAGCAGGACAACTAGTTCCTACTCTGGAAAACTTTTAGAGAATGGATGAGAATGTGCTAGAGAATAGTACCGATGCTAGGTGATCAATGCTGAGAATATCCAAAAGAAACCAAAGAAAGTAGAATGCAGGGTGGGGCCATTCTGTGTAGAAATAACATCACGATGTAAAAGCGGCATTGCAGAAAGGCCAAAAGGAGACCAAGTGTGGAGTTGGGCTGGAGATGTGGTAGGTTGGGTAAAATAGGTGGAGAGAGAGGGGGCGCTGATTGGGAGAATGAATGGTTGAGTCCTTGGGATAGGGGGAGACTCAAGGACAGAGACACCAGGGTAGACAAGGGAACCTGGCTGGGTGTGGCTTCTAGATAGTGGCCTGTGAAATCATTTCCCCTGTTTTGCCTTGCTAGTTTTCACTATTGTTAATTCATAATGCTTTTTGAACTTCTGTCATGTTTCATTGTCAAGGGTAGTTCTTTTCTTTAACGAATATGTGGATTTTTTTTATATCATCAGGTGGCAAATCATATTGGAAGTGAACATCATGAAGTCCTCTTTAACTCCGAGGAAGGCATTCAGGCCCTGGATGAAGTCATATTTTCCTTGGAAACTTATGACATCACAACAGTTCGTGCTTCAGTAGGTAAGTATTTTATGATAATGAAAAAGTTTTTTTAATATTGAAAAATACAAGGTTTGAAAAATATTAAGCAACATTTTACAAAAACATAATTCAAGAATGAATGTGAATTAAATTCCTATGTTACTAATTGTTTGAGACCGTTTAAGAATTTCTTGAGTCTCTTTGGAGGAAACATAAATACATAGTTCAACCTCCACATTATGGTATCAGGGTTTATATTTCCCCAAGGAATAGATATCTGTTTTCTGCTCCTCCCCGCATTTCCCTGTATAAAGTTTCTTGGGCTATATATAGTCTGTATAAAATGCAGATGTAGGTCTATGCTATAATGCCTTTTCTGTAAGAAGTACTCATTGTAGATGTATTTTGTAAATATTTCATCATACACCTTGTCAATTTGCAACACACTAGTTTTATCCTTTAAATACATACAGAGATTGGAAATAGACTCCAAATCAGACTGATTCAATGTTGTTAAGCCTTTGTACGTTACTAGCTTAGATATACCGCTTTTAAGAGACTTGCCTTGGATGACAAAGAAGATCTTAGTTATTACAATAGTTTATGGGCCTCCAAAGTATCACAATAAATAAACAGGTACACAGGATATCTATGGTCTTGAAATGTCATGGAGTGGGGGTGGGATTAGAGAACAACAGGTCTAAAAAGGCTCTCTATGTGAGGTGATGGTAAAAACAAGGCTGAGAAGAAACACTGGTTTAGCGAGATGTGGAGCAGGAACCAGGCAGGCATGTTTTAATAACATATAGTCTCTTCAACTGTATGTGAAATCTGGTAAATGGGAAGTAGCAAGGGGGAAAAGAAATCCAACAAAATCAAAACTAAACTAACAAAACCCTTATTATTATTATTAGTTATTATTTTTAGTAATACCAGTATGAAAGGCATGATTTTTAGGTATTTGAGTCATTATTCAGTTTAGCAGAATTTCAAGGTAGACATTTTTGGTTCAAAAAACATTAGAATTTTAAAATATGTTTATAAAATTATAGAATGGTTCTGGGCTATTTTATTGCAACGGTATACCTTTTGGATTAAGCATGTATAAATGGCTTATAAGGTCATTGTTTTGGGAAACTACCTTGTATTGATGTGCAGTCCAATATAGTAATAAAATTTACAATTGTTTCTGAAAACCAAAGAAAAGGCATTTTTGGTGGATGGTTACATTGACATTAACATTAATTTCTCTCTCTCATTTAAGGTATGTATTTAATTTCCAAGTATATTCGGAAGAACACAGATAGCGTGGTTATCTTCTCTGGAGAGGGATCAGATGAACTTACACAGGGTTACATATATTTTCACAAGGTAAGCACTTGGAAGTGGGTGGATATTTGTGCTGTATTAAGAAAAGTATGAATTATCTGACTGTTTTCTATTTTTTGCCCTTTCAGTATAACAATAACATTTTTGAGTATCTTGTGAGTTTACATGAGGAAATCTGAGTGTCTGCCTGCTTTGTATTTCTTTTGAGAGGAAAGAAGTCTTAATAGTGTCAGATAATTTTTGTTCTTTAAAACTAGTTAAGCATGAGAATCACCTTTCTCCTATTTCTCAATCCCCTGTGGAATATGGCGTTCGTTATACAGTGTATTCATTTTATCTGTTCTAACGCCCACAGTTTGATGGGAGGGAGGGCATGTTTTATAAAGCATTGCCTGTGTCTGTTTAGTACTTACTCCTTTCCCTAAACTTGTTTAGCTTTCTGTCTCACCCACCTTTAGCATTGGAATATATGTAAGAGGGAGAAATGAAAACTGTTTTGTGTGCCAAAAGCAAAGCTGTTGGTGTTTTTGGAACATCGGCTATTTTTTTGTGAAATAGGCTCCTTCCCCTGAAAAAGCCGAGGAGGAGAGCGAGAGGCTTCTGAAGGAACTCTATTTGTTTGATGTTCTCCGTGCAGATCGAACTACTGCTGCCCACGGGTAACGTGATATTTTAAGAAGCAATTGTAAACAAAAACCAAAAACGAACAGCTCAATTGCTGATTTGTTTTTTCTTTTCAGTTGGCTATATGTGGTGGCAAAGAGTGACGTTTATAGAGAAAATGAAACTTGTCTCTTAGCACCAAAAGAATTGGGCTAAATTCAAAGTGTTATCACGGTCACGCGGAGAGGTCTTCTTCTATAGGTGGTTTTAGGTGGGGTTTCCATCTTTAAAGCATAACAACCTTCTGCTCACATCTGCACAACCAAGAGGGAAGGCTGCTGCAGCTAATTAAAAGAAGTAAAGATTACAAACTCCATGTAACAGGTATTGCACACCTGCCATGCCCATTTGGTGCCATAGTGACCCCAAGTGGATAGGACAGTGAAGATGCAAGAGGTTTGGTATGATTATAAGAAACCAGGTTTCTTTGGTATCATTTCTAGTTGGCTAAACTTTTCACGTTTTAGCTGGTCATGTCGGAGCATTGAAGACTTACTGTACACGATAAACAGCTGACATTAAATGTTTTATTAATCGTTGCTTCTACTGAATCATGCTTAGATTAGGAAATGATTACATATGGGGTTGGGGAATGGACGGAATCTTGGTCATTATCCTATCTGCTTATCCTAACCACAGTCACTAGGATGCAGGGAAGAGATGATATGGCATTCGATGAAATATTGTGGAATGTTGGTTGATACTGCATATTGTAAGTGAATTATTAATCAGTTAGTGGTTAAAAAAAATACTGAATTGTCATTACAGTTGTTAATAGGAGAAGAGATGGTCTTACCTAGAAAAAACTTTAAGTCAGAAAGGTCCAGGCAAGGTACATTCTTAATGATTGTGTCACTCATGATTCTTTTTCTGCTATTTGAGATATGAATTCAACTGTTTGTAGAAAGGAAAGTAATAAAAGTAATGTCTCAAACAGTTTTACTCCCTAGATCAGATGATATATATTATTTTGAATGAAGATTTTTATGTTCATTTACTGGTAGAGCACAGTCATTAGGAGGATTGTAAACACGACTCTGATCTTAACATCACTCAGCATCTGGTTGCATTGCTGTACAGCCTAAACTGACAGTCACTACATAATCCATTTTGATTTAGACTTTCTTCTTTGCTCCTTTAAGCCTTGAACTGAGAGTCCCGTTTCTGGATCATCGCTTTTCTTCCTATTACTTGTCTCTGCCACCAGAAATGAGAATTCCAAAGGTAGGTGAATCAACTCAAGGTAAAAAACTGGCTTTGCTCTCAGGTTATATTTTTAACACTTACTGATGTTCCTTCTCTTTTCACGTCAGAATGGGATAGAAAAACATCTTCTGAGAGAGGCATTTGAGGACTCTAATCTGATACCCAAAGAGATTCTCTGGCGACCAAAAGAAGCCTTCAGTGATGGGATAACCTCAGTTAAGAATTCCTGGTTTAAGATTTTACAGGAATATGTTGAACATCAGGTATGATGTCTTTAAAAACAGTTTTAGGATAGGATAATTTGGATGCAGAGCTGTCATTAGCTATTCATTTTGTATTTAGTTTGGATATTTTGTGTCTGTAGGAGAGATTCACAGTCCCTATAAATAATACTTCTATTATAAGAATTATATAAGAAGTAGCATGAGGGATTATAAAGTAGTATTTAGAATTGAAAGAGAAGAGACTTGCTAATCATCACTGACCTTCATTTAACACATTTTTGGGCACCAACACATTTTTGCTGGGTGTCACACATTACGAGGCACAACACTCAGAGCCACCAAGTATTGGAAATATGCATGTGAATGTTCTTTAAAATGTGGTGGCTCATACCTGTAATCCCAGCACTTTGGGATGCCAAGGTGTGAGGATTACTTGAGGCTAGGAGTTCAAGACCAGCCTGGGCAACATAGTGAGACCCCATATCTTAAAAAAAAAAAAAAATTCACTGCAGCAACACATATATATTATAGATATTTTAGCATTTTCTAAGAGACAGGTTATTCAAAGGGTCTTGTACAATTTGCAGCCATGCCTTATGTTAACTTTTTTTGTTTACTTTGTGAAACCAGATTAAATACAAGTTTTTCCATGCCATTTAAAAAACTATTTTTGCTCTTTTGCTTTTATAGGTTGATGATACAATGATGGCAAATGCAGCCCAGAAATTTCCCTTCAATACTCCTAAAACCAAAGAAGGCTATTACTACCGTCAAATCTTCGAACGTCACTACCCCGGCCGGGCTGACTGGCTGACTCATTACTGGATGCCCAAGTGGATCAATGCCACAGACCCTTCTGCCCGCACGCTAACCCACTACAAGTCAGCTGCCAAGGCTTAGATGCTCTCTGTGCTGTCCAGTGAAAGCATATGTTTCTTCTTGTTGTGAAGGGTAGGGGCCGGGGTGAATAGAGGACCAATGAGAGCTACCCAGGCTTGCTTGGGTGTGAAAAAAATAAAACTCTAAGATCTAAAGCATTATTGCTGTAGTCATTTATATTCTTAGAGTCCCTTCATTAGAGGCAAGTAGAAATTGAGCAGCTTTTGCTGTATCATGGTGAGGTTGGAGAATGAGCTAGGAAAAGGGAAAATTGTCTGATATTTGTAAGAACTCACAGCACTTTCCTGGCAGAGTACTGTTCCACGTGGCCTCCCTCCAGTCCTTGCCTCTTCATGGTGTGGTCCTCTTGTGCCCTCCATGTCTCAGTTCTGCCTGTGTCCCTAACAGCTGGCTAAACAGACCCTGGAGACTTGAGTCTGTTGCAGGAGTTCATGACAGCTCTATTTTGTAAGATAGTAATTTATTTTTTCTTTTTTTATGCTGAGCCAACATCTCTTCTGGAGACTATCGTGCTAGAACAGGAGTCAAACTTTGTTTTTATAAAGGGCTGGGCAACAAATATTTTAGGCTTTGCAGACCTCTGTTGGAGCTGTTCAGCTTTGCCGTCATAGTGCAGAAGAAGTTACATAGGCAATATGTAAACAGATGGGCATGTTCTATTAAAACTCCATAAAAGCAGGCAGTGGGCTAGATGTGGCCACTGGGCTGTGGTTTGGTGATCCCTGTTCTAGAGGAACTTGAGCTAAGCATTTCTGGTAAAAGGAATTCTAAACCTAATTGAAAAACAAAGTGTCATAAGGAAATATTCAAAGAGCAAGTAGAAGATTTTCATTTGAATGCTTATTGGTTGTTTAGGGACATTTTAAAATACATTATAAAGGTGAATTTAACTTTTAGGAACTTTTAAAAAGGGAACTGCTGATGTACGGGTAAATATAAGCTTGCTTGATGGGCCGGGCATGGTGGGTTGCACCTGTAATCTCAGCTACTTGGGAGGCTGAGGCAGGAGGATCGTTGAGGCCATGAGTTGGAGGCTGCAGTGAGCTATGATCCTGCCATTGCACTCCAGCCTGGGCAATAAGAGTGAGACTCTGTCTTTTAAAACATAACAAAAAACAGTCATTTAAAAAAGAATACTTGATGGGAAGAGTGAGCAGACAGATATTTAGCTGGTAAGTGGGAAGACATTTGTTTGAAGCTCGCTGTAGGCCTTGACCTATAGTTTAAAAATGTCTCCAGGACACTGAAAAAATGTCATTAATTAATATTAGATAACTTTTAATGATTATCTTGTGTTTGTAGGTACTTGAATTGCATAAACCTAGCACGATTTGATTCTAGGCATATCTATTCTGGTAAAGCCTCAGCCAGTCAGGCTAAGAGGCATCAGGAATGCCTGGGAAACTTGGCTGATAATGATTACACAATGTACATAGCAAAGCTAAGGGGTGGCGTAAACTACAAACTGCCAGTTCTCCAGGGTGTGGGGTTTGGCTCTAGATTTTTAACTTCAGTGACTGAGATCTGGCATATGTAGTTACTACTTAGACGTTTGTAGTTAAGCCAATTTCATAGCAGCAAACTGTAGGTCAATTACAATGGCAGCAACTTACTGGATTTCAAGCCACATACCAAAGGTTCTTGGCCCATCGTATAAAGTTAATCTTTTCTCTTCTTTTGCAACTTAAATAGTAGAAGGTTTGAAGAAATGGTGGCCACTAGGTTCATGTACACATGACTTAACAGCTTACATATTGGCCAAGCCTGTTTTCCTGGATCATTCTGACACTGGTAATTCAATGCCAGGGAGCTATGTGTTATCTAATCCACACAGCACTGCTAACAAGAAACAATTCAGGCCTTTCATGCATAAACTAAAAGATTATTAGATGGTATCCTGTCATTTCTATCTGATGTGAGCACCTTTGTGAATGACCTGCCCTTTAGAGGTTTATTTCACTTTATCTTAATATCTGCTCTAAAAACTTACCATATAGTTTGACAGAATGATGTATTTTAAAAAAGTAAAATCCACCTAAAATCCTACCACTGCTTTTAAACAGTTTTAACATTTTTCTTGAAGCTTTCTTGTTATAAAGGCACAATTGTACATATATAGGTAGTTTATCTTGGCTAACATAAGGCCTCAAAGCTTCTTAAGCCCTTTACAAGGAAAATATAAAAAGGAATTAATCCTGAGCCTCTGATAGCCCAGCCTCAAAAGGATTATGCCTCACACTTAGTGGGAAACTTTTACTTGTATCAGACTATTTCTGAACATCTTGTTGAGGCCACAGAGTCAGAGCATGCTCCTTAATTCCTCCTTGGGGTTGCCTTGGTTTGGTCTGACATCTGTGATAAGGGATCCTTGGAGTGGGCCCCATGGAAGGGCAAAGCTGCCAGAAGGAAGCAGAATGGGAGCGAGGCAGGGAGGCAGGTGCCAGACAGAGCAGTGGAAAAGTCAGTACCAAGTACATGCTTGTCACCTGTTCTAAGTACTTCATTGTGTTAACTCATGCAGGCTTAACAGGAATTGTGGCAGATTTTATTTCCTAAAAGTGGCCACAGCAGTATATCTGGTCCCACATGCTCTTCTAAGCAGTCTATTTCACCTCTCCTTGAGCCCGCGCAGGACGTGGAAATTGCCTTGACTAGTACAATACAGTGAGTGATGCTGTGTGGACTTCTGAGGGTAGGTCACAGAAGGTGATGTGGTTTCTGCTTTCTCTCTTGATGCATATTGTGAGGAAGCCTGTGTGTAAGAGTTTGGGCTGACAGCCCCAGCGAAGGTCTCAGGCAACAGCCAACGTCACCCACCAGCGAGTAAACCTCCAGGTGATTGCAGCTGCTGGTCTCTGAGTCTTCCACCCGAGGCCCCAGGCTCGGGGATGAGCCATCTCTGCCATGCTCTACCCAGGTTCCTCACTCACAAGCCTGTGCACCTATTAAGTGGCTGCTTGACACTAGTAAGTTTTGGTGGTTTGCTACACAGGCATAGTGACTGGAACAGGTTAACACCATTACCTAGCCCTGCTTCACACAGGTTACATAGGTTGCTCAAAGTCATTTAGCTAATCAGTAGGTGGTGGGGCCCATAGTTAGTCTGATAGGTTGACCCCAGGGCCTCTGGGTTGTTCTTTCCTGACTGTTCTTGCACTGTCAGTATGAAAGGACAGCCTTAAGTCTCTGCTGTGAATTGAAAGACTAAGGGCAAGGGCTTTGATTTGTTGGGAGCGAGATTTGTTGAGAGTGAGAAGTTGGGGCAGGGACAGGGTATCTCCCAGAGACCACAGGGATGCTAATGGCACAGGCTAGGTGATGTTCAGAAAGCAATCCCCGAGTTTCAGTGTATCACCACATCAAAAGTTATTTTTTGCTCAAACTTTCTGTCCATCTTGGCCTATGGGGGCTCTGCCCATTGCTGAGGGGGTTACGAGGACTCGGACGCAGGCTGATACAGGCATGATCTGGAGATGTACTTCCATCATCAGCAAGGCAGGGGATGAGGAACGTGGTGAATCATTCACTGAAATCTAAGCTTCCACTCAGAAGTGACTTGTCGCTTTTGTTCACATTCCATACAAGTCATGTGGCCACACCTAACTTCAGGGGGGCATGTTCCAGAAAGGAAAAAGAAATACTTGGAGAGCAGCACTAACAACTTTCCAAATTCACTGTTCAGTAACCAAATATTCAATTCACTCTTTATCACACAAGAAATACATTCACCCCCCTCTCAAGGGTTACAACTCAAGAATCCCATTTTGCCAGGGCCTCAGCCCAGGCTGTTAGGATCTCTGGGTGATGTACTTACGTGGAAGTCTGTTTCAGGGCTGGAGATGGCAGTTATTCATAAGCTAAGAAGAAAAATGATCTGCTCCTCACCTGGCCAATACGTAATTCAGTGGGAATAGAATAACTGCGGCAACAACATCAAAACATATTCAAAGAGAATAGACCAGGAGATACACAGCAAACCCTAGTTGGTAGCAATTTTGACATTCGGTCATTTGGGGGCCTCCATCTCCAGCAGAAATTTGTCCTTCAACGGTCACCAGCAGGCAAGACATCAGTGTGTCGGCAGGAGGAGGCAGGAGTGGAAGAACTGGGGGAATTGGTCTCTGAGCACAGGTGAGGAATGGGGAGAGGGCTGATTTCTAGCAATAAAGTTAAGTTGGCTCATGCCATTGTAATTTTGGTTATCCAGATTAAGTGTTAGCATGAATTGATCACCCTTCCTTAGTGCCACCCTTCCTTAGTGCCAAGGACGGCTCTAAAAGCTGTACTCAATCTTCACAACAGCCCTGTGAGTATGTCCTATTGAGCTCATGCACATTTTGTGGAAGAGGAAAGTGCCATACAGAGGTGTTACGTTGCATGCCCGAGGTCACATAGCTAACAGGAGTGGGATACTTGATCTCAGATTTCAGGGTTTTAGAGCCTTTATGGTTAACCCCTACTCTGTTATCTTTCAAAGGGATAAAATATAGCATACATATGCATGTAAAAATATAATTTTTCTCTAATTCTATATTGTTAATGGGAGCATGTATTTTCGGGGTAGCTCATAAGTAATGTAGCAAATCTACAAATTTAAGTATAATTTTTTAATTTTAATTTTAAAATTTTGTAATGAACACACCCCCACACACAATCACTCATGTGATTTAGATCTTCTGTGATTCAGATCTCTGTGTGTTTTTACCCTATTTCAGGCCCTCCCTAGCTAGTAAATGGATGCCTAGAAATTAATTCATAGTTCTCTTTGCAACTTGGAGAATTTTTAATAATACTAGGAAAAAAGCCATACTTACAAGTTGTCAGTGTATTTTAGAAATTGGTTGTTGCAGTATAAAACATTTATTTAACATCAGAGGGCTAATAATATAAAACATAAAACCACAAGGTGGCAGCCACGACACATGCTTTTCTCTTTAGGCACTTTTATGTGTTTCTCAAAGGTTGGAGAAACTATTTTATGCTAAATTGAAGAGATGACATGTTCATTTCATAGAATAAATCCCAGTATGGAAGTTCCATAGTTTGCTATTTATAATGAGTGAGCAGTTGTGGCTTGCTAACATCATGTGCCTGTTGTACAGGCCAGGGTGAAACTTTTTCTGAACCTCTTATCTCCCTCTCCTTTGATCCGCCACCCTAAACATACCTGCACAACATGTTCCTTATAAAAGTGAGATCCTTTATACTCTGGAAGGTAAGAAAAGATGTGGACAACCTCAAATCTGTTTTTATTTGCTATTTGAATGTAGCAAAAAAATCTACATAAACTCTCATTTTCATAATCACCCAGTGACCCTGACTTATCTCAGTTTATTCAAATGTAGCTATGAGATAAAACCTGCATTGAGCAGTCTATTTACACATAATACCAGCTAAGACGTTCTGGGGACTCACTGTGCACCTAACTCTGGTCTAAGACCACACTCAGTCTCTATGACAATCTTGGGAGGTGCCTGCTGTTGTTGCCATTCCCATTTTATGGTTGAAGAAAAGGAATGTACAAGCAGCCTCAACACTGAAAGAGAAGATGGTCAACTAGTGGCCAGTGGGAATGTCCGTGCATTATAATGGATCCCACAGACAGGAGTTCTGTAGTAGCAAGGCAGTTTTCCTATGTGAATAGATGACCTAGAGGGCCTTGATGAGCCCCATGGCGATGACCATGATCCTATGCAAGAAGTGCTTTCTGTAGTTCCTACCAGGGAAGCCGTAACCTCTATTAACTTTATATTTTATAGGGTTGAACTCACAGACCATGGTTTCAGTGGAAATGATGAATTTATGGAGCAGAAGGGTCAGGAAAGCACCCAGTGCATGTGTAGGTCTATTTCAGGGAGTGAGAAAAACACGGTTGAAAAGAATGATTTACTATCAGATAAAGTGGCAGTGTTTCTGTAGCTAAGCATCAATGGACCAGACCAAACTATGAACTACTAGCTTGGAATCTTTGCTAAAACACACTGAACTTGGCATTATATCCATCCTACTACATTATCCTCTGACCAAGCCACGTTCTGCTGTATTTGGCTCTGGGGTTATCTAGGGTGTGTGACTCTCCAATGACCACAAGGTGGGGCAAGATGATAATCAGCTATGTTCCACAAGCTTTTTTGAGGAATTTTTCAGTCTAACATCTAAATCCTATACGTGTGTGTTAATTTCTGTGGTCATAGATTAAAACCAAAACCCCAGGTAATGACCTCGCAAACATCTTTGTCATATTGTATCATGCGATATGTAATGCCACAGACCTTGGATGGCATTTCAAAGCCAGCTTTCTTCCATCAGCCTGACATTAGTGCTCCATGCTTGGTGCTCTCCTTCCTCTCTGCGACTCACCTTGGCTGGTGAGGTGGGGGAAGGTGGTCTCCCCAACTCAGATCCCCAACTAAGACAGGGAGTAAGAGAAAGTGGGATGGGGGAATGTGAGTTCTGCTTTGGGATTCATGTGGACCATGTGTTATGTAATGTCATACACTGTCACTCAGCCAGGCTTTACACACTCAGTTGCTAAGAGGGGCCAGGCAGGTGTACATAGTGAGGCCTCCCCAGGCAGGGTGGGGGGCTGTGGCCAGTGGGAAAGCCAGCCCACGTAAAGGCTGCTCCTCAGATCTCAATCTTCAACACTATGTGGCAACACTGGTGTTCTTTGTAAGAGAATCTAGAAATCCAGATTTTTATGAAAAATCTCCTGATTTTTAAATATTCATTAAAATGTTTAAGAATTTTCAGGGCAAACAAAACATTAATCTCTATTAATTAATCTGCATATAATTTCTATAAAATAACTCAACACATACATCAGTAGCCCCCCCCGACTTATTAATATAAAGGTCAGCATGTCGTTAACTATAAGAAGGAATTTTCATGTGGTTTTATTTCATTCATTCATTCAGTCATCCTTTCAACAAGCCTGTGTTGAGTGCCTTCTTGTGCCAAGCACTGCATCACTCAGTGGAGAATAAAGGTTGCACATGTAGGGATGGAAAGAAAAACCGTTTCCTTACCCATCCTAGGTTCATGGCTGAGGACCTTATAACAAAAAACAGATTAACCAAAGAAAAACATACACATTTATTTAATATATTTTATGTGACATGAGAGACCTTGTAAGAAATGAAGATCTGAAGAAACAGTGAAACCTGTGTATTTTTATGTCAGGTCTGGTGAAGCATGGGAGATGTGGAGAAATGTAACAGGACAAAGAGGGTGTGATCTAGTGGTAACAGGCTGGGGGAAACTGTTCAGATGCCTCTCTGTGATCCTTCATCTTCAGAGATAAGGATGTTCCTTTCCTGTAGGTCTAGAGAGGACACCTCTCATAGGAGGGTCTAATGAAGTGCTTCAGAGAAAGGTCAGAAAATCTTGTGTTTTATGATCTGGCTTCAGGGAAGAAGGGCAGGGGGAGGATCAGAGAGACATTCTTGCTTCTGCCACTTTTCAATGTGCTAAGGTGTTCCATTTTGGGATAGCATGTCCTGGATCCCATCATATGCATATGCCTTGTCACTTATAGCTGTCTTAATTCTTATCTCTAACTATATATTTTAAATTCCCAGTGAATCACGCACCATAGTACTTTAGCTTTAAACATGGTATGCAGCTTAATTTGGAATCATGGGATTAACAGGCTCTTAAATAAAGGTGTTGATTGTTATACTTACCAATTTGTGTGCATTCAAAAGACATCGACTGTGTCTCTATTTTGCAGAAAGAGACATAAAGATTTTTTTATTTCGTGGAACAACTGACTAAAGCAAAACAAATAGAGTCAATCTCATTCTCCCATCCATTCCTATTTGCCTCTAGGATTAAAACCTCATCAGATGGTATGGTTTTAAGTGTGACAATGACAAAAATGTCAGCGCTTCAGCTCATGTCTAACTGTTGGGTACCTTCACATGTCCTCTGCTGTCATCACAGACTTTGCTGCCCAACACAGATCTCACATTCCCACTTTCTTTTGTGTTCCCTATCTCAGCCGAGGAGACCAACTTCCCACACTACCAGCCAAGGTGAGTCACAGAGTTAGGAAGGAGCATCAGGTGTGGCGTCCTTCAGCGTCAGGACAATGGAAGAAAGCTGGCTTTGCAATGCAACCTAAGGTCTGAGAAAGACAAAACAGTGTTGCCTTTGACCATACTGACTTCCGGTCATATACATATCACTCATATTTTTCAATTTTGACATTATGATGATGTATTTGTCGAGGTAGCAGGATAGAATATACTTTATTTAGCAGTTGTGTTTGCTTGATTGACAGCTTTTGATCATTTAGCTATATGATATGTGGGACTCCATATGTACTTTTGTCCCAGGCCCCACAAATGTCAGTAAGGTCAAAGTGATGCTGGCCGTCCAGGCGACAATTTCCTACTTGGACCCTGTGGTGCCATGGATGGGAGATTCATGCTTGTTGAAAGAGATACCTTTTCTTTTTGAGATTCTAAGGGATAACCAGAGAAAAAGAAAAGCAGACCACAATAGGAATAGAATTACCTTCACATCCTTCCTCTCTGCTCCCTCTGAGGTTCAAAGGCTTCCCACCCCCTTCTGCTTAGTGGCAGAACTGAGCAGAGAAGTGAGGATGGCTGGGATGGACTCACAGATGGAATGGGAGCCTGTGAAAATGTGTGTGACCCAAGAGAAGTTTGGAGACTTGCTTGCTTCTGAGGGAAGAGCATCAGTCTAGAAAAATGGGGTCATTGGAAGGGAGAAGTGGATATAAAAGACCTGGAGGCAGTGAGGAGAAAGGAGTAACATGGGCAGAGAAAGCAGGTGCAAACGGGATGTTTTCCAATGGCTTAGGGAATGTCCCTGTGGTCCCATCCAGAATGTGAAGTGAAGTCTGTGCCTTCTTAAATTGTAAGGAAGGAGAGAAAGAGAGATTATGAGGGTGGGGCATTATGAGGGTGGGGCATTCACCCCCATCTCTTGCATCTGTATTGTTTAGGTTTTATCACTGGAAACCCTGGTAAAGACCTGCTTGAACCTCATGTGTGTTTCTTAGGCAAGATGCCCATCAGTGGAAGAAATAGAGTACCTGCAACCTCTATGCCCACCCTCCTCAACAGCAGGCATTAGAAACTCATCCCAGCGAAAAGTGACAGATCCATATCACTGGTCTAAAGATAAGAATCCTAATGGGATCGTGTGTCTAGAATAGAGATCTGACTAACCTTCCTTTCTGCCTCCATGGTCCCCACGTCGTTGCATGTCCTCTAAGGCAGGGTGTAAGGTGATCTGAAATGCAGGGAAAATCGAACTTTTAATTTTTTCCTTTACAATTTTTAGTTTTCTACATCATTTATAAAACATATGGCATGTGAATACATTAATAATTAAACATATCTGTATTTTGTACTCTTAATTTTACTGATGGTGTGGATAGTCAAACATTTGAAGATCATGGTCCTTGTAGATAAAGTTCACAGTCCGTTCACATAGCCTACAAAAAGTCCTGGCATGCTTAGGCTTCATGCATCCCTCTCTAGCTCATAACTCACCGTGCTTCGCCTTGCATGCCCACGCAATTCCAAACTGTCTGAGTCCTGGCATACGTCAAGAAATGAGGGAAGCAGAGAATAGAAGAGGAGTATGAATGGCGTCACAAAGTTATCCCGCCTTTAGGGGACAGGCCAGGCTTCTGCATGCATCCCTTGGCTGTGGATGTCCTTGTAGGAAGACAAAGCCTGTCAGGAACTCTGGGGCAAGGAGGCTCCTGGCAGCTGGGGGCAATTCTCTGGAGAAGTCTGCAGCTGTGACCTCTTGGTGGCCAGTATTCACAGCAGCTGGGAACCTGCTGTACCAACCTGCTAAAGGGATTGGGGTGGACCAAGTCCCAGCAGAATCACCACCTTTTGCCACACTGATATTAATATATGCATATGTGTAATGATCTTTACAGAAATGATCATCACGTGAGAAAACTGCTGTTTTAGTTTCCATCACACTAATTGTAAGCTTGGTAACTTTTGTAGTCATGTGTGTGTGTGTTTACCCTCTAAAAACCATTATATTTTTGGTTAGCTAGTCCTTCTAAAACCTGACCTTTTTTTCCCCCTAAATACTTTAGTCTCTATGTCTTCCTTTGCAACTAGATAATTTCTTTTCACCTTTGAGACTTACTGCAGAGGCCAATTTCTCTGGGAAGCCTCCCCTGATACTCTAAAGCTGGGATGATTTCCTGCTGCTCAGTCCTCATAAAACCTGATATATTCCCATTATCGTTACACTGGAGCAGTGTCGTAGAATTATCTCGCTATGTGTCTGAGTCAGCCAGGGTCTGGTCAGGAAGACAGAAGACACTCCATATTTCCAGGGCAGAAAGGGCTTTTTATTAGGAAGGAGGGGCTTACTTGACTACTGGAAGAGCTGGGGAGTAATGAAGGCCAGGGAAGCTGAGGGAGAGAGCGGCTGACATTCAACATCTTATCCCGAAGTAACAGGGCAGGCTGTTCTCAGGAACTCGCCAGGGAACTGCTGCAAGTATTACGAATCTCTGAGACGTCCCCTGCCCTGTTTCGGGGTGCAGGAGTGACACAGGTTGGTTCTCAAGAGCTCACCAGGGAGCTGCTCTGAATCTCTGATTTGCTCAAGATGTGGGCTGTAGCTGCCTCTAGAGAATACAGCTTCCCTTTCTCTTGTCTTCCAAACCTCCAGTGACCTCCACCCAGGGAAGGGGATTCTGGGATAAGACCTTAAAAGAGATGGTGGTTTGCCCAGTGGACAGTAGATAATCCAGCACAGTATTGCATGATAGACATCAAAAGATAAAACTTCAGCAAATTTAAATAATTAAATTGGTTTTTATTTGCAATTTTATGAGTCAGGTAGCATCTGGTCTAAAAATAGAGAGGTGCTCCTTTGGGCATGGAGCAGGGGTCCTCAAACTACGGCCCGTGGGCCACATGCGGCCCGCCGAGGACATTTATCCGGCCCACCGGGTGTTTTTGCGCCCGCTGCCTGTCCTGCTTAGCAGCCGACTCGTCCGGGCCCACAGTGCGCATGTGTGGAATGTGCGCCGCACTCTCCAACGGCCCTCCAACGGTCTGAGGGACAGTGAACCGGCCCCTGTTTAAAAAGTTTGAGGACCCCTGGGGAGGTTTTTATAAGGTGGCTTGAGCAAGAACAAGGAAACAGCATGATTCGAAAAGCAGGTTGGTTAACACCAGGCTACTTTGTGGTGCTTTCCTTGTAAGGGTTAGAGCAGAGGGGACTTCCTTATCATGCTGGTAAGGCTGGCCTGTTTGGGGATTTGGTTATCACTGTCTCTCTCCTGATTTCTCAGAAGGCCAGATAAACAGCTGGGCTTCTGTTAGGTGATACCGAACTTTAGCATGAGTTGACTCCATTTGGGTTTGGTCTGTTGGAGCCTATTTCAGGAGCTCAGTCCAAATAAATGGCCTCCTATAAATTTTATTTAACATAGATTATGAGCCTTTCACCAGTGGGGAAATGTATCTCATTCACCTTTTATGCTCCCAGTGCCTAGTGCAGGTCCTGGAAAATAGGGGTGCTCACTAATGTTCATTAAATGACTGAATAAGCGAATGAGGGTAGAACAATGGCCTCCTGAAACCAGATAATTTTGATTATGGTGTAAGTGTTGCTATGAGAGATCACTTGTCAATCTCTAGAAGGGCCTTGTATTTGGTAGTTTATGGTAGAGATGATGGCAATTCAGGATGCTATCTTTCCCATGCTGACCAGAACTGTCACATTTTTGAAATCTAAAATCCTAGGTAGGGAAGAACATTTGCAATTCAGGGCACTGAAGCTGCTGAGGCATGTTAGGCCAGAGAGACAATTTCTGTATTCTTCCTTTTCAACTTTTTCAGTGCCCAGGAACCATGTGCATATTAAGTAAACTGTCACTAGGTGGCACTCTTGCTCGCCTTTCTTAGCGGGCCACTGCTTTCTCTAGACATGGGAACTGACTGTAATGGAGTTATAATAGAAATGTTACAACTCTTAAAGCAACTAAACTGTTCCTCAAATTATAACATTGACCTAGCTGGGTGTGGTGGCATGAACTTGTAGTCTCAGCTACTCGAGAGGCTGAGGCGGGAGGATAGTTTGGAGCCAGGAGATTCTACGTCTGCAGATTCAACCAACTACAGATCAAAAATATTTGGAAAAAAAATTTAAAAACCCATACAACAATAGAAAATAATACAAATGAAAAAACTACAGTATAACAACTATTTGCATAGCATTTACATTGTATTAGGTTATTACAAGTAATCTAGAGATGACTTAAAGTCTATGGGAGGATGCATAGGTTATATGCAAATACTACACCATTTTATATCAGGGACTTGAGTATCCTGGGATTTTGCTATCCTCTGGAGTCCCGGAACCAGTCCTCCATGGATACAAAGGGACAACTGTACTGTTTTGTAGCCTGCTTTGTATTTTGCTTCTTCCCCCTGAATGATATACTAAGAACATTTTTCCACATCATTAGTTTCAAAGGCATCATTTTGAATTCAGAATATTTTATTTTCTAGATATGCCATGGTTTATTCATCTAATTTTTCTATTCTTGAAAATATAAGTTGTATCTACTTTTTTACTATAAAATATAATGATTCAATGAGCAACGTTGTAACCAAATATTTGCTCATAACCACAATTATATTCCTAGTCTAAATTCCAAAGGTGGGGTTGATGGATTAAATAAATTGCAAAATTTTAAGGCTCTGATAGCCATGCCTAAGATTCCTCCACAAGGGCTATATTCATTTTTGTGTATATTCTCTCACTTCTTTGAATACTCACCAACACTGACTATTTTCATTTAAATATACTTTTATTACAGGTAAACTATATAAAAATATATTTACATTTCATTGTTTAAATGTATACTATTTATACTTAATTACTAATGAGGTTAAATGTATTTACTTAAGTTATTAACCATTTTTCTTATTTTTTGAATTGCTTGCTGATTTCCTCAGTCCAGTTTTTTATTGGACATTGGATTTTTTTTCTTATAATTATGTAGGAATTCATTGTATAAATTATTAACCCCTGCAATTATGTTTATAGTTTGTTATTTGTCTTATTTTTTATTGTGTTTTTTTTTGTCATATAGAATTTAACATTTTATGCAATGAAAGCTTTTTTTTTTTAAGGTTTCTAAACTTAGATCCTCTATTAGGCATCATTTAGCAAGAGGTAGAAGCAAGAGTGAACATTTTTATGGTTCATTATAAATTATTCTCTAGAATTAACTCTCTCATATATTTTTGGTTTAGAATTTTTCTAAAGAATCCTTGACCATACAATAAGGAAACTACTTACTAAATCCTTCAACTCCTACTGGGAAACCTTACCAAAGGTTCTTAATTGGGAGAGAGGGCAACCCTTTTTCCATAGGAGCCACTTTGAAATATATGGGAGCATTTTTGATTGTCATATGATTCGGACAATCTACTGGCACTTAGTGGGTAGGGTCCAGGAATGCTAAAGATCCTGCAATATACTGAAGGACGAGGAATTGTTCCTCCTAAATGACAATAGCAGCTCGTATTGAGAAGCACTATTAGACTACCATCCAAGGACATCTTAAAAAAATACCATTTCTAAAACATGTCAAAACACATTTCAAGTTGATATATGGTAGTATTTTTTCCATCCTTTATTTTGATATATGCAAACTTAATGGATTGGAACATATCAAACCTTGTTTGCTTTAATAACATAACATAGGCTTAAGCTGAATATGGACTCTATACAGATATTAAGCCTGTGACTGGTTTCCATTTGACTCATTGGGTAAGTTAAATTACTGATTTACTCACAAAGAGTTGCAGAGGGAGTTGAATTAAATTAATTGGATTTGTCAACTGAGAGTAGTTACAGTTTTATTGATGCTCCAAAAAAATTCTATAGGGGATACAGCTATTTCCCATTTCATCATGCTTTCCTTTCTATATTCTCTAGTAAAGATTGTGACCTCGGGGTTGCCAATCAACTGCCTTTTCTCGGTATTATCTTCCTGATTGCTGTGGGTGCTGCTTGTTCCAATGCAAGTAAGGAAGGCAGGAGATAACCAAGTCTGTTTTTATCTGTAAGCGCTTTCTTCCTTGGAAATATAATTACTTTTTTCACTTAAAATTGCATTTAATAAAACAACAAATTGGTATAAACCAGAGGTTTTTGTTGCCTGTAAGTGTCAGTGATTATTAACTTGTCATTCTAAATATAAGGTGTTGGTTTTACCCAAGAGTTGTAAAGTGCTATATTAATAGCAGGATTTATTGTGTTCTAATAAAAAATTAGTAAGATTCACACATCACCTTTGCAGGAGAGGGCCGAATTTGTATGCTCAACATGATGTCATTTAAAATATTCGTTAACCAGACATGGAACACAAAAGGCTTATTAAATTAAAATACTTTCCCTGATTATGCAAAATATTGAATAGAGATAAAAGAGCTTAAGAACAGGATTTGATTATTGTGGCCAAACTCAAGTAATGTGTCTTGGAAAATTAGATTCCAAAATATACTTAAAGTATGATAAACTTTGTTTTCTAAGTTTTAGCTCCAGAACAGGATGTGGCAGTAATGGTTGATTATTCAAAGACACTGGCAAGACACACTATGGAATGTAGACAACAAACAATGCAGTTCAAATGGAAGGAATCATCAGAAAGGTATTGGAAATCAAACTACAAACACTATCTTCCTCTTATGTAAGCTCTTGGATAAGGGTGCAGTTCTAAAGTCATGAGGAAGACAGAGTGGAACTGTAGAAGTCTGGGAAGAGTACGCTGAAATGGTCAAGGGACATGAATAGGAATTACATGAGGGTGGACTCAAAAGAGTCTTCATGAGAACAATAAAGGGGGAATAGGAATGAGATCAGTATAATTTTTTCATGGTCATTGGGCACTGCTTTACCTTTCAAAGGGGCTGATGTAGGGCATTTAAAGGGAAGAACCGCTTGCAGATGTGTACATTCACAGAGTCTGCATATCAAGAGTGTGTAGGAGACAAAAACACAAATATGTTGGAGGTGATACTCCCAAATATGGTGTTTTCTAACAAGTTTCAAAAGGGAGAGAATGGAAGTTTTGGAGTTGCATCCCTAGTCTTCTGAGGCTGAAGTAACTGAGTGAAGATAGCTCTGCCTTTCTACAAACCTCCCCGGGTTGTGGAGACAGAACACTTGAGCTGGAAGGACTTAAAGGCAAACGGTGCTAGTGATTTTTTCTATTTTTATCAGAATTACAAATCCAAAGCATTGTACTACCGTGAGTCTAGACAACTCACAGATATATCGAATAGTCTTATTAGAGGTGTTCAGAGGAGGCTGGACAGATCTCACTGGAGATGCCAGAGGAGATTTATGCATCACATGTAGCCAGATTAGATTTGTGATTCTGTGATTTACTTTTGTGAAGGGGCTGTTAAGAGAGGAAAATGAGGATCAAGATTATAAACAGGATGAACCTGAATATAAAATGTTTTAATTTCGCAGTAGACAATGAAGCTGCCAACTCCTCGTTTCCTTTATTTCCCTTTCTCCAAATTAAAATTTCCTCACTTATTTATTCAGTAGGTATTTATCAAGCTCCTACTCTGAGCCAGCATTACAGGCCAATAGTAGTCTCTCAATACATGTTAAGTTAGTGGGTAAATTATGATCATTAGTAGTTATACAAGGAAGATCAAACCATAGTTTCCCTCCTCATGTGAGCAGAAAGAAAGTAATGAGGAAGAGAGGAATAGAGTTGAAAAGGTGGGATTAGATCTACTAAAGAGATAACCATAATATGATGTGCTATAAGTTTCCTAAGTACTGTTTTAACATCATCCCATAAATTTCAAAATGTTGTGCTTTCATTGTCACCTGTTCAAAATACTTGCTAATTTCCCTGTTGATTTCTTCTTTGATTTGTGGGTGTCTTAAAAGTGTGCTATTTAATTTTCAAGTATTTTGAGATTTTCCAGAATTTCTTTCTGTTTTTGATTTCTTATTTTAATTCCATTGTGGTCAGAAAGCATACTTCATATGATTCGGATCCTTTTAAATGTATTGAGTTTTTTTTTTTTTGTATGACTACAGAATGGGACTCTTTGGGTTTGGGTAGTCATTTAGTATATCATCAGGTTAAGTAGAACTGGCTGCTAGCTGCTGTAACAGACAACCCACAAATCTCAGTGCTTAACATTATATTTTTCATATATTTTCCATTTGAGTAGTAGGCAACCTTTTCTCTAGTGGTACTCAGGCTTCTTCATTTAGTGGCGCCATCATCCACTACATCGTCTTCAAATTTCTACATTGGAAACTCTTCATTCAGCTGCCTAATGAGTGAAGAGAAAGAACATGGAATAGATTATACAAGAAGTTCTAGGAGTCAATTCTGAAAGTGATTTAAATCACTTCTGCTCACTTTCCATTAGCTGGACCCCAGTCACATGGCCCACTAGTAGTTAGGTGTGCAGAAAATGGTTAGGGAGTTCTCAGGAAGAGAAGAAAAACATGGATATTGAGGAGTGCTGACATTCTCAGCTGTAGTAAGTTTAGAATTTTCTGGTACCAGGCTGTTAGATAAAGACATATATTTCTTGATTTCTTAAAGTCTCTGAAGTTATTGGTTACTTTCTTCTCTAAATAAAACATTTTATGCTTTCTTCCTATAAAACTGCCAAAAATTGCAATAAAGTCCTTCTAGGATTGCTGCTGGTCACCTGTCACCCAATCGCTGTTCCTGGTTTTTGATGTCCCGTCTCTGCTACTGCAGGTTGTCCCAATTCACTGTAAACATGAACACAGCTCCCTTTCTTCATTCTCTAAGACCACACCGACACAAGGTAGATAATGGGTGGAAGCAATTATTAGCAAAGCTCCAGATAGCCAATCAAGGGAGAATTCCAACATGGAAAGGAAAGGAAACTTGATAGTGCTGTTTCGAAGCCCCAGCAACCAAACCCTACCGTAGAAGCTTTTCACTGGTCGTTTCTCTCCAGATCTTAGGATCTGACCTGTTGGCATGAATCTGGAGGCCATCCTCATCTCCTAATTTCTTCTCTCTCTTCTCTAAAGCCCTTCCCTAAACAAACAAGCAAACCAAACCAAACAAACAAACAACTGTTTCTCAGCTGCTAGAAGAAATCAGCAAAATGCTCACTTAAAAAAAAAAAAAAACAAACCTACTGGTCAACCAACCAACCAAACAACAAAATCTATAGGAAATAGCTTTTCTGCCAAAGGGAAACATCTTTTACTGATTTATGCTGAATAATTTCAACTTCTTTAAGACTCAATGTTTCCCTTGCAAAGTAGTCTTTTGTCTCTGCTTTGTCCATCTAAAAAGCCTTTAAAAAATTTCCCCAAATAACAGTTTTATCCCTGAAGTACTCTCTTGCTTCCTAGAAAAACTACTTTCCCCCCTCCCTTATTTATTTTTTTGTTTGATTCCCTCTGGCATTTTTTTCTCCTTACACCAGTGGTATATTCTAATAAGCCTTCATATCTTTAGGAAATTGTTTAAAAAGTGAAAGGAGATCTAAGCTTTTGAAGAATCATTAGGAAAATAGAGCAGGCATTCTCAACCTTGTCTGCACATTAGAATCACCTTGGGAGCTTCTAAAAATCTTGGCCCTCAGACCACACACCAGACCAATTAGATTAGAATGAGGGAGGGGTATAGGAGCTAGACACAAGTACGTTTTTGAAAGGTTTTCATGATTCCAATGTGCAGCCAAGATCGAAAGCTACTGGATTAGAGAGAGATCCAACCTCAATTTAAAGGAGTTAACTTTTAGATTATGGTTAAATTGCAACAAGATATATGTGTTTTCAAAAGTAGAGAGCTAGGTGTACCTTTAGAACCATTTCTCTTGGGAAATAGCCTACAATTCTCTTGGATTATCACTGTTTGAATATACTGACACCGGGATATGATGCATTGGCTTTCATGTGGAATTAGATGGCTGTTTTTTTCACAAGCAATAGCATCAACCATGGTAATAACTTGGCTGTCAAATTTGTACATTTCAAACCTGGAAATGACTCCTCTTATCAGCTGAATTTTATCTAGGAGTAATTAAAAAATTTCACAATAAATATAATTTAAAGTAAAAGAAATTTTAGTAAATATTTCCTGGCTAAGATTATTGGACAGCTGGTAAAACCTTTAAAATCAGTGACATGAAGGAAATGCAAGAATGATTACTTTACATATATCCTAAGCTCTCAGCCCACCTAATGTATAACTCTACATAGTATTAATAAATTAATCACAAAATTAATTTTCTGGGCCCAGAGTTATCTTCCCAAAATAGTGAAAATTATCTGAATTCTCCATTTTCCATAATTCAATAGATATTTACAAAGGAATTGGAGAATTTTCTGTGTATATACAAAATGTACACATCAGTGCCTTCAAGATGTCTTTCTTATCCTAAAAGTACTTCCAACTCCTGCCAATTAGAGATTGATTAAGTGGCTGCCTTCCTTCTACTGTTTCCATTCGTACCATTCCATATCTGTCTGGGGTATCAATACATTTCAGTCTTTTCAATTGGATACTTTCAAGTCATCTTTGACTTTTTATTCTGCTCTATTCTCAAACTTCAGGGCCATGAAAATAAATTATTTCTCACTTTGGAATATCTTTCAGATGTTTTGTATCCTCTACATTTCAACTGCCACTTTTTGTAGAGTAGGCCTTTATTACTGAACTTCCAAGCTGGTGTCCCAGCCTTCATAGTCTCTCTCTCTTTAATTTACCCCACTTTTCTGTGAATTTTACCTTTTTGGCCATTGCATTCAACAAAATCACAAATTCTAAACTCCTTGGCCTGCTTCTTAAGGCCTTTCATAAATAGGATCTTGTCTGACTCTCCAACCTATTTCCTGATATTCCAGCACCCACCTGTGCTGGCAATATAGATTTTCCATAGGAAAGTCTTAAAAGAAATTTTTAAAAGGGGGAGGTGGCACTTACAGGTAATTATTAGTTATCTTGAAAATTGTTTTCAATGTAGCACAATTCCCTGAAGATGCCGTCTAGTTGATTTGCAAAAATAAAATTCATTTATTTTCCCTAGAACTAATTGTTCTGTGACTTGAATAAATCACTTTGCCACTTGCCTCAACTGTAAAAGCATGATAGTGACTAATTCCTGACCCCCAGTCATTCCTTGTAACAATGAGCAATCAACAGACGTGGCAGACAAATAGATGTGGGGTTCATGACAAAGTTATGAGTCTAAAAGATATTATTCTTGTTTTTGAAATTCATGCAAAGCTGATCCAATAAAAAATCAGCTCTTCCTGCCCTCAGGAAGATAGCACTAGAGATGCTAATTAGTGTGTTTCTCCCACTCAGCTTCTTCTACTCTATGGAACTATCCCAGTCGTCAACCCCTGCTGGAGCGGCAGGCTCAAGGGATCAGATTTTTTACTTTATAACTTTTTTGCACTCCCCTCCCCCCTCGAGTCAGAGCTTCAAGTGTGACCATCCCCCAAACGTTGCACATCTCACTCATTACGTTTATATGTACCCATCCTCTCCTCCTCCCTCCCACCTGCCCGATACACGATAAATGTTATTCCTATATGTCCACTTAGGTGTTGATCCATTATACCAATTTGCTGGTGAGTCCATGTGGTGCTTGTTTTTCCATTCTTGAGATAC
>VBSM01002217.1:40600084-40636351 GCA_008086735.1 Cheirogaleus medius
TTTTGGAAAGTTTCTGTTCATGTCCTTTGCTCACTTTTTGATAGGGTTGTTTGACCTTTCCTTGCTGATTTTCCTGAGTTCTAAATAGAGTCTAGTTATCAGCCCTTTATCAGATGTGTAGCTTGTAAAAATGTTCTTCCATTCTGTGGGTTGTCTGTTTGCTCTCTTGACAGTTTCTTTGGCTGTGAAGAAGCTTTTTAATTTGATCAGGTCCCATTGATTTACTTTTGTTGATGTTGTGATTGCCTTTGGGGTCTTCTTCATAAATTCTTTGCCTAGGCCAATGTCTAAAGGAGTATTTACAACATTTTCCTCTAGAATTCTAATAGTTTCACACCTAAGGTTCAAGTCTGTTACCCAGCGTGAGAAGATTTTTGTGAGAGGTGAAAGGTGTGGGTCCTGTTTCAGTCTTCTACATGTGGATATCCAGTTTTGCCAGCACCATTTATTGAATAAGGATTCTTTTCCCCAGTGTATGTTTTTGTGTGCATTGTTGAAGATTAGATGGCTATATAGAAAACCCCAAGGATTCAACCAAGAGACTCCTTGAATTGATAAATGAATTTAGTAAAGTCTCAGGATACAAAATCAATACACAGAAATCAGAGGCAGTCATATATGCCAACAACAGTAAAAGTGAGAACCAAATCAAAGACTCAATTCCCTTCAAAATAGCAACAAAGAAAATAAAGTACCTAGGAATATATTTAACTAAGGAGGTAAAAGACCTCTACAGGGAGAGCTATGAAACACTGAAGAAGGAAATAGTAGAGGATATAAACAGGTGGAAGAACATGCCATGCTCATAGGTCAGCAGAATCAACATTGTTAAAGTGTCTATACTACCCAAAGTGACCTACAGAGTCAATGCAATCCCTATTAAAATACCAGCATCATTTTTCACAGATATAGAAAAAATAATTTTGTGCTTCATATGGAACCAGAGAAGACCCCGTAAAGCAAAATCAATCCTAAGCAATAAAAACAAAATAGGAGGTATCAATTTACCAGACTTCAAACTATATTACAAGGCTATAGTAATTAAAACAGCTTGGGATTGGCACAAGAAAAGGGACATTGACCAGTGGAACAGAACAGAGAACTCAGATATTACAAAATATTTTTACAGAATTAATAGTAATTTTTAAATATTGTCTGATTCCCAGCCCACATTCAAGTTTGTCCAGTTGTCTCTAAGATGTCTCCTTACAGTTAGTTTGAGCCAGCATCCAAACAAAAGCTTTACATTGCATATAATTATTCTGCAACAGTCTACTCTGTTTGTCTTGTAGAATTTCCCACGTTCTGGGTTTGGCTGATTGCTTCCTTAACATTTTAAAGGTTCAACTTTTTCCCCCTATCCCTTATAATGCCTAGAAACTGAGAGTTAGAAGCTTGATTAGATATTCAGGTATACTTTTTTAGGCAAGATTACTTATGGCTGTTATTGTATACTTTTTAGTACATCATATTATGAAGCACATAATGTCTGTACTTTCAAAAATGTAGTAGCAGATTAAAGCTGGCCACATACTGTTTGTCACACCTCCCATGGAGAGGTGGAGGCTCTCTCCCCTCCCTTCGATCTGGGTTAACTCTTGTGCCCTGCATGGCCAATATAATGCTATGCTGCCAGTTACAGCCCAGACTCCTAGACACCTGGCTACAGCTACATTTTAAGGGAGTCTTGTTAAACCCCACTTAAATAACCCCACTTGGTCTCTGGCTCCTCCATCCCGTTTTCTCCCTCTCATTGTCGTGAAACATTTTTATTAACTTTTGGTTTATCCTTTCATTGTTTCTTTATGAAAATGTAAATACATATGTATATTTTTATATATTTCTATTTATCCTTTTTTAACAAAATGTAAAATACTATATGTAATATACTATACCTTGCTTTTTTTACTTTGCAATATAACCTAGAGGTCATTCCATAGCAATATATATTGTTCTCGTTACTTTTTATTTTTACTTTTTTAGAGATGGAGCCTCACTATTTTGCCCAGGCTGGTCTTGAACTTTTGAGCTCAAGGGACCCTCCCACCAAGTAGCTGGGATTGTGGGCACACACCACTGTGCCCATCATGTTCTCATTACTTTTTATAGCTACACAGTCCTCCATTATATGAATATACATTAGTCTATTCAATGAGTCCCCTGTTGACAGAAGTTGGGCTGTCTTCAGCTCTGTGCTTGTACAAATGATGCTACAATAAATAGCCTTGTGTAGATACCATTTGGTGTTTTTGCCAGCGTGTCAGAACTAGATTTCTAGGAGTGAGGTTGATGGGTGAAAGTGTCCATGCATACGTAACTTTTCTGGGTGTGTGCTCAGCTGAAATTGAAGGTAGCGAAGGAATTCTGTTGGGCGAGTTGAGAGGCAGAAACACTGAGGAAAGTGGAGACCCAGAGTGAGCAATGAGGCTCCCTCAGAAGGCCACAGAGAGAGCAGGTGGTTCCTGGAGCCACCCAAGTGCTCTGTGAGTGTCGGATTCCAATTTTAGGTCTGGTCTACCTGTATCCTCAAAAACTATTTTCTTGTGGTAACTTGAATAAGATCCTGATCCTTGGAACCCAAAGAGTCTAACTAGAATAGTTAGAGAGTGAAACTATATTGAAAAGTTTCCATCATTACTATTTTTCTAAATTTCATTCAATCTAACATTTTATTATGAAAAATTTCAAACAGATAGGAAAGTTGAAAGAATGGTGCAATGAACATCTCTATATCTACCACCTGAATTCAACAATTTTAATATTTTTTATATAATTTTATTCTGTAGGATAATTTGGAACTAAGTTTCCAATATGATATCTGACATTAAAACTTCAGTCCCTAAATACTTTACTATGTATCTCCTAAGAATAAGGACATTCTCCCAAATAACCACAATACTATTATTAGTATGCCATGTTTACTTGAAAAATGAAGTAATATTCTCTAAGTTTTTGTCTATTTTTGCTTCTCTTATAGATTCTGAGTTTTGAAGGTTGTTGTTATGTTATTTGGGTGCAGAAGATATTATGACTCTTTGTAAATTGTGGTGTTGACATTAAAACTTGTCCTTTTTTTGTCTTGTTTAATGCTTTTTGGTCTGAATTCTACATTGCCAGATCTCTACTTTTTGTTTGCATTTTTCTAGCATATCTTTGTTTATTTATCTTCAGCCTTTTTGAATCATTTTAAGTATGTCTTGTATTCTGCAATTATGTTTCGCCTTTTGTGAGTCAGTCTGAACATTTAAAAAAATCTTTCTCTGATCATAAAAGTAATACTGTAAAACAACTGGGAACTGCAGAAGATATAAAGAGAAAATAACCCTCTACTCTAAGGACAACCATTGGCATTATGTTGTATATCCTGTAGTTGTTTTTCTGTTCTTTAACAAAATTTGTTATGAAATATTCCTATTTTATATGCTGCCTTGTTTAAAAAGAGCATGATTCTTCAGGACATGAATTGCATTTTCCACTTTTTTTTAGAGCCATCAAGGACAATCAATGTATTCACTTTTTCTGTGCTCCCACATTCTGGTATTCAGAATGCCCACTCGTGCATTTATAGTGAAATTCACATATGATTTTTTAATAAACTGCCATCTGATTTCTTATTAAAAATACAAGTGCTACAAATTTTGTGAGTAAGTAGAATTTACTCTCTATTCTTTGGTCTGTCCACCCTCTTCATTTATATGTCGAGAGGAGTTGAGTGACCATGTAAGTCATCCTCCGAACTGGGACTCTTTTGAAGTGAAAGGGGTGCTGTTAATATTTAGCTCAGGATAATAGGCATAAACCAAGAGTGTTCAAGGAAAACTGGGATCTATAATCACTATAGAGATGAGGAGATCTACCCTGAAGATACCTGCAGACACTCCTTCTGGTAGGCTATCTACATTCTGGTAGAGCTGGGAAAAATGAGGCTCCAGACCCTCTCCAGCTCTTTTTTAGATACACGTTATTCCTTCTCAGTAGTCTGATTCTTGTCTAGCTAGTTGACATTGTCATTGCCCTAGTCAAGAATCTTCTGTTTGTCATCATTATTGATCTTGCCTTGATGTTTGTCAACTTCCATTTTGGTCTTCATGATGAATACATGGGCTTTGAGAGAGAACCTGGAAGCTAACTTGTCTCTCTGCTTCTCATCTTCAGCTTTGTGCTTTCCCACTTCCTGGACAATATGTTCAGTATCTTCCCTGCCCAAATAGCCTTTGTCATAATCTTGTTCTCTTTTTCAGCAATTTGTCTTCAAAAGGCATATTGATGATGCTGGAAGTATCTAAAGGAAATGTTCCTTTCCTCTGAGAAACATCTGTGAGCTCAAACTTGCCTAACACATTGTTATTCTTGGTTACTGTACACTCAATGTTACAAACCTGAATGAACACACCGGGCCGATTGTTAAAGTAGGTAATGGCAGTCTGTGCGTACTTGGCAAGATGGCGGTATCAATAATTATAATACCAAGGAACAGCAGGAGCTGCAAAGAACAGCAAACCCTAGACATGGTTAGATTTTTCTTCAGCTAAGACGGTTGCCTAGAAATCTGTACTATAAGCAATAGCTTCAGCAGAGTTGATGCTCTAATTTAAATTCTTACCATTGAGGAGGTCCTAAGGAAGCTTCTGAATCTTGGGGATATGGGCAGAGCCACCAACCACGATGGTCACGGACCTATGCTTTGTCTTTACTGACATCACAAAGGGCTTTCTCCACAGGGTCCAGCATGTCACAACACCTGTCATCATTCAGTTATCAAAATGGGCATGGGTAAGGGAGATGTAGAAGAAATTAATAGAAACTTCATCCCGGATGCTAAAAGAGTGTGTGTATTTAGCATGTTCACAAGCATTGGAGAAGTGTCAGATAGTCTTTTTTAAAAAAGCTTTATCGAGATCTATTTCACAAATAATTCATCCTTTAAAAGTACACTTCAATGGTTTTTGATATATTAATTTTCAAAATTTGTGGTAAAATACATATAAAATTTTCTTTTTTAACCATTTTTTTGTTGTATAGTTTAATTTAGTAGCAACATATTCAGGGCACAGTTCTTAGTGTCTTATATACATTAACATGTATAATTTTCACAACCGCTCTAGAGGTTGATGCTTTGGTTATCAATGCTGCCTTATGGATGACGGGTGTGAAGCACAGAGAGGTTAAGTAACTTGCTTGAGGTCACACAGCTCATACATGACAGAGCTGGGATTTGAACCCAGGCAGTGTGAGTTTGGCATTTGTAGCCTGAACCAATGTTCTACCTAGCCTTCTGTAACCATTTTGAAATGTACAATTGAGTGACATTAATTACATTCATAATGTTGAGTAACCATCATCACTAGTTCTACATTTTTTTTCCTCACAGTGCAATTAATTTTTGCTAATTAATTAATTAATTTATAAAGACAGGATCTCCTTCTGTTCCCCATGCTGAGTGCAGTGGCCCTACCATAGCTCACTGTAACCTTAAATTCCTGGGCTCAAGCAATCTTCCTGCCTCAGCCTCCCAAGTAGTTGGGATTACAAGCATGCACCATCATGCCCAGCTAATTTTTAAAATTTTCAGTAGAGATGGGGCCTTGCTGTGTTGCCCAGGCTGGTGTCCAACTCCTGGCCTGAAGCGATCCTTCTGCCTTGGCCTCCCGAAGTGCTGGCACTAGAAGTGTGATCCACCATGCCTGGCTTATTTTATTTTTTATTGATGTGTAATGTTTATACATATTTACAGGGTACATGTGATATTTTGATACATGCCTAAAATATGGAATGATCAAATCAGGGTATTTAGGATATCCATCACCTTGAACATTTATCATTTCTTTGTATTGGAACATTTCAGATCTTCTAGTTATTTTGAAATATATAATATATTATTGTTAACTATAGTCACCCTACTGTGCTATCAAATACTAGAACTTTTCTTTCTATCTAACTGTATATTTTCGTCCATTAACTAACTTCTCTTCACCCCCTGCCTCCCCTTCCCAGCATCTGGTAGCTATCATTGTACTCTCTACCTCCAGGAGATCAACTTTTTCAGCTCTCATACATGAGTGAGAATATGCAATATTTGTCTTTCTGTGCCTGGCTTATTTCACTTAACATGATCACCTCCAGTTCTATCCATGTTGCTGCAAATGACATTATTTCATTCTTTTTTATGGATGAATAGTATTCTAATGTGTGTATGTATATATATATATACACACACACACACACACACATACACACCACATTTTCTGTATCCATTCATTCATTGCCAGATACTTAGGTTAATTCAATATCTTGGCTGTTGTGGATAGTACAGCAGTAAACATGAGGGTACAGGCGTTCCTTTGTTATAGTAATTTTCTTTCCTTTGAATAAATACCCAGTTGTGGGATTGCTGGATCATATAGTGGTTTGATTTTTAGGTTTTTAAGAGAACGCCACACTGTATTTCGTAATGGCTATACTATTAATAAGTTACATTCCCACCAATAGTGTATAAGAGTTGCCTTTCCTTTGCATCCTTGCTACCATTTGTTATTAGGTCATTAAATATGAAATATAACCAAAGTAGTTTATTATATCTCAAACAAGAAGCTGTACAATTAATCAAAGTATGCATCTAAACTATCGACACAGTTTTGCCATCTTAACTATAGCTTGTTTATGCCAGCAACCAACAAGCCTAGAGAGCGAGTAGCAGTGAAATTGCCAAAGGCATTTTCCACAGCTTGTTGATAATTGAATGTTTCCTTGCAAGAAGTGGTCCAAGGCCTGGAAGAAGTGGTAGTCAGTTGGTGCAAGGTCTAGTGAATACAGTGGATGACAGAGAGTTTCCAAGTCCAGCTTCTGTAGTTTGAGCAGCATTATTTGTGCAACATGTAGTCAAGTGTTGTCTTGCAACAGGATTGGCTTGTCTCTATTGACGAATCTTGGCTGCTTAATCACAAGCATCCTCACCATTTCATCCAATTGGTTGCAGTAGACATCTGCTATAATCGATACACCAGGTTTCATGAAGCTGTAGTGGATAATACCAGTGGGGGACCACCGAACAGACACCATTAGCTTTTTTGATGAATATTCAGTTTGGACTGTGTTTTGGCACTTAATCATTGTCCAACCATTGTGCTGAACACTTGTGATTGTCAAAAAGAATCTATCTTTCATCACACATCATAATACGGTGTAGAAATGGTTTGCCTTTATGTCATGATAGCAAAGAAAGTCAAGCTTTGAGATGATTTCTCTTCTGATGCTCAATTCATGTGGTACCCATCTATCCAGCTTCTTTAGCTTGCCCATTTGTTTCAAATGGTCCAATATTATTGGAAGAGTAATGTCAAACCTTGCTGCTAATTCACACATAAGTTGAAATGGATTCACTTCCACTACAGCTTTTAGCTCATCACTATCCACCTTGGTCTCAGATTGCCCACGTGGCTCATTTTCAAGATTAAAGTTACCAGAACAGAACTTCTCAAACCATCGATGTATTGTGCATTTAGTATCCACATCCTTCCCAAACATTTTGTTGATATTTCGAGCTGTCTGTGCTGCATTGGTTCCATGACAGAACTCATATTCGAAAATAACATGAATTTTTTACTTATCCACGGTTTCACAAAAATTGCTGTAAAGAAAAAAAGGGAAAGATAATCAAAAGCCAAAATGTGCATTTGCAAGCCTGAGGATGTACCTTCACAATAAAAATAAAACAAGAAGTGTCAAAGTGAAATGTCAGAGATCCCTACTGTCAAACTTGGTACTTAAGGAAATCGGACATTTCATACTTAATAACCTAATACATTTTGATGATCAGCAAAAACACCTAATGGTTCTAATTTACTCATTCATTTTCTTTTACATTTAGGTGCTATGTTAGGTACTGGGGTGAATAAAGCATAGTAGTGGCTGGATATTAATTTAAGTTTTAAAAAATTACTCAAATATTTCTATCTCTGCTCTTATAAACATCCCTGCCCCACAAGGCAAGTTTCAGCTTTGCAGGGGGTGTAACATCCTCTGTACTAATCCACCCCCGTCCCTTGTCATCTGTCTCTTGTCATGACCACAGAGGATGCTGAATAATCACTAGTTGTTGGTCATCAGTGATAAAGTTCTTGTCTGCCTATCTCCTGGGCTGTCATCTGGAAAGAGACATTAAAGACATCCATTTAGTCACTAGCAGGAAATGAAAAAACAGATACAGGATGGCTTGTGAAATTACAAAGCACAGGCAAGAATAATTTTCTGAAGTTCCATCTCTCAAAGCTGTTTCATTCTCAGCTTCTAAGATGCAGAGGAAATAAGAATAATAAAACAGGATTTACAAAAAGACAAGAGGAGAAAGCATTTCTGCAGTGTTCTTAGCGCACTATCTGAGGTACTGCTCCTAAAGCATTTCAGAGCGAAAATGAAATGCATTTCTTAAAGTTTTTTTCCTTTAAGTCCAAGGATATTTGTTTTCTATGAATCAAATGCAGTATTCTATATATTTGAGAAAAACTGATTTTTCTATTCCACACATTCTCCAAATGGGTAAACTCTTCTCTCTCAGTTGGCAAATAGGAATTTAATCTGAAAAGCTTGATTTCAGAGTCTGCAGTGTTTATCTCATCAAACCTGCCAATACAATGAGTATATTGTAGACAAGCAATGTCTTCAATTAATATTATTATTTATGTTCTATTCTAGCACCATTTATGAATAATTTTGTGTGAATTGTTTTGGAAAATAACCTCAGACTATAAACTATTGGCAACATGAAAAAAGTTTCTGTTGTGACAAAACAATCTCTGTCTACATGTCCCAACTATGCACTTTTGGCTGGGATCAGAGTCCTGCATATAAGCAGAGATTGTGTCGTTTCAATTTCCTGCCGGACCCCACGGAGGAAGCACCCAGGGCTTCTTATCCGTTTGCTCAGATGCAGGGCAGAAGGTGAGGCATAAATGTTGGCATCGACAGATAGTGTAAGACTCTACTATATAGTGCTATGTGTGTCTTCTGTGTCTATCAAGCAAACCTCCCACTTCTTAGATAAGGGAAGTTGCAGTTTTTGCCAAGACACTGACACTTAGAAATTCCACTCACACTTAATATACAAAGTGCATTAAATCATTGCTTTTTAAACTTGGGCTCATTTTCTCTACTTAATCTATAACATCATGCATTGGATTAAAATTTTTCTAAATTTAACATTTATTTACATTTTTTGATTGCTTAAATTCCTCAGTAGTATGTTCAAATAAAATTAAAGTAAAACACATAATTAAACCAATCTCATTAAGCAGTTTAAACATGTGCTTTCAATTTTAGGCCAAGTAATAAATCCAGTTCCAAACGATACTATGCACAGAATACTTGAGGAGAGAGAGGGCGGCATTAACAGGCGGAAAGCGGAGAGGACACAGGGCTTTATTACCTTCTGTACCTTTGTAAGAGAATCCAAGATAGGAAAAAATTACACGTGAAGAGAAAGACACCTTTCTTTCCTCCTCTTGTTAGAGAGGATGGTTTCTAGACAAGATGGAGGAAATCGTCCAAGAAGAAAACCAGAGAGAGAAAGATCTCGGGGGTTTGTGACAACTGCGGGTGGAAAGTCAGCGTGCAGCAAACAGAGACAGGAAGACACGTCCAGACTCCCTCTAGGCAAAGCTCTGCCCTGGGGCTGGACCAGACTTGGAGAGGATTTTCTGCCTGGGAATGGTGTACAGCAGCTTTGACATGAGGGGCAGACAGTGATGGAGTCTTTTCTGGACCATGGCTTTACCACAAAGACGATGACAAGCTGGCAAAGGCTTTTGTAAATTTCACGAGGCTCTTGATGGACAAGAGACTTCCAGACAAGCACATTAAGCAGAAATGTGAGGAGATAAGTGAAAAGTGGAGATGATGCCTAGTAATTCTTAGGAGAAAAACAAAATTCCAGATTATTATATTCATTTATATGTTCACCCATTCAGCCATTCAACAAATCTTTACCGAGTGCTGATTGTGTACCAGGCTCTGTTATAGGGATGGGGAATGGAAAGGTGGTGAAGATGAAAAATCTACCTTCAAGAAGTTTGTGGTCTAGTTCAGTGCTTAGAAGAATGGATGGATGAAGTCTTGACTAAGGGCAAGTCTCAGAGATGTAAGGAGGCAGAGAACAAAACCACATACCTCACATTCATATCTACTGAGGCTTTAGGAAAAGAGGATACATTTTTATTTTAATTTTGATAGGAAGTTGACTATGGATGTTTTTTTTTTCTAGAAATAGCATACACTTTTAAAAATATAGAAATACGGCTTAAATGTAGGGGATTCCCTGCCCCTTCAAGACCTAGGTGAAATAACTGTAGAACTTCAGTTTTCTGTAAATTCCTAAAGGCAGGAAGGGGGCTAATAGATAATCTTAAGGTCACCTCATCTATGGGGTTGGAGATTGATGCCAACCCTTGCATGAAACGCCACCTTTTGTTCAGTTTCCGTCCTTGCAGGCACATGTTCTTCACATCAGAAGGTCTGAGTCTCTGAACTAATCTCAAGCAAGGAGGAAGATTGCCATGATTGCCTTAGAGCAGGGTTTCTCCACCGCAGCCCTATGGACATTTTGGACTGGATAGCTCTTTGTCATGAGGGTTGTCCTGTGTTATTGGAGTTGTCAAGTGTTAAGCAACATTTCTGGCCTCTACACCTGAAATGACATTAGCACCATACCCTCCCCATCCCCCAGTTGTGACAACCAAATGGTCCTGGCTGAGAACCACTGGCTTGGATCAATCATTCTTCACCTTGGGGTAAGGTTTTGACAATGGTGGGGGGTGGGGGTGATTGGGGGATGGATGTTGAGGAGTGTGGCAAACATTGCTAGTTCAGGGCTACCCTGTCATACAACTCACATCGTGTTTTACATAATGGCACCTCTAGCACACACATACCCTGGGAATGGTGTTCCCGGAGTTGTTTAATACAGAAGTACTGTGATAGTTACCTACACAACATACAATCTTCCCTTTCATCCCAGTAATAGACCCAGGCCCTGACCTATCAAGAGAGGCAGTCCAGCCCCACTGTGAATCAGACAAAGTTCATATTCAGAGCTCCCAGCCTTCCCACCCACTTTCAGCCTCAGGGCTCCTGGCACTCACTGTCCTCTTGTCAAGAACAAAGTCCACTGTGAATTAGTGTAATGAGTCTGAGAGAAGGCTGATAAAGGATTGGATCTCTCACCGTGGAAGCACAGGGCCTATAACACCTGGTGATAGTAATAATGATAGCATTAGCTAATGCACTGACCACTTACTATATAGCAATAACTTTGCTAGGCACAGTATTTGTGTGGCTCATTTAATTTTAACTACCATCTTACAAAGTAAGTGCAATTGTCATTCCCACAAAGCAAGGAAGTTTCCCCGTGTTAAACAGCTAAGAGGTAACAGAGATGGGAGTTGAACCCAGGTAGTACAACTCAAGGGTGTGAGCTCCTAACCACTTTTCTGTAAAATGGCCTCTCAAATTATACCACACATGTGCTCACTGTGCAGGTAACCACTTCCTGCATCCAGGTCTAAGGCTGGCCTCGCCCATCCTGACCACTGGAACCGAAGAACTAAAGTTGGAGTTGTGCTCTACCCTCAGGGGTTAGGGTGGGGACTCAGGAAGGCCAGTGGGGAGGGAGCACCAGCCAGACAGGCTGACAATGAGGTGGTCTCGAGGTCAGGCTTGAATCAGATGAGGTGGATATGTGGGGGCAGCTAGAAATTGTAGAAGGGTGGAGAATGAGGCCAGACCAGATTCGAGGAGGAGAGAAGAAGACCAGAACTGAGGTGCTAAAGTCTCAAACAGGAAGCTCGAGCAAGTCCAGAGCTGGTGCACAGTGGAGGCAGATGTGGAAGTGAAATGTAATGAGGACTCAGCATGGAGGACACCAGAGTGTTTGCAGCTGCCTGTCCTGTGAGCTGGCTGTCCTGGCAGGTTGGAGCCACCTTCACCTGCTTGTTTTAGCCTGTCCTATGGAGGCATGGCATGATCCAGATCTTGGGGCAGGGACCACAGAAAATAGACAAAGAAGCAGAATTCTGCCTGATCTTGCAAGACCAACCCACTACCTAGCTTCAGGGGTTGGTGGAGTTATCGGTTATCAGTTACTCTGAGGGTGTGATTTAGGGAAACCAAAAAAGGCATCATTAGCCCCCAAATTCTCTCCTAACTGCCTTTTATGGCACGTAAAATTTTACCATCAAATATTCATTTATTTGGATTAGAGCTCACGTAAATGTCCATTGAAGGTCCGATGACAGCCTTCATTTTCCATTAGTCCCTTAAGAGAGGATGAGTTTCCAGTGTGAAATGTGAAGGAGCCCTTGTGGAAGGGACACAGTTCTCTGAGTTTAGATGTCAGCCTAGATGGGAGGGACAGATTATGGGTATTAAGAAATGCTTAGTAAGAGCCAGGCCAGGTGGGCACAGCTGTGATAATTCATTTCAGCAGGAGGCGGGATGTGTTCACAGGAGCAAAACGAGATGAGGAGTTACTGGGAATGAGAACAGGAACAGAAAAGGGAGGCGAGTGTGGTCAGAGTGGGAGGGTGGGTGACACATCAGAACTTGACTAGTTACCTCAGCATTTGAGGGTACCAACCCTTCGATTAGGCTCTTTGCATTTGTTGAGCTTTATTTTACATTATTTTTCTCCTTTAACTTTTTTTTTTAGTAAGTTAAATTCTTTTTTGTTACCTTAGGTTAACTTCTTGTTTTTTCTCTATGCACATTGGTTATGGTAATATCACTTAATTTGAGTAACTAGGCCTCAAAATTTCCTTGTCAAATGTCTTTGCCAATTTTCAGGGAATTCAAATTTTTTCAATAGTCAAAACATCCTTTGGTAGTAATGGAGGAGTGTTCTGCAGCGAAAAACTCTTAAAGATGATAGATGATGGCATCATTTCACCAAGCGCTAGTTCAGCTCTGGCTACTGTGCACAGAGTATGGGAAAATAGTTCCAGTGGTGACAATAAAAACTCGGAGCATTTTTACACTTAACTATTAAACATAGAGTTATAGACATTTAAGCAGAATATCAAACGGGAAAGCTAGCCGTGTACGTGAACAAGGACTTTAAGAAAACAAGTCACTCTGCAGACACCACGTGACATTCAGTAATGAGAACATTCAGTAAATGCTCACGCTGGGAGGGATGTTTTATTAATGCCATGTCATTAGTAGCTTCAGAAACGCCTGTAAAAAATGGCTCTTGAAGCATTCCATGAAGTTGAGATGTACCAGAGAGAAGTGGGAATAGCTCGAGCGGGTTGTCTGGGGTCTCTTTTGTCAGGGGCCTGGCAGGACAAGATGCTGTGGGGTGGAGTGGCCGAGTAGGGGGCAGGGCATGGCACACTGGGAATGGTGTTGCCTGTGGGTGAATTTGAGGAAGGAGGAGCAGGGCTCTAGGTCAGGGGAGTTACGCTGTAGTGGAAGGCAGGCACTTGGTCATGTCTGAGGGAGTCAGTAGACCTGGGTGTAGAGTGTGCATGGGGAGGGGCGTGGGGTTTTGCCCAAGTCTTTCAAAGAGGAGTCTTTGAGACAGCCTGCCCTGTTCACAGCACTCCATTTTGTTCTCGCCTTTTTTAAAATACAGATTTTTAAACTAAAATTAAATATAAAATATTTCAGACTACAAATAGGGATTGAAAGGCTAAAAAAAATCTATATACACATTGCTCAGCTTAAGAAATAGCTCAATTTTGAGGTCCATCTTCAGAGCTAAGCACCATCTTGAACTTTGTGTTTACCACTGCTACTAGTGTTGTAGTTCTACGGCATATGCAGGTGTATATGCACAGTACACAGCACTGTTTTGCAGATTTTAAAATTTTAATTAGAGATCTTTCTGCAAAGCTTACTTATTTTTGTTTAATGTTGTGTTTTTGGGATTTAGCCATTTTGACCGTTGTATAGTACTTCATTGAATAAAATAAAAAGTATTTTATTCCATAATTCTTTATTCATCCTCCTACTTGTGGCTATACAAGAGTCTTTCTAGGGTGAATATCTAAGAGTGAAAATTTGGGACTACAGAATTTATGTATCAACAACTTTCTTAGATAATTATGAGGGGGCGTGGTTATTAACTTGTAGAATTTATTTATTTTGGACCGTAACCCTTTATCGGTTATCTGTATAACAATTAGTAGTTTCTATTTTCTCTTATATTATGATGTCTTTCAATAAACAGACATTGTTTAATGTAGTTGAATTTATCAATCTTTCCTTTTAGATTGTGCTTCTTGTATCTCAGGGTCATAATGATGTGCTTCCAAATTTTCAAGTCTTAAAGTTTTGATTTTCAAATTTTATATTTAGCTTTTGATCCATTTGGAATTTGTTGTGTATGAAATGTGAAGTACCAAATGACATTTTTTACACGAATGACCAGTTGTCGCAACACAATTGTTGAAGAATCCATTCTTTCCCCACTGACCTGTGAAGGCAGCCGGTTTCTACATATTAGTAGGTTTGTTACCAGCATTCGGGTTCTGCACTATTTGTTTACTTTTTTCATCCTAATGCCGATACACGTGTTGTCTGCAGAGTGGCTTGTTTTCTTGAAGTCCTTGTTCACACACACAGCTAGCTTACAAGGCATTATGTACTATAGCTTTTATAACAAATCTTAATATCAGGGATATTTTTGACATAGGTTAGATTAAGCTGGGATGGACAGCATTTAAACATAAGTAAATAAGGCATGAAATTATATATAAATATTTTCATTTAAAAGCTTATTCTTATTTTACATATTATATTTATTATCATTATTCACATTTTGTTTTTCCATATAAATTTTATGAGAGGGCTTTTAAATTCTTTCAAAAACCCTCTGTTGAAGGGTTTGGCAAAGTTTGTAGTTGGAGAATACAGTTACTTCTTTAGATACAAAAATGTCATTGAGCTTAAAACAATGTCTAAAGTCCAAGATACTGACAACACCAAATGCTGGTGAGGATGTTGAACAACAGGAACTTTCATTCATTGTTAGTGGGAATGCAAAATGGTACAGCCACTTTGGAAGACAGTTTGCAGTTTCTTACAAAAATATATATGATGTATTCTTACCACACAATCCAGCAATTATGCTCCTTGAAATTTACCCAAATGAATTGAAAACTTATTTCCACACCAAAAAATTTCACATAGGTGTTTATAGCAAGTTTACTCATAATTGCCAAAACTTGGAAGCAACCAAGATGTCCTTCAATAGGAGAATAGATAATAAATGGTACATCCAGACAGTAAAATGCTACTCATTGAGAAAAAGAAATGAGCTATCAAGCACAAAAAGACATGGAAGTGTTGAAGAACCCCAAATTCAGGCTCATGTACCCAACGTGCAACTAAAGCCAAACACCGTGACACCATTTCTTAAAGATAAAAGTGTATTCAATTTGGTCAAAGTAGGAATACAGGAGAGCAGTCTCTAAGATATATCTTGTTTCAGAGATGAGCTCACCTTTTATGAAGGGTTGGGGGAAAGGTTGGGGGAAGTCCATGTTGCTTTTAGTCTCAAATAACACCTTGAATTACCAGACTTCTGGAGGTCAGCAACTAGTGGAACCTTTCTCAGGGGCATTCGTTCCTTCTGCAAAACAAACTCACACATTATCCTCTTGATCCTGGCGTTAATCTCCTCCTGTTTGACAAAGAAATAGTGGATCTGCAGTTGATAATTGCTGTGAGAACAACGGGTGATGAGCAGGAAGCAGGCAGTTAATATGTGCTAACAACCAAGGGCTTAGGCCAATTTTACATTATTGTGGTCATTGAAAATGCTGGGGTACTGAAATCTCAAGGGAGAACCTTAAATGCATATGCTAAGGGAAAGAAGCCAATCTGAAAAGGATACAAACTGTGTGATTTGAATTATAGAACATTCTGGAACAGGTAAACTATGGAGTCAGTAAAAAGATCAGTGGTTGCCAGGGTTTGGGAGGTGGGTTAGAGGGATGAATTTAAAAAAAAAATGTTATTGGAGAACTAACTTTGAGAATGAGGCAATAAGATTAAAGTAGATTGAGTTGGATATCCCTGTTATTTGCTTTCATAGCAACTCATTCTCACCCAGAATATGAGATTTATCTCATTGTATTGAGGGTGTAAGTTTCCTGAGGAAGCGAGCCCAGTTTTATTTATTGTTTTATTACCAGTGGCAGTGGGCAACCCAACACTTGGTTGGTACTCAAAACATTTCTGAATTAATGTGTGATTCAAATGATGCTATATAATAAGAATTTATAGAGGAGATGGGAGGAATATCAAAGAAAAAAATCAAACAAACTGATGCTCATTTGCCATAAACAAATGGAATAAAAGTGAAACAATAAAACCAAAACCTTAAATCACAGTATACTTGCCACTATCACACTTTATGTTTAGATATGAGGATTTTGCTTTCATAAGGTTCACCTGCTTTCATGGGGTTCAACTCCAGTAACCTAAATCAACATGTATGATCTCAAAGACATAAACCTGAACAAAAGAAAGAAGTTACAGAAGGGGAGACAGTATTATCCCATTGCAAATGTTCAAACATAGGGAAACTCTGGTCGTAAAGACTGAAAAAAAAAAAGCTAGAGAATGATTACAGTTCAGGATAGTGGTCACCTCTGAGGGGAAGAAAGGATGGAGTAGTCAATTGTAGAGTGGCTTCTGGGAATGGCAATGTTCTAGTTCTTGGCCTGGGTAGTGGGCACATGGGTATTTATTTTATCATTGCTCTTTAAACTATGCAAATGCTTTTTATAGAAACGTATGTATAAATTACATTTTATAATTCTAACCAAAGGCACCTATAGATAGGGCAGTAACCTCTCTCAGATTCAAGGTCAGCTTAACTTGATCTTGATGCCATTAATTTTGCTCTTTCATTTTAGGCCTTCCCTTCCCACTCTGCAGGCTTCTGCTTCTTTATGCCGTTTCAGTCTGCAGTAGTTCACTGTCCCTGGACTCCTTAGTACTCTGCTCACATGTCACAGACCTGTGAACTTATCCCAAAAGTGTCCCTGCCTGGTCCTGGAGAGTAATAACATGCAGTGCTCTCTGGGAGAAAAGAAATGGTCCCTACCTAGACAAGAACAGAATTATGTAACTTAATAATAAGTTAATTAATTACAGAAGCTCATTTTGATTAGAGACCTTTTGTGTGCCAAGCTGTCTGCTAAGTATTGGGAGACAGCCCTCATCCTGGGCAGGGGACCCACAGCCTATTACAGTCTGGCAGGCAGGTTCCTTTGGCTGGCTAATGCTGATCAATTGGTGGTGGCTGCTGTCGGCAGGGTTATTTTGGGAAGGATTTCTTTGTCTGCCATGGGGGGAGAGCTAGCATCTGTGAAATAGATTTGCTATCCCTGGATCTAGAGTTCAAGGACATAAAAGAAAGGTGATGAGGACAAGTGTCCCTTCTATAAATGCTGTCTAAATGCATCAACATGTACATGCACGTTAAAAGTAAAACACACATTTTAACATCACATAAAGGAAGACAAAGTTTGCGCAATAAACTCTTGCTATGAAATCTTTCTCTTGTGGGCTTCTGAGATATCATTTGTATTTCCCATTTATTTGGCATTAATTAGGAACCCTTTTGTCTTTAATATGTATTTACTTTGTCTGTTCAACTCAAGTATTAGCTTTGTGAGGGACAGGTAGCTTGCATTTATATCCCATATGGAAATTAATAGATAATCTTGTATTATATTATATATCTAAGTAAGTATTTATTGACTGATTTGTCTAACATGATTTTGGAACCAGGATTGAAGCAAATATTAAGTGCCATTTAGATTTAGTGGCTCAGAGTGAACCAAATTTCTTCCTCGCTGGTTTATTTTTCTAAGGGTGGTGACTTATATTTCTTATATTTCTCAGAGCCTCAGACTCTGATATTCTAACTGGTAAACCAATGATAAACTTGATAGAATGGTATAAAAAGTACAAATGCTTAACAATTGGATTGTTTCTTCCTTAAAGAAGCCTTTTTAAAAATTCAAAATAACGTAACTCTGTACTTTTTATAGCATTCCACCTACATAGTATAATTTGAGGTAGTGCTTTATAGCATGTTTCAAATACAGGCTGCTACCTAAATAAATTCCCTTTATTTTGTTGATAGAATTTTTAGGTGTTTGTGTACTACAAAACAATCATCATCCCTCTTCTGTTTTAATAACAAGTTCCTTTGGACAGAAACATCTAAACAGGAGATAGTAGAAATCAGCCATAGAGAAAACACTTCAGCATAGTATAGTTTAAATATTAATATATAGTGTTTTTGATTTTTGATGGAGGTTTAAGATTTGGGAAATACATGCATTTTAGAATCAAAAGGGAAGTAACAACTTAATAAAACAACTTATCTGAAAACTTGAGGTACTAAAAACTGTAACCAAAGAAAAACATTAGTTTTTTTCCATGTTTAAAGAATACTTTTGAGTTCAGAAGACCAGCATCATGAAGGACTGCTCTCATAGGTCTGTCTGCACTTTTTGGTTTCAGGTATATCTAGATCTTTCTCATGCTTTCCAAAACCATTCCTCATCTGCTGGTTGAGACTTTGAATGTCTACAACAGCAGGCAATCCATTCCTTCTACATTTGGATTTAAGGTTTAAAGTGAAGTTTCTCTGGGAAAATATAATACAATGACTTAAATTCAAATTGAGGCCTCCATTATTGATAACCAGATCGTGAATTAGAACAGCTTTTGGAAGATGGACAAGGAAGGGTCATATTAAGCACAAGAAATCCAAACTAAAAATGTATCTGTCTATCATAATTTCTTAATAAAATTCAATTGACAGCTACTTCTCTTCTAAAATGTCAATGTCGTAAGTAAATATTCTAAAAGGTATATGCGTGTATTTTACATTTAGAAAAGGGCAACTTTGCTCCTAACATTGGCTAGTCCCTGATCCCCTATTGCTAGTGAGTTCCTCATCACACTCCAATCCTGAGAATTGTGCTGGACACCATCGAAGTGCTTAATCCATACCCTTTGAGAAAGAAAGTTGGACCTCTCTCCTCCTTCCACACGTCTGTGCCGTGGGGCAGTGGTGGAAAACAATAACTATTGTTTCTCTCTTGGAAGCTCTGTTTGGGAGTGAAGTAAGATTGGCTATACCAACTTTATTATAACTGTGTATAAACATAGGAATTGGTATTATTTAATTTCTACAACTTTAATTTGTTTATTTATCACATAAAATTAGTGTTATTGTTGCCAAACACAGGTTTGGCTGTCTGCCACCCCAACACCAAACACGAGAGGTGCGTGCTGGTGAAGGAAAGGTGGTTTATTCAAGTGCCAGCAGCCTGAGGACGTGGCAGTCTAGTGTCCCATCTTTCTCTGCTGACTGAGCAACTTATAAAGGGAATCAGGAAAAAGGGGTTTGTGGAAGAAAGCAAGCATCAGCAAACAGTAGGTCATCTGGTGGATCTTGTCATTAGCAGTCTGTGGTTGGCCTGTCCTGGCCTCTTGATCTGTTTTCCCTCAAGGTCATTTTATAATCCTGTGCCTGGAAGCTGTATAAGCAAGCAGCAGGTTGGTTAATTCTGAACTTTAAAGACAGAACAAGCAGAAAACACACTGGAAACAAATGGTTTCACTGTAGCTAGCCTAGCGTTATAGTTTGAATGGCCATGGGGGTGTACTTACATTATCATAGAATTAATGTGTGATAATGAGAAATGATTTGATATCGGTTGTATAATGGGCATAGTTGATATAAGAATGTTTTTCAACACTGGTTACATATTGAGACCTTTGAAAATAAAACATGAACTTTTTGTGGTAGACAGAAAAACAATCTAAGCTTTGTCAAGCTTATGGAAAGCCAGTCCTAGAATCTATGTTCCAGTCAAAATCCGTTGGGTGAATCAATTGCAGTTTAACTCCATCCTGTGCACAGATATTTTCCTTGGTTATTTACTTTAGATTTTAAGAGAAATTTCTCATAATGATGTAAGCAATGGTTTGGCTACAGGAATAAAAGGAACTAGTGTTAAATTTTCTGCAGAGGGGAATTAAAATTGGATATTAATGACAACCTGAATATTAGGGTTTGGAGAAAGTAGGAGTTAAAACATTCTGACTACTGAGATTTGGAAATGGTTGTATGAGACCAGTGTGTTGAAGGATGACCTGGAAGCATCTCCCTAGTGTTTCTATGATCATTGAAGCTGGACTAAATCTGGGGCAGCTGGAGGGACCTTAAATTATTCAGGGAAATTAGCTTTGTCTTTGGTTCTGGATATATAGTTTAAAAGGGCATGCAATCATAGAACTTTCCAAAGTAATTGTTATCTAAATGAGTAATGTAATTTTTGTTTTGGAAGCAAGTAAATGAAGAGGTCGGTGTATGTTAGCATTTTTAGGAGAAGTTTTTGGTTAGGATAATAGATTGGAAATGAGTTACAAAATCATACATCTCTAAAACGTCACAAAAATAAATAGCAAATATCAGAAAAAAATGACCCACAGCCATCAAACAAAAACCTAATGTAATCAACCACAGCTACCACCATCAACAAAATTTAGCACCTGAGGGAGAAACAGAAGATTATTATATTCTAATTCAGAGAGAAGAGTAGAGCAAGGTAAGTTCCTAACCTCTACTCTCTAGAAAGCATATGGGTGAATCTGTTAAACTCTGACAATACTTACTGCCAGGAAAAATTATGAAGTTCTTTGAAATTAATTAAAGAAAAAGGAAAACCAAAAGATTACTATGTATTCTGTTCAGTACACTCTTCCAGGTTATCTTTGCCTTTCATTGTTTTTGAACTGCTTTACAAGTCTATAATTTGTAGGTAACTGATACTAAAGCAAATACTTCTTGTCTATAGAAATGTGAATTATATCTGGTGCAATGCAATTGATTATTGTCTTGTGGACTTTGACCAGTTTTGCTAGGTTTGCATCTATTTATAAATTCATTTCAGCATTCCTTATCTGCCTACATAAGTGATATTTTGAATTCTCTTTTGAATGGGTTATAATACCCTATAGATTCCTTCATTAATTAATGAGTTAAATGAAATCTTTGGCATGTGTTTATTTTATAGCTATATGAGAGTCATAATTATACCCTCTTTTAAGAAGTATCCTTTACTATTACCGCAATTCTAGGTCTAAAAAATAACAAACTGGGTATTCTTATGTTTTCCTCCCTCTGGTGAGTAATGGACACTTCTGCTGGGAAGAAACAGATGCAATATGTAAAGTGTACTATGGAACTGATTCTTGGTGATAAAAATAAAGGCTCTAAGGTCAAACATTGAATGGGCACAAGCTGAAGTCAAGTCTGTGATCCTCCTCCCCCACACCTAAATACCTTTCAGCCCTGTCCCACTGCCTGCTTTCAACTTTTAATTCCACATATGGAATTAAATGGAGTGAAACCTGGTAAAAAGCATTTATAAAAATTCAAAAGAAAGAATAGAGCCAGGATATTCTAATAAATAAAGAATATTGCCTTGGTCATGTTCTCCTTCCTGCCTAACCTCAATCACTGCCTTTCCCTCAAATTACAGAAAAGTGGATAGAATTCAAATATTCAGCTCTTAGACTGAACCTCTAAAGAGTAAAGAAAAACTGGCTTCAGATATTTGGGAAAAAATTATTGCAGACAATTGTAACTGCTCTATCTATGGTGCTCTGTCCATATCATTCAGAGCACTGCCAACACCTGTTATCTTTTATCTTAAGGTAAAGATTCTCTGAATCTACAGGAGACTTTCCTGACTGTGGGGTGGGGGGATATTTAACACCTTTCTCAGAGCAGGCTGTGAGCAAATGACTGATGGGAGTTGATACATGAGCACACAAGCAACCTTGCTCTTGCATTGGATAGCTTTAAGGAGCATATTTTGAATTATTTCCCAGAAATTCCCCATGGGATTAAGCTAAAGTTACCTCTAGTGGTGGCTGCCTTCGTGGACACATCCTTTATTGAGAGACTTCCCCTTTAGCTCATTATTCTATTCCCTGATAGATTTCTACACCTCAAAAATAAGTCACTTGCTATTGAATATTTGCCTCAGGATATGCTTCTGGGGAACACACATTAAGAAGTGATTCACAGTCTACCAAAACAAATAGAGTGCCTGGGCAGAGATGTCCAAGTTCATCTGTCAGGGTCCTAGCAAAAATGATGGAAAACTTAAAGGTTTTAATTGAAAACCATTTAATGAAGAAACTGTTTACCAAGATGTAAATGGTGTTAAGGAAATCAACAAGAAGTGGTGAAGCGCCAGTGACTAGAAAGACCAGAAAGATATTTCCCAAAGAAAAGAGGGAAAAGAATTGTGCTAATGGAGTCATCTGAGTGTTGGAGCCTGGGGAGAGGAGCCACCTGGCAGAAGCTGTGACAGTAGAGGGGCAGTAGCCATTGCAAGACCATGGCAAGGCAGGGAAAAAGTGGGGGATAAGTGCCTTGACTTTTCTCTTTTCCCATCTTCCAATCTCCTGCCAGTTCTTCCTGTTGGTGGAATGCCACTAAAAGCCACAAGACAGGGTAGCCTGCCTAGGTAATGAAATCCATAGAAGCCAGTCTCCTCCAGCACAGAGCTTATCAGAGACTATAAATGGATCTCAGGGTGGTGGAAGGAAGGAGACTAATCAGCACACTAAGTTTGAGGAATATCTAGGTAAATGGAATGGAAACTATACAAATATTTGATGGCAAAATATAAAAAGGAAATAAACAGGTATGAAACAGACAGCCAATCCTCACTAAGAAAATCTCAACCAAGGAACATTTGCTTGACACTATAGAACAACCTAATAAAAATTTGAATCCAATAAATAAAGAGCTCAAAGATAAGATGCTAATACAAAAAAATGAGATGAAAAGGAAATTTGCAAACCTCAGGAAATAATTTGAGGATAAAAATCTCACAATCATATAACTAATAAATGTACAAAACTGTCAAGAAACAGAATTAATATATCTGATAATAAAATTAATGACAAGGATAAAGGAATATTCACAGAAAATGTTAATGAAAAAGATTTTTAAAATTAGAAAAACTAATAGGTATTGAGGACAAAGAAGATCCAACATAAGAATGGCAGGTGTCTTTTAAGTAGAGAACACAAGAAACTAAAACAAGTATTAAAAAGTACAATATGAGAAAACATCTCTGTAATGAAAGAATAAAATATTCAGATTGAAAATATATAATGCATTACAAGTAAATTTCATCCAGAATACTCAACATTGAGACATCTTCTAGTCATACAGCTGTACTTGAAGAATAAAGAACACTCTAAGCATCCATGTAAAACCATCAAATCATCTACGAAGAGAAAAAAAAAGAAGTTGGACATTAGATTTCTTAATTAGAAATTGGAAATTACAAATTGGAGAGACATCGTAGAAGTCTCTATTCTGAGAAAAATACAACATAACTCAATGATCTACCCAGCCAACATGTTGTTCAAGTGGAAATGCAATAGGCAGATGTTCTTAAGCATTGTTAGTAAAGGCCTGTTAAAGAGCAGGGATTTTAGAACATCCTGAAGATAGGCTTTGTTGTTGTTGTTGTTGTTTGAGACAGAGTCCCTGTCACTCAGGCTAGAGTGCTGTGGCATCAGCCTAGCTTACAGCACCTCAAATTCCTGGGCTCAAGTGATCCTCCTGCCTCAGCCTCCCAAGTAGTTGGGACTGTAGGTGGGTACCACCATGCCCAGCTAATTTTTCTATGTTTAGTAGAGACAGGGTCTCTCTCTTGTTCAGGCTGGTTTTGAGCTCCTGAGCTCAAGCGATCCTCCTGCCTCAGCCTCCCAGAGTGCTAGGATTACAGGCATGAGCCACGGCACCCAGCCTGAAGACAGGCTTTGGATGGGTTTGGAGAAGAGAAAGGCGTCTTTCTAGGGAGGAGAAAAGATCATTAGCAAAGGTGTGACTTGAAGATAGCAAGAAAATACTGGTGGCTAGGATTCAGAACATATATTAATGTTCTGAGGGAACATTAATGTATTGAGGGAAACATGGTTAGGCAGGTAAGGTAGGGCCAATCCATTGAAAGTCTTTAAAATGAGGATGAAAAATAGCTTGTTTCCATGGGTTAAGAATGGATCAGTGAAGATTCCTGAGAAGGTAGATGACAAGTCAGTCATATATTTCTGGAGGATATTTTTACTTGTGGTTGCCATCTCCTGGAGAGCTTGGAAATATGATCACTTACTATTATACTTACATTATCACAATAACTCTTAGTGCCCAAGACTATTTCCCTCAGTGCCTATTTAAACCAATGCACTTACAGTCCTGTTTGTAAACTTGGTGTTTAGAAATATTTGTGGACTCTTTCAAGTCATTGAGTGAGTTGTTGTTCTCTCTTCTCTGGGCTCTCTTACATGCATCACCATTCCATATATATTTTATTTACTGCAGCAGAATGCTACATGACCCGTCACAGTGACAAGAATGTTAATTCATCCCTCTAAATGCTGATTTACTGCAAAAGAGATGATTAAATGTTTGACTATATGGTTAAATACAGTCTCAGTTGGCCAATTTATCATAAAGTCTTTTGTATGAGTGGACTTCAAAACTTATCTTTTCCCAGCCCCAAAAAGAATATCAAAAGAGAAGAATGAAAATCCCATTCCTTCACTCAACAAATATATACATAGAGAACAAATTATGTAGAAAGCATGGCAAATAAGAAAGACAAGATTCCTGTTTTCAAGGAACATGCTACAGAGGGTACTCACAGTACAAAGAAGAGATGGTTAGATAAAAGAGGAATAAAGAAAGTGCTATTGTAAAGGAAAAGTTCAGTACTCCTGAGAGGTTACTGGGCTGGGAAGAACATGTAGGACTTTCACAAGCTCATAAGGCTGAGGAGCAGAGTAACAAGAATCAAATTTTGTGAGTGTGTGCAGGGTTGGTTGAAGAGGGAAAATGGACCCTGCGGCACCGGTAAGGGGTTAATGCAGGGGAGAAAGATAGAAAATATCTGAAATAAAGCTGTAGCCATGGAAATGGACAGATGGGACAGCTGCCAGCAGCAGGCAACATATTTTGGTCTGTATAATGAATGCATCTTTTACTGAATTAGTTCAAAAAAGAGGCCTAAGATCATCATAGATGGAGCATTGTCTTTCCAATATGCAAAGCCATCATTTGCCATTCCTTTTATTTTCGTGATGAAGGGGAGAATCAGAACATAGCTCTTTTACAGGAAGAACATAATTTTGAAGAGTTGATATTTATAATCTCAAACCAGAAATTATAAAGTGTTCCTGTTTCCTTCAATAATTTTATGTTATTTAGTTTTGGTATCTCTCCCTTACATCAAGTTTTGTATGCCTCTAAAAGTTTTGTTTAAAATTTGGTGAGTGAGCAGGAACTTTTGTCGCTCATTAATCTCCATGCCCATAATCTTCATAGCACTGCTTCCGAAATGTGCTGAATCCTGATGCGCCTTCTGTTTCAGCTCAAAAGAGCGCACAGCTGGGCCAGGGCTATGGTAGACTGCTGAATTGCCCGGATTCTGTGCTAGGCAAAATTCTGAAATGATCTCCAACCCTCAAGTGTGGAAGGGACCTGTAAATATGATGGGCTATCACTCTAGTGACTGGGTTATGTTATATGACACAGTTGGCATTAAAAGAGGGAGATTATTCTAGGTGAGCCTGACCTAATCAGGTGAGCTCTTATAAGGGACTAGCCTCTTCCTGGAGAGAGAATCAAGTCTGAGAAAATTGAAGCATGAGAAGATTGAGCCTGAGAAGGAGTGCCTAGTGTTGGCTTTGAATGTTAGGGGCTGCATGGCAAGGAGGAAGGGTGGCTTCTAGGAGCTCAGAGCATCCCTCAGGTGACAGCCAGCAAGGAAATGGAGACTGTAGTCCTACAACTGCAAGAAACTGAATTCTGCCACAGCTGCATGAGCTTGGAAGAACTGCTCAGCTCCAGGTGAGAGTGCAGCTGGCTGAGACCTTGATTTCAGCCTAGGGAGAACCTGAACTGAGAACCCCTGCATACCGTGCCTGGGCTTCTGACCTACAGAACTGTAAGCTAATAAATGAGAATTGTTTTGAGCCACTAAGTATGTGGTCATCGGTTATGCAGCAATAAAATGGTTATGCATCAAGAGAAACCAAGTCAGATTCTAAACCTGACATTTGCCTGGGGTTAAGGTAAGCTAATAAATGATGTTCCTGCAACTAAAACCAAATACTTATCTTGAGGACTAAGAAAAAGGCCTTGTCCTTGCTGTCACCAAGACGCTGCATGACTTCGCTGGACATCAGCTTCCTCAACCACAAATGAAGTAATTATGGTAAGATGCTATCTGGTTTCTCCAGTGCTAATATCCTATGATTCTCTTCTGGCCACTTCTACATATTACTGACAAAATGAAAGCTATTGCAATAAGAATAATTCCATTCTTTGCTTGCAACATTGAGGGGGGAGGAGGAAGTGCTCATGCTAAAAATAATGCTGTAGTACTTACTGAAGACATGGTTTTATTTTTCTTTCCCTACTTCCCGGGTCACTCAGTGCTACACTCCCGAGACATGCAAACCTGCGGGCTCAGCACTCTGAACACCTGTACCGATGGTTTGAACTTTGTTGGGAGATTTATGAATATAAATCGTTTAAAAGCTTAATGTGTCATGTTGCAATTTCATCATCTCAAGCAGTCTCATCTTTACATTATTTTGTTTAAAACAAAACAAATCCATATTGCACAAAATAAGAAAATAAAAACATGTCAGTTGATCCAGTCAGGATATTTTGTCTCTGCTTCATGGCAGACTGAATATGCAACTTATTTTTAGTGTAAAACTCTTTCCCTATCACTATGGGCATAAAAACACATGTGATGCTCCACATACTAACTCGGTGCAAAGAAAGAATAATGATGCCATGATCATTGTACTGCTTCAAAAGCCAGGTGTCCTGACCTTCGATAAACTGGTTATGCAACTTAATGGATAGTAATGATTAATCACACTCAGTGATTCAAGTTTTCCTATACAGCCTGAATGAAATTCTAAATTGTAATATCTTTATACCCACTTCACTTTGATTCAGGGTTCCTCTTAAAATAACAGTCTTAAGGAGAGTCTAAGGGTTTGTTTGTTTCATTCATTCCTCTTGTTATTTTTGAAGACTAAGAGAATGTTTTTCTCTTTTTTAAATTACAGAATTAATTGAAGTTCATTATAGATATATTATTAATGCAGACAAACAAAAACATTCTATAGTTGTAATCAGAGAAAAATCATTGTTAAACTCTTGATGTGCCTCCTTCCATACTTTAAAAATACATACATTTATTTAAGTGCAGTGAGGCTGGGTATATTCAGGGCCTGTCTGCACCAAGGAACTATGTTGTCACGCTTCAACTTCCATCTTTCCTAGCCTGACCAGTTCCAGCAGCTTCTGACCCAGAGCTCAGAATAAGCATGCTCTCCTTTCCCAGTGTGCTTCTATTCATCCACGCCCCACCCACTCACTTTCCTCCCTAGTCACAGGTTGTCCTGCTCTATGTGACATACCTAGCTGGTGGTGCTCCCTCTCTCCTCGAAGTCCCTCAAAGCCTTTCCTTCACTTCTCTCCCCTCTCAGTGTATAATTTGTCCCACATCTTTTCTTTAAAAAAAAAAAAGTCTTTCTACTCTAGTTACTGGTCCACCTTTCCCTTTGATTCTGTGAACTGTTCAGCTTCCTTCCAACAAATTGATTTTTTGTGTAAGTTAGCCAGAGGTAGTGTCTGTTAATTGTAACCCTAATGGAAACAAAGGAAACTAACATTGTAAGTTTTTAAAATACAAATGATTAAACTGACTTTCCAAAATGTATCAGTATATGTATATTTCTTTCTTATTTTTATTTTATTTCAGCATATTATGGGGGTACAAATGTTTAGGTTTTGCCTCCCCACGGAGTCAGAGCTTCAAGCATGTCCATCCCCCCAATGGTGCTCATGGCAATCATTTTAAACTGTCCCTTCTCTCAAATCTTCTTCAAAACAGAATATTATGAAACATTAAAACTTTGCTGAGCTAATTGGACACTCTTTTATTTTGCTGTCAATCTTTTACTTTATGGGCAGATGCTCCCAGACTTTACAATGGGATTATAATTTGGGGACTTAAGCTGAGGAGCATACTAAATGTGTATCGCTTTCACAACATGGTAAAGTCAAAAAATTGTAAGTCAAACCATCGTAAGTTGGGGACCATTTGTATTTGTCTCTAGTATGCATTTACAAAGGCTTTCTGGACTGCGGGGTTACAAATTTCTAATTTCTTCTTTTTCAAAAAAAAGTTAAAAAAATATTTAAATCTTACATTTACTTGGAATTTTTTGGAATTTGGTGTTAGATGTGAATTCTTTTGGTGGTATTGTTGGCGATGGTTAGCCAATACTGAAATGCCTCTTTCCTACCAGTGTTTGAGTAGCTAATCATATTCCTTTTTCCAACAAGTTGAGTCTAAAGGTATTTGTTACTTTATCTTACTTTCTATTACTCAGATTCTTTTATCCCTCCTTTTTCCTACCAAATCTATCCAAGATTTAGAAATATATATTACAATTTTAAACCACTATTATATTTCAGTTGATTTCTATCTTTACTTTCCAGAAGTTTTCACTTATGTATTTCAATGTCATGTGATTTTAAAGTAAATATTCATGAAAATTATTTCCATTCTCAAGTAAGTTATTTCCATTTATTATACTTTTAACTTGATTTCCTTCATTTTAGATAAATATCTCTCTATAAAATATAGTTTCAGTGATTTTACTTTTTATAAGTTGAGTTTATTGTATTTATATTTATTATTATATTACGTGTTTGGTTTTGTGTTGGTTATCTTTGCTTATGTTTCTTATTTTTACTATTCCTTGTCTTCTGATATGTGGTTTCTGATTTTTTCACTCTTCTTTTTTTCTCCTTTCATACTTAGAAGGTAAAAACATCTGGTTTTTATTCTCCTAGTAATTTTCTACACATCTTTCAAATAAATTTATAAGCCTATGTTTCCCAATCAATTTTTGAAGTAAAACCATGTTTTTTTGCCAGCCCCCCAAATAATTAATATATATTATTATATTATTACCCCTGCCTTTTACCTTCACTGTGTTGACATTTTCTGAAATTTTTGTCCTAATCCATTTTCCTCAAACGGTCCTTATTTTTACATTATGTAGCCTTTTTTTCCCCAAGAACTATAGAAATCACATTTTGTTCTGTAACTCTTGTTAGCACAGTAATTTAGACTTAATAGAGTAGTCATCAAGAGTCTTTTCATATTATATCTTCTCCAATTTTGAGTTCTTTATCTTTCCATTGGCAAGGTAATGTTTTTAAGTAGATTTTTCAAGAAGAGTTCATGAGTGTTAGAATTCTTGATTCCTTGCTTAGTGAGAATGTTTTTCTTTTCCTTTATATATGAATGACCTGGGAATATTGTATTCTAGATAAAATCCCTTGCCCTCAATACCTAGTGAACATTTTTCCAATTAGTAGAATTAATTTCTAATTAATTAACTCTGCTTTCCAGCCACTGCCTCCTCTGCTTGGAAGGTTTCTTATTTTTTCTACCATGAAAGCTTTTAGAATCGCTTTTTATCCTTTAATTTCTATAACTACTTGGTCTTTATGGTTGTATATGGTTTTTCATAGGGAACTCTCTCTTTTGGGTTGTATCCATTTCTTGTCATTATAAAGTATTTTTTTTTACATAATTCTTATCTATATTACCTGATGTATTTATATGAAGTTTTCTCTAGGATATACTTCTTTGAAATAGGATTCCAGGGTTGTGTCGTATGTATGTATATGTTCCACTTTAAAAGATAATGCCAAATTATTTTCTAAGTTGTATAACCAATTTCCATATAATACTAGCTGCATAAAAAGCTTCCTGTTAATGGGTCAAGGTTCAGGGCAGGAACAGACACCACTGAAGTACAGAACCAACACAGGTACTTGTGCTTATAAAATTACTTGAATACCTGGAGAAACAAAAGTTAAGCCTGCTACTGGACTATTGAGCTCAAAAGCTGAGTACCATAGTACCACAGCTGAAATATAGAGGACAGAAGCTGTCATTGCTGCACATTGCTACCCTGAGTCTGACTGCCACATCTGTCTCTAAATGCTCACATTTCTATGGTCTTGCTTGCCAGCAATAACAGCAGAAAGACGATGGCCTCTGCCTCATTTTACCTTCTAAATTTTGTTCAGTGCACTCACTTGGCCAACTCTATTTTCCCTTCTTGTTATTTTTCATTGGAAAAGGTTTTCTCTTCCTTTCCTTTCTGTGTGTGTTTGTGTGTATATATATATATATATATGTATGTTTCCTAATTCTTGGTTTTATTTTGGATTATTTCTGGTCCAGCTCCCAGCTCTACAGAGGCTGCCCAATGTTTAGTCCATAGACAACCACCTTCTACCTTCCACAATGTAAAAAATATATATAGGCTATCATTTTTTTAATGAAAACAACTGATTAATGGTCTATAAAATGAATTTAGTTGAGTATGACCAGCATTAAAAATGAACTGAAATTGTATAGAAGAAGATAAAAATATTAGAGTCTATTGTGATACAGTATATTCATATAATAAGGGTATAATTTTTTCTTGAAACATCAATTATATACATATAAGCATTTAGGTATGTACACATGTGTTAGTTTTTTTTATTGCTGCCACAACAAATTACTACAAATTTAGTAGTTTAAAACAACACCCATTTATTATCTCACAGTTGTGTAGGTCAAAATTTCCAATTCCCATAAACACCTGTTGTATAAAAGACTTCCTGGGTGGGTACAGTGTGGCTCAGTGGGGTCCTCTGCTTAGTTAGTGTCTCACAACACTGAAGTAAAGGTGTCAGCCTGGTTGCATTCCTTTCTAGGGACTCTAAGAATGAATTTACTTCCAAGCTCATTCTGGTTGTTAGTTCCATGTGGTTATTCTACTGAGGTCCCCATTTCCTTGCTGGCTGTCAGCTTAGCATATTCTAATCTTGAGAGGCCACCCACAATCCTTGGCTCGTGGCTCCCATTCTCTGCCTTCAAAGTCAGCCTTGGTCAGTCATGCTGGCTTTGGAGGTAGAGGACTTTTCCCTATAGCGTGGCTTTGGGACAAGGATCAGATGAAGTGAGTCAATTAGGGTGCACAATTAAGAGGCACTCATTCATCTAAGTGTACTTGCAGGGCTCTGGAAGCAAGTCCTTCCTTAAATTTCATATCCTGGACACCTCATTCACCTCATTTGCTCCTGTTCCCACTATATGTGTGTGTGTGTGTGTGTGTGTGTGTGTGTGTATTATGTCACAAAGAAAATTTTCTGTGAGTCAAAAATGTTTAGAAGACATTACGCTAGGCCAGTGGTTCTCAAATTTTAATGTGCATAAGTCCCCTGGGGATCTTGTTAAACTGCAGATTCCGATTTGGTAGGTCTGGGGTGGGGCCTGAGATTCTGCACTTCTAACAAGCTGCTGATTCCCGGACTACTCACTGAGGAAATTAACAAGCCCTCTAAAAGATTCTGATATGTGCTATCATTTCAGAACCACTGTAAACAGTGGTTTAAACACTAATGGCTGGGCCCGACTCCTGAATTTACTAATTTAGTAGGTTTGGGAAGAGACCTAGGAATTTGAATTTCTAACAAATTCCTAGGTGATAACGATGCTACTGGCCCAGGAAACACACTTTGAGAACCACTACAGTGCGCTGGACCACTGGAGTCCAAACTTTTGTTTTATTAGGCTGGAGTTCCTACTTTGCTGCAAGCTTTACATGGCTTATTGTAATTTCTCACAGTGCTTTTCACTGATTAAAGAGCATATTTAAAAATGTTTCCCTCTTAAAAATATTTTAAGATAATTTGAGGCTATATGACTTTGGGCTCTCTGGTATTTCAAATTGCTAAAAATGGAATATAACTCATATTGCTTTTACTTGATAGCTCAGTGTTTGTCTTGATTAAATTAATGTTATTGAGGAGCTGTAGGATTTATTTAAAATTTTTCTTGGTTAGGAAGCTAAGTTGGTATACTTCATCTACATATAGAATGCCCTCCCTTCCCTTAATTTCAGTAAGTTTCAGGGACGGGAGAAACATAACATATGTGAAAGCTGTTGACGGGGCTCAGAACATGAAACTTCAATATATGGCATCTTGGCATACTGGGTATTTTAAATTGAAGGAAATTGAGAAAACTGCAGAAAGGGGAAGAAGGTCTCTCTGACTTTCTCCTGCCCCCACATCTCCTGAAACAGATCATAGAAACTAGAATTCTTCTTTCCCCTTCTCCCCTGAAGTTGGCCATAAAACCCAGCTGACCTTCCCCTGAAGTACATCATAAGACCTTCAATCCAAAGAGTTCCTCCTTCTACCCAGAGGAAAAGAACATCCTTATTTTTGAAGGCACAGACACAGAAGAGAATCTGAACAAACAGGACTTGCTAAGTCCCCCTCTGGGACTTAGCATGCTCCTTTTTGTCCAATCATGTTTGCTCACAAAGATCCATTTCTTAATCACACATAGCATAAAATATACATGGATTTCTCTTTTCTTTAGGTCTTCATTTCTGAAGATTTCTGTGCCATGTAACATTTATATTAAATAAATTTTTATGCTTTTCTCTTTTTTTTATTTTAAAGATGGAGTCTTACTCTATCACTTGGGCTAGAGTGCCATGGCATCAGCTTACCTCACAACAACCTCAAACTCCTGGGCTCAAGCAATCCTCCTGCCTCAGCCTCCTTAGTAGCTGGGACTATAGGCAAGTGCCACCACACCTGGCTAATTTTTCTATTTTTAGTAGAAATGGTGTCTCACTCTTGCTTAGGTTGGTCTCGAACTCCTGATCTCAAGCAATGTCCCTCCCTCCCTGGCCTCCCAGAGTGCTAGGATTATAGGTGTGAGCCACTGTGCCTGGCCTATGCTTTTCTCTTATTGATCTGTTTTCTGTTATAGGGGCCTCAGCCATGAACTTTGAGAGGGGTAAAGAAAAGATATATTTTTTTATTATATTTTATTTTTTAGAGATAGGGTCTCACTGTCACCTAGGCTGGAGTGCAGTAGCACAATCACAGCTCATCGCAACCTCAAACCCCTGGACTCAAGCAATTCTACTGTTTCAGCCTCCTGAGTAGCTGGGACTATAGGTGCATGCCACCATGCCTGGCTAATTGTTTTTATTTTGTGTAGGGATAAGGTTTTGCTATGTTGCCCAAGCTGCTTTTGAACTCCTGGCCTCAAGCAATCCTTCCACCTTGGCCTCCCAAGTGCTGGGATTACAGGTGTGAGCCACTGTGCATGGGCGTGTTCAATAATTTTAAAAGTTGCCCTGACTCTTTAGTTAAGCTAAAGAACATTTTATAACTTAATTATAGAAGTTCAACATTAAGCAGCAGTTCAGTCTTCTCAAGCATTCAATATAGTGATCATGAAGAGACGAAACTGAGTTCAGGGACTCCTCATTTGTCTCTATAATGCCAGTGCCCATCACGGAGCCTGACATCTCATGGACACTCGATAAATGTGTGACGAATGAATAGTGTTTGAGTGAATGAGCTAATGAGTGACATAGAATAGAGCAGTGTTAGCAGCTGGAATAAAATATTGGTGTGTCTGAATCAGACATGAGTTGAATCACCACAAATTTGTTATAAGTAATGGTTAAAATTCTAAGGTTTTGCAATTTTACAAGAAAAAGAGAAAAGTTAAGATAAAAAAATAACATCATTTTTATTCACTTACATACCATTATATTTTCTCAGGTGTCTCTTGAGGGTAGCATTATTGGGAGTTGATCATAATCTTCAGAACATCCTATTTGTTCTGTAGCCCTCCATCTGGGTATATATCCTGGGATCACAATACACACCTTTTGTGAATATCATGTGTCATGGTTCCATGGCGAAGTCTTTTCTGAGAACCACCGAGACATACCTTCTAATGATATATTTCATCATTTATAATGATAAAATGATTTTATATACTCATTTATAATATAATTTTTATTATATTAAATAAAATGATATTTTATTTCACAAATTATTTAAGGCCTAATGATTTATACTATAAATCATGCAGGAAAGTAGTTCTGGTTTATTTAAAAAGGAGTGGTAATTTATCATATATTACATAAATGATTTGCTCTTTGAAAGAGCATTTTCTTTAAGTTTCAACAGTTTCTAAAATATTTGGACAAATTTTTGCTTAAAAGTTTTTCTTCCTCAGTTTCTTCTTCTGAAATCAAGATAATTACATACACAAGCTCATAAGAAATGCTTATAAAGTTTTGGAAGAGTGAGGAGATATGACATTTCCTCCTACATTATTACTGTAATTTTTAGGAAAATGTTGACAATCTAAGAAGCAAAGTGAAAAGAAAAATGAGATAGGCACACTATTTAATATATAACAAGGGCTGTTCGATATTCTTTATACTATTGTTGGTTAATAGAACTTTCTGAAGGTCTTTTCTTCTTTTAAAATCACCAGTATTTCATTATTTGAAACCCAAAAATTTGTACCCCTATAATTTGCTGAAATAAAAAAAAAATCACCAGTATTTGTGGGGATCCACAAAGTTGATTCACTTCTGGGTCAACTGCAGAGAGGACAGAGTATCTTAGACTACTACTGAATAATGGAAGAAATATATACTTAACGTAAAATATCGTTTATCTTGGACATTGAGGGAAAGACACTGGCATGTCTTCACTATGTTTGACATCGACACCATCAATAATATATCACAACGATGACACAAGAGAAAGTATATTAACCATCTAGGAGCATAGATAAAACCCCTTTCTGAGCCATCTTCCACTTTTAAAAAATAAGGTGTTCCTTTGCTCTATGGGATATGTCACTGTAGAGTGTTATATTAGAGATGCTTATCCACTCTCTGAAGTTTTGCAAGGCTATTTTCTGTACTTCAGAACCACCTGCATGTTTTTCATTAATTTAAAGGATTCTAGTCCCCTCTCTGTGATTATTTGCTGCAAAATGACTCTTTAAAATATTAATCTAAGACTTTCAAGTTGTTAGTCTTATCATATTACAAGCTCTTAGTGAATTGCTGACTGCTGAGAAGCTGCAATATATGGTCAATCAGTACTTCAGGTCCATTGACATTTTTGAACATAGTCCATTATATTATAGTGGGTAATTGAAGATTTATTTAAATAAAACTTTAATGCAAGCCATCTAAAAAATCTCCTTTCCACTTTATACACCTTGCCATCACATAGAACAAATATTCTGGGAATATAAATAATTACAGTACCTCTTTAAGATATCCAGTAGTAATGTTGCTTGACCAATCTATTTGCACATTTAAGTAGAGGAAATATAAGGACTCCCAAATATCAAAGCTACTTTTAAAAGATAAAAATGTAAGCCTTGTGGATGTTTAAAAGGAGCTGATGCAGATTCTGAAGGCAGGTTCTAAGCATAAATTGGATAATGTCAGCATCATGGAAGTAAGTGCATGACCACACCCTGAGGTGATTCCTTTGAAAAGAACAGCACTCATGTTATGGTTGAACCATCATTCAAATTTTCCCTAGTTCCTGGGACTGCATTTGCTTTTATCTTCATGAATGTTTCTTAAGGACAGTGTGGAGAGGGAGGTTTAAGACAATGCTGAGCTAATTATCACTGAAAAGAACTGAATTAAAGTGATCAAAATAAGACTTACAAGCATGATCTTAAATTCTTGAAATTGCCTTATGTATCTTCCAATGACCAGATTCTCCTATCATCCAAACCCAGGTCATGTGTCACCTCCTTGTTCATTCATTCATTCCCCCCTCCACCACCACTCCACCATTCCATAAACATAAGCACCTGCCTGCTATTGGCTAGCACTATTCCAGGTGCAAGGGATTACCAGAGAGCAAGAGGAAACGGTTTCTGCCATCATAGAGGTAACCATACCTTTTCTGTATTTCTCTTATGGCAATTAGCACAGTTTAGTGATTTGAGCATATCTCATCCTCCAGTTAGATAGTGTTTTGGTGTCAGCCTTATGGTCTAATTCATGGATATGTCCCACATCTCATTTATCATGATGTCTTATCACCATAAGACAAATGAAGCATGATGAGTGAATGAATGAATAAATGAATGAATGGGTGAATGAATAAGTAGATGAGTGAATGAATCAATTTTTCTTGTTGATTATGCCTAACTAATGGAACATCATTTTTTGTTGTTGTTTTTTTTT
>VBSM01002217.1:40638430-40754836 GCA_008086735.1 Cheirogaleus medius
CTGCCTCGGCCTCCCAGAGAGCTAGGATTACAGGCGTGCGCCACCGCGCCCGGCTCAAGCTGCATTTTGATCATTTTTCACCCTTTTTATTCCCCTGCTCTCTGTGTGCTTCTTGAGGTCGAGGACTGTGACTCACATTGTTTAACCATAACTGAATATCTTTATCACATTTAAATATTAACAATAACTCCTCATTGTCATCAGATATTCAGTGTTTAAAGTTCTCTGATTGTCTCATAATTTATTTTTGTTTATTTGTTTATACAGGATTTGTTTGTTTATATATATTGCAATTAGTTGATATACATTTTAAATCTTTTTTTGTTTGTTTTTATTTCAATAGATTAAGGGGTACAAATGGTTTTTTGTTACATAGATGAATTGTATAGTAGTAAAGTCTAGGCTTTTAGTGTACCCATCATCCAAATAGTGTACACTGTATTCAATAGTTAATTTTTCATCCTGCATCATCCTCATCCCTTCTGAGTCTCCAGTGTCCATTATACCCCTCTGTATGACCATGCACACCCATGGCTTAGCTCCCACTTATAAGTGAGAATATTCAGTAGTTACTTTTCTGTTCCTGAGATATTTCACTTAGGATAATGGCCTCCAGTTCCATCCTAGTTGCTGCAAAAGACATTATTTCATTCTTTTTTATGGCTGAGTAGTATTTCATGGTGTGTGTGTGTATATATGTGTGTGTGTATATATATATATATACATACATTTTATTTATCCACTCATCAATTGATGGACACTTAGGTCATGATGGGTTTTTTTTTATATAAGCAACTGAATTTGGTTTGCTAGGATTTTCTTGAGATTTATTGCATCTATATTCATTAGGGATATTGGCCTGTAGTTTTCATTTTTTTGTGGTGTCCTTTCCTGTTTTTGGTATCAGGGTGATGTTGGCTTCCTAAAACAGTGTGTCTCTGCAAGAAAGATAGATTTTAGAAGAAAGTAATAAATAAATAAACAGGCAGACAAACATAGATCAGATGAGGGTTGGAAGGAAGGGTGCCTGTAACTACAGGAGACTCCATGTGAAGAAGTTGCAGAGGCTAACTGGAAGGAGAAAGGCCCCCTAGAGGCTTGGAGTCCAGTGACAAGGGTAGGTGGAGTGGTTAAATTTCCCCTCCCTTACATCTCAGACTGCTGGTGTACTTCTGAATGGTTGGCGAGACCTGCTAATACCAGCCCACAGAAGGACGCTGCCAATGAGAGGTGAGCCTCTTGTGGGCAGGGAACCAGGCTCCCAGCTCCTTCAGGGCACATCTGGGCCTACAGACCGACAGGAGCCAATCGGCAGGCACCATATTGCTTCATTGTCCATTTTCTTCCTTTTTCAGATTTCTTTAATCTGAAAATGTCTTTGTGGAGGAGTTGGGTATTTTTCTTTAGAGTCTCCACAGTCAGTCTGTTCATTGCTATGTTCCCATGGAGTCCTTTATTATGAACCACTGACCTTAATATTTCCTCTAAATTGGTTGTCAGATCTAGATACTTGATCAAGTTTTGATATTTTGGCAAAAGACTTCATCCATAATGTGTATGTAATTGCATTAAGAGGCATATATTACCTTTTTATTTTCTAATTTGTGATGTTAGCAGCCATTAATGACAATTGTCTAGATTTATCTATTAGTTCATAGGGGCTGTGACATAGAGATGTTCTTATTCTAACATTTCTTCCTCATTTGTTAGCTGGAATACTTCTATATAGAGAAACTTGTTAATAGCTTGTATAGTAAAGACAGGATACATGCTTGATTTTTCCCCGTTCACTACTTTTGCAAATGATGAGTTGATTCTCCAGCAAAAAAACTAAGATTTATTTTTATCTTTAGATAGCTAATGCTTACTTAGAGCAATGCCTATCACATATGAGGAATTTCATGATAGCATTTTTTTTTTTTTTTTGGAGACAGATTCTTACTCTGTTTCTCAGGCTAGAGTGATGTAGTGTCACCCTAGCTCACAGCAACCTCAAACTCCTGGGCTCAGGCAATCCTTCCTCAGCCTCCCAAGTAGCTGGAACTACAGGTGCATACCAACACACCCAGCTAATTATTTCTATTTTTAGTTACCCAGTTAATTTTTTTTTCTATTTTTAGTAGAAGTGGGGGTTTGCTCTTGCTTAGACTGGTCTTGAACTCCTGAGCTCACATAAGCCTCCCAGCTTGGCCTCTCAAAGTGCTAGGATTACAGGCGTGAGCCACCGTGCCCAGCCATGATAGCATGTTGTATCAGTGAATAGAGTGAATACATTAACAAATTAAGTGATGTTGAATCAACTGACTGTACACAAGGCTACGTGCATGACACATAGCAGCCCTATAAATAGCTACTTCTTAAGATAGATCTAGAGGTCCTCAGCAGACTGGTATACAGCTATTCCAGGCCCTAGTCACTCTCACTGTGTGCTGCATGGTCCCAAGTAGAAAGGGGAACTGAATTCTCATAGCCCCTCTGCAAGACTATCTAGCACCAGATTGCTATGTTTGAAAATGCCCTTAATTTATGAAAGAACCTGAATAACTGAATTTATTTCACTGACCCTAGTAATATTTGGACCCCCACCTCTTCCTTCTCACAATTTCTGCTAAACCCAAAATGACTACTAACAACTGCTAAAACCTTAGCTTCAGTTTTGCTGTCACTGAATCCTGTCCCATGACTAATACATCCTAAGTTCTCCATACCTTCTCTGAATTGGAACAGTGAACAATTCTCAGAGTATAGTAAAATGTTGACTGACCTTCATCAATCCAACTCATAACTTCTTTAGGCTATCTGCTCTCTAGTAGAACAGCTATCTCAAGCTGTTCTCATTTAGCAATGGTTTTAATAAATAAAGGCTTTTAGTTGGCTTTTCTTCTTCCACAAATCTATCCTCACTGCTAAATGATAGTTTGGTAAAATATTATTTTCCTTAAGAATTTGGAGCATTTTGTTCCCTTATCTCATGGCATGCAGCATTGCTGATGAGAAGTCTGTTTTCTGCAGCTGTCATTTCCTCATTCTGGGCTTGGCACCTTCCCCTGTAGCCTCTGCAATTCCCTGCTAGGGCTGTGGCTAACTGTTGTGACTGCCTATGTGCTTTCATTTTAGAGATCCATATAATTTCTGATCCACTTAAAGTCTTATAGTGTGCTGATGTTTCACTCAACAAGAAAATTAACAGTGAAATGTGTGAAATGCATCTTTAAAATAGACCATTATCCTACTTGTAAAAGGGAATAATTGACATATATAACCAGAATTTAGCCTTTCCTCTTTGGATTCCAAAATGCAATTGTTTTCTCCATGAATGATTTCATGTCAAATGGCTTAGCAAAAAAATGCATGTGTGTGTGTGTTTGTGTGTGTGTGTGTGTGAGAGAGAGAGAGAGAGAAAGAGAGAGAGAGAAATTGCATTATAGACAAAACAGCTTGAACATATTTGGTCTACTAAAAGGTTGCTGATAGGACATAAATGTTAACAAAAGAATATGACAAAATCTTCAAGATATTTTTTCTTTTATTTAAAATGTTAGTGATCACAACACATCATACAATGAAATGAAGATCTTAGAGTCACATTAAAACTCTCAAAAACATCACCATATAGTCACAAAACATGAAACATGCTTCAAGGATACAAATATAGTTTGATACCAAAATCTCAGTACATTTTCACTATGAAAAGAAACAGGGGAAGCACGAGACTGTTGGGAGTTTCCTTCCCTTTTAGCAGTAGCTGGTATGACTGCTTCAGAGCAATTCTTTCTTTCTTTTGACACTATATCATTGACAGGGTTCTACAATTCATTGAACACTGTGCTTTGTTGCAAAATTATCACTGATTCCAACTTCTGAGGGAGTCATCATATTAGAATTATAACACATGTTTACAACACATATTGGCACGATATGAAAAATAAACACCATTTTTGAGTTTTCAACTCAAAATAACAATTGTTATCAATAAATAATTATTCCTCATAGTGCGTGTCTTATTTTACCTTTCATTGCCCATTGACACAAATGAAGCTGAATAAATAATATGTTAGGTAGTTTATTTGCGTCTTCTTTCATAATTCTGCATTGCACTCCTTTCATAAGCCACTGGAAGAAAAAGAGGAGATAAGGTGTTTTTTAAGAGGATTCATGGAGGGAGTTAAACAAATAAAGTTCAAGGCATACAGTAATTTATTTTAAACTCATAATGACTTTTTTTCCTCTCTTGAAGTATTTCTAAGAATTTTACTGCATATCTTTCAATCCTGCCTCAGTCTCTATCCTGATTGGAAGTGATCTAACCACCGAACTCTTTGTTTTTTTAGTTATTTGCCCCAAATGTGTATTTCCAGCATATGGCAATGCTGATTCTCAGCAGTTTTCTCCAGCAGTGGCAGACACCCACGGTGAGGTATAGAAAGGACAATGTCTAAAGTAACAAGGAATAGTAACAGGATGAAAGTGAAATGTGGGACTTTTATTCTAGGACAGGGTCAACAAACTACAGGCCATGGGCCAAATCTAGACTACTATTTGTTCTTATAAATAAAGTTTTATAGAAACACAGATACACCCATTCATTTACATATTGTTTATGGCTGCCTTGGCCTAGAAAGGCAGATTTGGGTAGTAGCTGCAGAGACTACATGGCTCACAAAGTTCAAAATATTTACTATCTGGTTCTTTTCAGAAAAGTTTGCCGATCTCTGTATTAGAGGCACCTAATGGTGTGAAGGTCTCTTCCTCTCTTGTGGATACTTCCCAGTGATGGATTGTCCTTGAGACTAAAATCAGCCCATTCTCTGTACATAAGTCAATTGAGCCATCTAAATACGACACTGTTTAACTTACCTCCTAGCACCTAAATGGCTTGTGAAAGATTAATACTGCTTCAAAAGGTATTTACCATATAGCTAGCAAGTAAGTCAAGTACTTTGACAATCTGGACCAAAAAATGCCAAATTCTGTTATATTTTATATATAATTTCACAGGCATCTATAACCACAAAAGGGTAAGAATCAGACTATTGTGATCAAAATACCTAAGGCTATTTTCAATCATCTTAGCCAATGCTTTATACACTTAAATTTACAGTATGGTGAAACTACTGTGCTTTTTGAAATTCAGTATGCCCTGTATAAAATATTGAATTTAAATAGAAAGATCTGTAGGAATGGTAGGTGTTACTCTGACCAGTTTCCTCAGTGAGGTTTGTTGAGAGAGAAGGTGGATAAAGGCACCAGTGTTATCACTTCCCCTTTTAAACACTGACATTTAACATCCAACGATTCCTTCAGTGAGGTTAACAATAAGATGGACATTTTATATCAATTTTGTAAGCATGTCTAAGATGGAACAGTATGAGCCCAAAACTGGACAGTTCCGAAGGAAGGAAACAGTTCATGTCTGATTCTGATTTGTTTATATTAGGAGGAAGATGAGTAGCACAAGTTCAGTCTCTGTGAAACTTTTGGTAACATGACTGTTCCTCAGAGAAGTGAGATGAATGCCAATATAAACTAAAGAGAGAATAGTGATTTAGCTGGAACATAATGTCCTCTTATATGGAAGCAGAGTTTCCTACATGGTCCTCGAACCCTCTGAAACCATGCGTAAACTTCTGTGTGTATGAGCTGATGAGGATTTCTCTGAGAGAGGGTGTCTACATTTACGAGATTATCTGAGTGGTCTATGACCACAAAAGGATCAACCAAATATATAAAAAGATCCTGATTAACTATGGATACAGTTTTGCACATTTTTTCCACATTTATATTTTCTTAACTAAAATGGAGGTGAACAAAGATTTAGTCATAAATTGATTCTGATTCAGGAAGTGATTCTATTTATCATTCCCTATAATTATGTTATTACTCTAAGTACATCTAACAGCAATTAATATGTTCTTAATTGCACAGTATCTATATTATTTATAAAGTTAAGCATGTTTTAAAACCTACATCAATTCTGGAAATGGAGAGTTGATGACTGTTATTATCAAGAAAACCACAGTTATATGAGGTCAGACATAAATAAAAGCTACTGTGGTTTAAATTTATATTTCACTTCCAAAAGCTAGAAGATAATATACATTAATAAAACAATTACAAGTTTTTCATTAGGCACACTAATTAGTGCTTTAAAATTTACACTTGAGAAGCCCCAAAATTAAAGGTGAGGAAATACAAAAGTAGTGTCTATATTTGGAAAGTGGAGACACCCCCCCCAAAATACTGGGATAATTATTTTTGCATGAATCCAGATAATTAAGAATTAAGCCAGCACATCTTAAAGATTTTCTAGAAACTGCTGATTATTTTCTAGACGCCTGCCAATAACTTTCTAATTAACTAGATGATTAGTATTTTAATTCTGTTTTCATAGAAGGTAAAACAAAGAGAATTTGAATAGCTTTTCAACGGAGCCTAAGCTGAGGACTCTAAGGCTTGAATGTGCTTAACAAAAAGTTTCTATGAAAATTATATAGGGGAATGATATATTAACCTAGAAAACAGTGTGATGAAAGTGTTAAGAAAGAAAGGTTTTCAGATATAGGTATGTGGCATTTCCATAGAAGATAGAAACTAAAGAGAAGAGAGGAAACATGCAGCCTTTATATCATGTGAAAGAGAAGTTTGGAATTAAAATGGGCTATGAGAATTGTGCTTCCCTTCTCTCTAAGGGTTTTATAGCCAGAATTTATTTATAATAGTCGAGGATGGTTTGATTGTGTTCCTTTTTGAAGGCACTGGAACAAACCACTCTCATCCTCTCCAACATCCATCAGGATGCTTAGATTTTGATCTTCTACAGCTTCATAAAGAGCAAGTAATTTGTATAAAGGATTTGTTTGTTTTGTTTATTTATTTTTGTGTTGGAAGACTGCCAATGTAACATCTTGTAAAACTTTCAAATTTCTTTGGTAACAAGTGAAAATGGATTTCATGCCTCCCTGCACCCTTTACCCCTTAGTTCAGTAAGGTTAAACATGGCTTAACTAACACATCTATAGGAAGGAGTATTAGATTAGCCCAAAGATTCAGAATGAGTAATGATTAATTAGGACAGACCCTGGTAAGACTGTTGGTTTAAGAGAAATAGACTGATATTGTGGTAATATTAGCCTAATCAGCTATAAATCCAATTTTTGGTTACAAATACTACAATTAGATTTTTTTTTACCATAAAAACTCACTTTAAGTCTATTATTCCTTTTTAATACTTTGAAAACTATGCCTTAAGAAAAAAAGAATAGAAAAGATTTGAGATACTGTCTATTTTCAGTCATGATTTTATACATACCAGAATTTAAAGCTCTTTTGCCCATTAGTCCAACAAAGGAATCTGTTTTATGCCCTGGAAAAATACATTTAGGGGTATTTTAATATGTATATCTTTGAGAAAACAAACTGTTATAACTAGTACAAAAAAAAGCAAGCCCCTGAATATATGCCTATATAATAAATATGTATCGATTTCAAGTTTTGGTGAACCTGAAGAAATAAAGATTCCTTGTAAGTTTTATAAATTATGCTAAAACAATACAATGAAAGCACTTTTCTAAATTGTGTATCTAAATATTAGCAAGTACCCTATATTCTTATTATTTTTATCTATTATATAAAGTTTTAAGTATTATTGCTATTTGAGGTAGCTTTAATTTTTAGGGAGTCAATGTCACAATGTGTGAGAGAGAAATATCCAGGCTTATTTCCTCATGCTATTGAATATGTTGTATTTCTTAGCAACTGAACCTTAGCTAAATCAGATCACTATCCTTGATAATTATCATCTTCTAAAAGCTCACTATTCCTATTTTATTGAATGTTAAAAATTACTTCTTTTGGAAAAGTGCATTAGTTTTGACATGAATAGAGTACATTTATTTTTATTACATAGAATTTTGCTATATATAATTCCCTTGAAAGTCAAATCCTTAGAAAGTAAATACGAATAAAATTCATTCATTTTCAAAGGTAAAACCCTTAGCAAAGGTTATTATTTTAATGCTAGTGGGAGAATTTCTCTGGGTTTTTACCATATTAGTTGAGACCAGGGTTTCTACCCTAATGTGGCCTACTCTGCCACCCAGCGAACCAAATCCAAGACAGGATATGTGAGTGGACAATATGATAAATATGGACCCCTGGGACTTCTTGTCAACTCTGCCTCCATTAACTGGGAAGCTGGAATCTAATGACCCTGAAGTGCCACAATTCTGCCATCTTCACTGCCCTAAGAAATGTTTCACTGATTGAGGTTTCCTATTCACTTATGGGATCAAAGAATTGCATCTCTATCTGTCTTTATCTTTAGTATTAATTCTCTACTTAGGTGGTCACTCCACTTAATTGGCTGCTGATGTCATTATGGGACCCAGCATACTATGATGAGTTACAAGATACTTATAAATGCTTTTTTTTTTTTTTTTTTGTAGTGGAGGTGGGCATGGGGCAGGGGTTGAGAGGAATGCATATGGTGGATTTTTTAACCCTAAGATTGAAGTCCTTATCTAAAACTAACAATTTATAGGAGTTAAAAGACTTTCTCTTTTTTTACATAATGCATCTTTTGGGTAAGTACGATACGTCTAAACACAGAGCTTTAAACAATCATATTCTGTATGTAACATGAGTCTCCCCCAGTCTTATATTGTCTTAATTAAAAATACTGTCCTAAGTTATGACAGAAAATAAGGTAAGACATTATATAAAGTGGAGTTCAGTATAATTTTACATTTAAATTTGATAAATGTCAAAATAATTTTGAACTTACTTTTGTGAGAGATCTGGCCATGTCCTAAAAGAAAGATAAAATTAGCAAACATATACAGATTTGTGTTAAAGAAGCTATATTATATCTTTTAAGGAGAATTATAAAATAAGTTGATTTTCAAAATATGTAACATTTTCCATTTATAAATGCTAACCAAATTATTAATAATAAAACCAAATGTTTTGACAAACAAAAGGAATATTTATTAAGTGCCTTCTATGGGCCATGGCTATGAGACTCTTGAGGCCTGTTATTAACTGTAAGGCTACACCACCTCCCATCTTCACAGCTAGACACCCATTTGCCACTCAGAGTAGGAGAAAGTGATAGAGAGAGAGGTATGCAAATCCATCTCTTTATTAAACAGGCATAATCGAGATCTTGTATTTTCAGTCCATAAAAGATTTTATTCACTTTCCTACATGTGCATTCACAGTAGTAAAGATTTATAGAAATGTTTACCATAAAGAGCCTTTAACAGGGCCACTTGTTTTTCAATTGAGGAATCTGACAAGAGACGAACTGGCATTAACTATTTATACGTTTCACTGATGGTGGGATGAATTCAAGGAAACTGAATATTTCTATCATGAGACAATGGGCAGCCAAGTCTCACTTAACCCCAGGGAATGCTATAGAGCCAGCTTCCACATGCGCTTGGATCATTCGGAGGACTACCTCCTGGAGGCCCTAAGGTTAGTTGCTGTTGGTGCTTTTGGTCACTCTAATACTGTGAGGCATGCGAAATAAATCTCTCCCTCCCTCCGCCGGCCTGTGCATGTCTTAGTGAGGTGCGGGTCAGAGTCGCGCCTGGGGGAGGGAAGTAACACCTCTCCTGGGGTGGAACTCTCTACTCAAAGAGCAAGAAATACTTGGGTGCACCGGGAACCAGTAAGCAGACAGGGCGGGCAGCCACGAGAAACCGAGGGACGGTTGCCCATCTCACCAGCATCCCGTTTGCCCATTAATCCAAAGAACTGCTGAGGCTTGGGTCTCCGGGCGATTCTCTGCAGAAGATGCTCAAAGGGCTCCGGCAGCTCCTCCTAGGGGACAGACACACGGACAAACAGGCGTATAGGCAACGCGAGCAGTCCCCGTGGTACACGCTCCAGCACCCGGCGAGCCAAGCTGCCTCGTGGTGCGCTCAGCCCCGAAAGCGGAGAAGCCGGCTTCTAGGACAGGTCTGAGTCGGGGTCCATCGGGGGCTCTCCCTGTCTCCGCCCCTCCCTGCGGAATTCGGGTCCAGCGCCGCCGCCTCCCTTAAGCTTGCCCTGAGGGTTAGCAGCTGGCGGGAGGTTCTCCAGCCCCGAGAGCTTTCCGCTCTTTCCTCCCAGCCGGAGGACTCTCATTCTTCCGCCGCGCCGCCACCTGTCTTTGTCTTGGCTCTGGTGCCGGCTTTGGAGACCCCTAAATGCTCACAGGTGTGTGTGTTGGGAGAGGGTAGGGTTGGCGGAGGGAAGGGTGACGACGCTTCGCTAGCGACCTGCACCGCACGACTTTCACTGTTTCCCCGAGGTGCTCCCTCGCGCCAATAGCCTGAGAACCACAGACATTTGAAGCTACGGCTTCGGGTTGGCAAAATAAATGTCAAGGCAGGAAGTTGACTTCCCACCCACCTCCCACCCCGGCCCGTGTGGCCCGTGTGGCCCGTGTGGCCGCTTCTGCGGGCGACCGGCGCGCGCGCCTCTGCGGGTGCCCAGCGTTTCCAGACGCGGGGGCAGTGCGGACGGAATGAGCCCTCGAGATCCCCGTTGCTGGGAATGAAACCTGTGAGGCTCCCAGCCTCGTGAAGATCCCGGGCTCACTAAGTAGGGCACCCCTCCTCCAGAGAGTTCCTGGACCGGACGGTGCAGCCCTCGGGAGGAAACTTGAATTGTGGGCGCACGATCCCGTGCGGAACCCGGGCAATAGCGCCCATGTACACCCTGCCGCACGCCTCCACTCCCTCCTGTCGCGGTCGCCCTGCCTGCCAGGCTAACTAGGGTGCTATCGCGGGGAAAGGTGACAGCTCCCAAGACCAGGAAGAATGGCACGGGCCATCCCTGGACTGGGATCTCACCTTGATCTGGTCACTGTCAGACCAGTCGGACCAATAATTCAGATCATCATTGGCTCCGATTTCTTCTGCAAATAGTTGAGTGGAGACGAGAAAAAAGACTGCCAAGGCCACGAGGATTTTCATGTTGGATTTCTAGGAAGAGTGAGAACGAAGAGATCGAGGAGAGAAAACAAACATATATACATTGGGGGTGACGACCCAAGAGTTAGGGCAGCAGAATTTTCGGCCCCACAACGGAACTCAGGTCCGGTAGAACCAAGATAAAAAGCTGAAGGGCTAAAGTCTCACCTGTATCCTTTAGGAGAGAGAATCACGCCCTAAAGACTCTCAAATCCCCTTCTCCCTGATTCCCAACTCTCCCAGGCCCCCAACCCACCAACCCACACCTTCAAACCTGGAGGCTCCGCAGGTGAAAGACAAAGAGGGGCTTTGGCATTTGGGAAACCGGTCTCCCCACTGTCCCTCGCTGCAGCGGCGCACCTAGCCTTGCCAGCTGCCACCTGGGACGGAGCAGCGGCGGGGAAGGGCGGGGAGAGCCGGGCGCCGCGGCGGACAGGCCCGGGCACTTACTGCGGCGGACAGGCCCGCGGGGTCCCTCTGGCTCGGCTGAGCGCACGCTGGACTCTGCGCTCTCGGTGGCAGCGGCGCGGAAGGAGGAGTTCCGAGCGCGCTCTTTTGCCTGCTCGGTGCCTTGCGGTATTTATCCCAGGCTCGACGAGCCTCGGGACCCACGTGACGATACTCTCCCCACGCGACTTTCTCCTCAATATTTAATTAGCCGCCTCCTCTCCTTTCGCTTGCGTGATTGAGAGTTTCCGAGACCGTAACTCGTCGATGCCCATAACATCTGGACCCAATTGGGTTCGAAATGACGCAATTTTAGGGAAATCGAGGTCTCGCCATCCAATCCGGAGCGGCCTGTCTTCCGTCTGCAGATCTGACGCCCCCTCCCCTCGCCTTCTCTGAACAGGGTTTCATGACACCTGAGATTACTCATCAAAATTGAGCAAAGTGACTCATTCCTTGGACTTCGGCAACTTTTCTGTCCCTTGGGACGTCAGGATAAGTTGCACTTTGATATAGCCAAATAACTTCAGGCATTAAGACATTTCCTAGGAAATCAGGCTAAGAAAGGGATCTTCAGTTTGGGGTGCGGGGGCGGGAGGGGGGGAAAGCTTTTTTTTTTTTCCTATTTTCATCTTCAAACTGTGTTGAATGTTGTTGAGATACAACATCTTTTTATGACCAGAACATCCCTCTCCTAAATCAACTAGAATACTGGCATTTCTTCAGCATTACAAAGGGATTTTTAGTCCCATAGTATTTCAGACGATAGATTATTTTACATTTTGGAGAAAAGGGAATTTAAGTGGGGCATTGCATGTAGAACTTACTCTTCTATCAGTGCTGTTCTAGGATATCTTTTGTTCTAAACTGGCTAAATCCACTTCCTTGCTACATCCAGGAGTAGGGGTCGGAAAAGGAAGTTTTGTCTCCTCTCCTACCCTTTCTTGCTGAAGACTAGGAAACCAGCAAGACAGTGTAAAAGATCCTTACCAGTGTCACTAAAGGACTTTACGAATCATTCATAGATTTCTCCTGTATATGAGAACAAGTATAGGGAAGAAGCTAACTGGGTTGTCATTAACAGCACAAAATTATTAGACAAATAACATTTGTACAGAAATCACTGCTTTCTGTGAGCCCATGGTTGCCTTGCAGACACATTTATTTCATCTCTAAATGAATTAAATGGTGTTGTATCTTTGGTGGGCTTGTTTTCTCTCCTTTACTTAGTATTGTGTTTTTTCAAGTAATTAAGACTTTTTTAGTATAGTGCATAAGGAAAATAAATTTTTGCAACTCAATTAAACCAGTAATATTTTTTCCTCTAATATTTGTTGTTCTTTCTTAATTAATCCTGAATTTGGAAATTCTCCTGATCTCTCTCATTTCTTTAGGCCTAGCCTCACAATATGAGCATTTTGATTTTTGTTTTCAAAACTTTTTACATGGAAAATTATAAGCATATACAAAAGTAGAGAGAATCATCCACTTGAGACAATTTCCAAGTTTCATCTGCAACCCTTCCAATTTCCCCTCAACTCAGATTATTTTGAAGCAAATCCCAGACATCTCATCATAACTGTACATATTTCAGCATGTTTATATAAAAGGTAAGGATTTTTAAAAATAATAACATAACCTTGCCATTATCCCATTTTAAACAACATGAAATAATTCCTTACATTAAATATCCAGTCAACATTGAAATATTTCTCATTGTCTCATAATTCTTCCCCACACACTTTACTAGTTGAAATCAGAACTGTAATGAAGTCTGTATATTACAATTGGTTCATATGTCTTGTTTTAGTTCAGGCTGCTATAACAAAGTACTACGGACTGGGTAATTTATAAATAACAGAAATGTATTTTTCACAGTACTGAAGGCTAGAGGTCTGAGATCAGGGCAACAGCGTCGTCTGGTTCTGGTAAGGGCCTTCTTTCAGGTTACTGCCGGACTGCTGTCTTATCTCCTTGTTATATCTTCACATGGCAGAAAGAGAATAACAGAGCCCTCTGGGATCCCTTTTATGGCGGTCACTAATCCCATTCTTAAGGGCTGCACCCTTGTGATTTAATTACCTTCCAAAGGCCCTGCTTCCTAATAACATCACCTTAGGGGTTAGGATTTCAACATATGCATTTTGATGGGACACAAACATCAGTCCATTGCATAGCTCTTAAATCTTCCCTAATTTTTAGCTCTCTCTCGCTCTCTCTCTCTCTCTCTCTCTCTCTCTCTCTCTCTCTCTCTTGCATGCAGTTTATTGAGAAAGCAGCACAAGAGAGTGTTCTGCATTCTGGAGTTTGCTGATTGCCTTTTAACTTGTTCCTCTGCCCCAACTATAGTCTGTTTCCTATTAATTGGTAGTTGTATCTAGAAGCTTGATCCTATGTAAGCTCTTAGTTTTTCTTTTTTGTGGCAGGGCTACCTTGCATATATTTAGGTATATTATATAGTTATGTTGGGAAGCACATGATACCTGGTTTGTTTCTCCTTTTGAGTGGTTAGCAGCCATTATCATTTTCTAGATTCATTGATTCATTAGTATTTTCAAAATAGTGCTATTCTGATTTTATCATTCATTATTTATTTATTAGCTGGACCGTTTCTTTCATATAAGGAGAAACTTTTTTCTCAAGAACTATTTAGTTATAGGCACGATAAATATAGAAAAGATGGGCTAAATACTTGATCATTTCCCTCTACCAATTTTGAAAATAATGAGTTGGTAAATCGACTTTTTAATCAATTTTTAAGTAAGATCTATTTTTAAAAAAATTAGGATTATTGTGACTTCATGGTTTAAACACATTTGAAATACAGTCATCCCTTAGTTTCCATGGGGAATTTGTTCCAGAGCTTCTTGAATATACCAAAGCCTGTGGACGCTCAAGTCCTTGATATAAAATGGTGTAGTATTTGCATATAACCTATGCACATCTCCCATATACTTTAAATTACTCTAGATTACGTATAGTACTTAATACAATGTAAATACTATGTAAATAGTTGTTATACTGTATTGTTTAGGGAATAATGACAAGGAAAAAAGTCTGTACATATTTAGTACACATGCAGTTTTTTTCCTGAATTTCTTTTTTTTTCCATTCCTTTCTTTTTTTTTTTTTTTTGTTTTTCTTTTTTGATACAGAGTCTCACTATGTTTCCCAGGCTGTTCTTGAACTCCCAGGCTCAAGTGATCCTCCTGCCTCAGCCTCCCAAGTAGCTGGGATTACAGGTGTGGACCACCACACCCAACCACTGAATATTTTTGATCCACTGTTGGTTGAAACCATGGATGTGGAGCCCATTGATATGGAGGGCTGACTATATTCAACGCATGACAAGCATTCTTGTAATTGATGCGGAAATTATCCCATTCTTGGCCATCAGGTAACACTTCAAATGATTACTAAGACTTTTAACATGCCTGTAATAGGCTTTGATGGCCTTTTTGGTTTTGGTATGACAAATGTCTTAGGTCTAAGTTATGCAGTTCCTGCTTCAGTCCTGGAATCTACCTTATGGGGCCCTAATCTTCTTAGAATTAAAAATGGTAATTAGAGATCATAATCTGGGCATTATGGGTGCACATTGTTATTGAGTTCTTTTTCACTTCAAGACCTTTTCAGTGGATAGAGCTGAGAAGTGTGTGTGTGTGTGTGTGTGTAAAATCATGAATGTATACTGACTTTCTATTTAAATCAGGATATCATAGAGTTTTTACTTAACCTAATCTATTTTGCATCTTTTATTAATACCAAAAATCCCAGTTCCCAGTGACATCAACATGATTACTCATTTACTTTATCCTAGTACACAGTGCCAACAGATTAAGAGTTTTTGTTTGCAGTTTTGTTCCTTTTTTAATCTTTAGGGCATATCACTCTAGGTATATTAAGTCAAATTAATGTGTTATGAAATCACTTTAAAAGTTTTTCCGTATATGGTTACACTACCAACTCTTATAGAGGTAGGTTCATTTGCTCATTTTGATCTTGAATTATAGGGATTGATTTTTAAATTTAATTTTAGAATTGTGTAAAATACATGGTTCCAAACTCAAATGTTAAAAACATAATATATTTAAGTAAGAGTAGCTTCAATCCCTGTTTATCCACCCTCTTTTTTTAGTACCATTTATTTTTAGGTTTTCAGTTTATCCTTCTGTTGTTATTGTCATTGTTATTTTAATATAAGAAAATATAATAATATTCCTCTTCATATCATAAAATTCTATACCTAAAGTGAGGAATTTTAGATTAGTTTTTGGTTTCTCAGTTGCTGATGTGTTTATGAGGTAACAAAAAGATAGCTATTTCATAATTTCTAAACTATTAGCTCAATATTAACAATTGTATAAGTTTATTTAGGTGCCATATGTTGTAAATGTGCCATAGTATGTGAAATTAAGTTTATTTTCTAGATTGAGTAATAAAAAGTAATGAGATAAAAATTTGATTCACGTATACATTTCCCACTTATTCCATGTCATTCATTAATTTAGTGCTTCTGGTAAGATCATGCACTTTTTGATACACTTTCTCCTTAAATATTGTAGGGCTTGAGATATTTACACTCTTTATTATTACCTGTTTTATTTCCTAGAACATAAACATATTAATAAAGTACATGTGTTCCTAATTCATGCTAAACTGATGAGTAGAATGGTAAACAAAGTAGTTAATACCTCGTTTTTTATAATTGCAAATTACAAACCTGTAGACAAGTATGAAGAAAAAAAATACCATTGTCCATTTTCTCATCACTCAAAATGAACTACTGTTAACATCCTGGTATACTGCTCACAATTTATTTATTTATTTTTTATGTATATAATTTTTAAAGAGTGTTTTTATTTTTTTTTTAGCTTTCTCATAACCTGCTTGTTCTTTTTGATTTTTTGTTTGGTTGTTTGAGGCAGAGTCTCACTCTGTCGCCCATCATCATAGTTCACTGCAACCTCAAATTCCTGGGCTTAAGCGATCCTCCTGCCTCAACCTCCCTAGCAGCTGGAACTACAGGCGTGGGCCACAATGCTCAGCTAATTTTTAAATTTTTAGTAGAGATGTTTTTTTAGTAGAGAGTCTTGCTCTTTCTTGAGCTGGTCTCAAACTCCTGAGCTCAAGCAATCCTCCCGCCTTGACTTCCCAGAATGCTACGTTTACAGGCATGAGCTACCATGCCCAGCCTGCTTACAATTTTTAAAAGAGAGAAAAAGTAATCTGACTGTTTTTGTAAAATAAGACATACTTTTTATAGAAAATTAAGCAATGCAGAAAAATACAATAATATTTTTATAAAAAATGACCCTAAACACAGAAATGGCCGTGCTTAGCATTAAATGGACCTCATTGTGAATATCATTCTATGTATATTATAATTTAGAAGGATAGAACAATAGAGAAACAAAAATTATGAAAATAGGATTATACACTAGGAAGCATTTTTAATGAAAGGTAGTTTTTTATTTTTTATTTGACTTTAGTAGAAGAAAACAAAAATAAAGTGAAAAATATTTCTCCAAGATATTTTTCCATAAAAGAATCAACTTGAAACAACTCAGAAAGTAAAATACCATGTGTTTTCACTTGCAAATGGGAGCTAAATAATGTGTACACATGGACATAGAGTGTGGAATAATGATCTTTGGGGACCCAAAAGTATGGGAGGGGGTGAGGGGTGAAAAATTACTTAATGGATACAGTGGATATTATTCTGGTAATGGTTACACTAAAAGCCCAGGCTTCACCATTGCACAGTGTATCTTCATAACAAAACTGCACTTATACCCCTTAAATTCATACAAATAAAATAAGTAAATGAAATAATCGACTAATATTAAGAAACAAGGCTTAGGAATAAATATTAAGGAGCTAATATGTAATGCTGAAAATAAATATTTATATAATATCTATTAATTCCCTGTTTTGAAAGATGAGGACATTAGCACTTTTAAACTTCCTCCCATCTTCCCTTTCCTCTACCTCCCAATTTTTGCAGTTATATAATTACTTTTACATTATTCAGGTTGAAAACATTCACATTCAGTTTTGCTATCATACTTTCATTAGTTGTCTACTATTCATTCTGCTTAAATAGATTCATTGTTCACCACCATTCTTTTTAACCTCGCGTTGCCATTCTTGAGTTGATTTTTAGTCATCTCTTATTTGGCTGGATGTCATTGTCAAGAAAGTTTTTCTTCTCCGAGAAGAAATCATGCATATTGTATTCCCTGAGTTCTTTCATGCTAGTGAATGTCTGTCAGTGGCTTCCATGCGCAAATGACATTTTGATTAGTTATAATATTTTTAGATTAAATTTTATTTTTCACAGAACTTTATGGACATTGCACTACTGTCTTGTGGAATTGAGTGTTACAGAGAATTCTGAGGTGATACAGTTTTGTAGCCCTAGCTTTTTTGCTTGAATATATGAGGCATTTTTTTCTTCATCTTTAACATTCAATAGTCAGTCAGAATATGTCTTATTGTTGGATATACTGCAACTAATTTTCTTGGGGTATCATGAACTGTTGTTGTTATGCATGAGTTGGGACTTGACTTGCTCTTTAATATAGCAAATTATTCTCTTTCTTTATGTTAGAAAAATTCTATTATATTATGTCTTTGAATATATTTTGAGTGGAATTCCCACTTTGAGATAGTGTGGTCTTTTTATTTGGATCATAATATATAATATTACAATATATTATATCCTGTGTCTATAATATTTGTCCAAATTGCTTTAATTCTTTGTCCTTTTCATCTGCATTCACTCAAATTATCTCAATTCTTTTCTTTCTTTGTCAATAATTCACTTCCGTCTATTGTGTGCCTTGCTGTTTCTAATGTAATTATCATTTTTACAATGACATTGCATATTTGTTCTCATAGGCTAGTAATTTCCTTTTTCATCTCATTTAATTTTTAATTATTTTATTATTATGCTATTATTTTATTGAACTCATGTTATCATTAAGATGTTCTTAGTGTGAAGTAATTAGGGGAATTTCCTTCTGTTTCCTGAGTTATGTTTTCCTCTAGTTCAGTGGTAAAAAGCATGAATTTTTAGTAAACTCTACTAATTTTAATACTGGTTTAGCCATTTGGTAGCATATGGCCTTAGATAATTTACTCAAGTACTCTCTGCCTCAATTTTCTAGTCTGTCAAATAGAAAATTAAACAGTATTTACCTCGTAAGGTTTGCTGTGGGGATTAAATAGGCAAATACATGTGAAGTATAAGAACAATGCCTACATAGTATATGCAATGAATGGTATTATTATTATCACTCTAGATGGCTCTGCATGTATTCATATTTTTATGTGTGTTAACTATTATTATTATTCTACATGGCTCTTTTTGTGTATGTGTTTCTGTTTGTCTTTAATGGTTAATTTTTTTGTGTCAACTTGGCTAGGCCGCATGTTGGTGTGAAGGTATTTTTTTAGATGTAGTTAATATTAAATCAGTAGACTTTGGGTAAAGTCATTATCCTCCATAATGTGAGTGGGCTTCATCCAATCAGTTGAAGGTCTTAACAGAAAGAGACCGAGGTCCCCTGAGGTGGAAGGAATACTATTTCCAGACTACTTTTGGACTCAAGACTTTAAGACCTTAAGATGTCAACTTTGTGCTGGAATTTTCAGCCTGCCAGACTGCCCTGCTGATTTTAGATTTGCCAGCTCCCAAAATTGTGTGAGCCAATTTCTTTTTCTTTCCTTCTCTCCCTCCCTCCCTCCCTCCCTCCTTGCTTCCTTCCTTCCTTCCTCCCTCCCTCCCTCCTTCCCTCCCTCCTTCCTTCCTTCCTTCTTTCCTTCTTTTTCTCTTCTTTCTTTTTTTTAAACTCAGCTTTTATTCTTTAAGTACTTATTGAATAGCTTGGTAAAATAACGAACAATACTGGGTTGGGTAGAAACAAATGAGAATGCATATTTGTCTCATTATAAACAAAAACCTGGAGATGTTACAGTAACTCACCAAAATCATTTGTTTCATATGAAGATTTTGGATAAATCATAGAGAAAACTAAGTACAGCTGTGATGTGTTGAAAGCACATCAGACATAGATAGAATCAGAGGGCTTGGGTTTGAATTTCAGTTATAAATGTAAGGTGGTATTATTTTTATCTCTCTTTTGTTAAAATGCTTTTTTAATACAGAAAGTTTACATTTTGTCCTAGAACACATTTGTTTTTGCTCCATAGAAAAAATTACATATTGTATGTCAGTTTTCATTTCATTACAGATGAGAGCAACCATCGTATACATAAGCCGAAAAATAACTAATCCCAACATAATTTGAGTATAAAATTAGATTTCTAATTTGTATTTGAATGTGAGTGATATTTGGGGAAACTATTTCACTGATGCCTCATTTATAACAGTGATGTTGAGGAAAAGCGTTACCAGTTATGGTCTGTATTTACTCTGTCATATCAGTCTTTTTTTTTTTTTAAGCATAATTGGGGACTGGTTAATTTTAATTTACCTTGAGCATTTTTATCTCCATCAATTCTCTCCCCCATCCCCTCCAAATAAGGAAAAATAAAATAAAGTTCCTGAAAGAAAAAAGATCATAAATATCCTTTAAAAATAAATCCTCACAGTTGTTCTTAACGTTTAGATGCACAAGGGGTGTGAGATAAGACAGTCTCTATATATTCCAGTCACAACCGGTGAGCTGAAGACTTTTCATTTCCTTCCTTCCTTCCTTCCTTCCTTCCTTCCTTCCTTCCTTCCTTCCTTTCTTTCTTTCTTTCTTTCTTTCTTTCTTTCTTTCTTTCTTTCTTGAGACACGGTCTCACTCTGTTGCCTAGGCTGGAGTGCAATGGCCCAATCATAGCTCACTGTCACCTGGGCTCAAGTGATCCTCTCTCACCTCAGCCTCCTACTAGTGGGACTGCAGATATGTACCACCACACCTGGCTAAGTTTTCTATTTTTTGTAGAGACAGGGCCTCACTGTGTTGCCTAGGCTGCTCTCAAACGCCTGACCCCAAGTGATCCTCCCGCTTTGACCTCACAAAGTGCTGGGATTACAGGCATGAGCCACTGTGCCCAGCCAACCAGCATATTTTTAAGCATTTTTATCACAGTTTTTTGGTATTCCTTTTGGAATACTGCTCTACTGTTTTCCATAGTGGCTATGCCATTTAACATTCCCACCAACAGTGTGCAAGGATTTCAATTTTTCTATATTCTAACCACGACTCATTCTTTTCTTTTTTTTCTTTTTGATGTTAGTCATCCTACTGGATATAAGGTAGTGTCTCATTGTAGTTTTGATTTGCATTCCTTAATGATTGGTGATGTTGAGCATCTTTTCATGTGCTATTGGCCATTTGTTTACCTTCTCTGGAGAAATGTCTATTCAATTTCTTTCCTTATTTTCGAATCAGGTTGTTTTTTGTTGTTGCGTTTTAAGAGTTCTCTTTATACTCTGGATATCAGTCCCTTATTAGCTATATGATTTGTGAATATTTTTGCCCATTCTGTGGTTTGCCTTTTTACTCTGTTTGTAGTATCTTTTGATGCACAAAATTTTTAAATTTTCATAAAGTTCAACCTGTCTGTCCAATCTGTTTTTTCTTCTTTTGTTGGTTATTCCATTGGTGTCATATCCAAAAAATTATTGCCAAATCATCGCTTTTGCCTTATGTTTTTTCTAAGAGTTTTATAGCTGTATGTCCTATATTTGATCCATTTTGAGTTAATTATTTTAACTACTAGACTATAAGATAGGGTAGCAAATTAATTATTTTATGTGGTTTTTGGTAAGGGTCCAACTTCATTCTTTTGCATATAGTTTTCCTAGTAGCATTTGTTGAAAATACTATCTTTTCATCATTCAATGGTCTTGGAATCCTTGTCAAAAACTGCTAGACCTTATGCATTGGACTGAAGGTTTATGTTTCACCAAAATTCATATGATGAAATCCTAATCCTCAAAATTATGGTATTAGGAGGTGGGCCTTTGGGAGGTGGTTAGGTCATCAGGGTAGAGCCCTTATGAATGAGATTGGTACTTTTATAGGAGAGATCCCAGAGAGATCCCTTGCCTCTTCTACCATGTGAGGACATGACAAAAAGATGGCCATCTATGAGCTGGGAAGAGAGCCTTCACCAGATACCAAATCTGCTGCCACCTTGAGTTTGGACTTCCCAGCCTCTAGAACTGTGAGAAATAATTTCTATTGTTTATAAGCCACCCAGTCCATGGTATTTTGTATGGAAGCCCAAACAACTAAAACACCATATATGTGAGAGTTTATTTCTGAGCTCTATTTTCTATTCCACTGGTCTACATGTCTGTCAGTACCGCACTGTTTTGATACCACTTTCATCGATATCTCTAGCAAAAGGTTTTGGACTCAGGCTGTCTGCTTCAGAGTCCATGCCACTAACTCTTACCTACTATGTGTTCTGTACTGCTTTAGAGTTGATGTCATTAATGCGCTGGGTTGTTGGGTGAGGGTTTTCATTGCTGTAGCTTTGTAGTAAGTTTTGAAATCAGGAAATGTGAGTCCTCCTCCTTTGTTTTTCCTTCATTCTGCTAATGTGAACTGTTACATTGATCATTTTTTATATGTTGAACCATCCTTGCATTTCAGAAATTAATCTCACTTGGTCATGGTGTATAATCCTTTCAATAGGCTGCTGAATTGAGTTTGCTAGTATTTTGTTGAGTATTTTTGCATTGATGTTTGCAAGGGGTATTGACCCATAGTTTTCTTTTCATGTAGTGTCTATGGCTTTGGTATCAGAACAATGCTAGCCTTGTAGAATGAGTTAGGAAGTGTTCTCTCTTCAATTTTTCAGAACATTTTGAGAAGGACTGGTGTTAATTCTTCTTTAAATGTTTGCTGGAATTCACCAGTAAAGCCTTTCCTTTTGTTGAAAAATTTCATAGTACTAATTTAATCTCCTTACTGAATGGATCTATTCAGATCTTCTGTGTTTCGTGATTCAGTCTCAGAAGGGTGTGTGTTTCTAGGAATTTGTCCCTCTTGTCTAAGATATCCATATTTTTGGCATATAATTGTTCATAGTAATCTTTTATAATCTTTTTTGTATTTCTGTGGTATCAGTTGTAATTTTCCCTCTTTCATTTCTGATTTTATTTATTTGAATCTTCTCTTTTTTTCTCAGTTGATCTAGCTAATGGTTTGTCAATTTTGTTGATCTCTATGAGGAACTACCTTTTAGTTTCATTGATTTTCTCCATTGTTTCTCTAGTCTCTGTTTCATTTATCTCTGCCCTAATCATTATTATTTCCTTCTTTTCACTACCTTTGGGTTTTGATTTTTCTTCTTTATCTAGCTCCTTAAGTTGTAAGTTTGCTTGTGGATTTGAGATCTTTTTTGTTTTTTAATGTAATCATTTATAGCTATAAATTTCAACTTTAGCACTTTTTCTACTGTCCTATGTTTTGATATAGGTTGTATTTTTATTTTCATTAATCTCTAAATACTTTCTGATTTCCTTTGTGATTTCTTCTTTAATCTATTTGTTATTTAAGTGTGTGTTGTTTAATTTCCAAACATTTGTGAAATTTTCAGTTTCCCTTCTGTCATAAATTTCCACTTTATCCCACTGTGCTTGAAGATGATAATTTGTATGACGTATGCCTTTTTAAAAAGCTATTGAGATTAATATTTTGCCCAACATGTGGTTAATCCAGGAAAATGTATCACGTGTACTTGAGAGGAATGTGTATTCTATTGTTGTTGGGTTAGAGTATTCTGAATATGTCTGTTAGATCTCCTTGGTTTATTGTGTTATTCAAGTCCTCTGTTTATTTATCTTCTGTCTGGTTATTCTATTTATTATTCAGAGTGCAGTATTCAAGTCACCAACTGTTATTGTAGAACTGCCTGCTTCTCCCTTCATTTATGTCAATTTTTTCTTTATATGCTTTAATGGTTTAAAATTTTGTGTGTAAATATAAATATTATAATTGCTACATATTGCTGTGTTGAACCTCTTATTGATATATAATGCTTTTCTTTGTCTGTTATAAGGTTTTTTGGGTTTAAAGTCTGTTTTGTCTAAAATTAATATAACAACCCCTGCCTTCTTTTGGTTACTATTTGCATGAGATATCTTTATTCATCATTTCACTTCCAACTTATTTGTCTCTTTGGATCTAAAATGAGTCTCTTGTAGACAGCATATAGTTAGATAATATTTTTTAATCTATTCTTTCAATCTATGTCTTTTGATTGGCAAGTTTAATCCATTTACATTTAAAGTAATTATTGATAAGGAGGGGCTTGTGTTATTTTGCTATTTGTTTTCTATATGATAGTTTTTTGTTCTTCATTCCTGCTTTACTGTGTTCTTTTGTGTTTAGCTGATTTTTTTCATAGTGAAACATTCTGATTTCCTTTTGTGTGTATCTTTAGTTATATATTTTTATTTCAGCACACTTGCATCAATCATTATTTAAAATTCTTATCATCCACATTGTTACCAGGCTCTCAATTATTTGCTATATTTCTCATTGTGTGAGAAGAGACAGCACTATGAAGGCAAAGGCAGGGTTACAAGGTTCTGCACTATGTGAAATAGGCTAGAATTTAAGCAAACGTACTCAAAACCGGGTAATATAGTCATAATTTCATCAGAGAACACTTATCTCTTATACATAAATCTAATTACTGCCTGCTATAGTTTGGATATGGTTTGGATATTTGTCCCCACCAAATCACATGTTGAAATTTAATTCCCAGTGTGGTAGTGTTGGGAGTTGGGGCCTAATGGAAGGTGCTTGGGTCATGGTGGCAGCTCCCTCATGAATGGCTTGGGGCCATTCTTGAGGAAGTGAGTGAGTTCTTGCTCCATTAGTTCCCATGATAGCTGGCTGTTAAAAAGAGCCTAGCACCTCCCTCTCTTTCTCTTGCTTCCTCTCTTTCCATGTGATTTCTATATACTGGCTCTCCTTCAACTTCTGCCATGAGTTGAACTTTCTGAGGCCTTCATAAGAGCAGATGTTGGTGCCATGCTTCTTGTACAGCCTGTAGATCTGTGAGCCAAATAAACTTCTTTGCTTTATAAATTATCCAGACTCATTCCTTTATAGCAACACAGACTAAGACACTGCCTTTATTGTGCTTCACAATGCTGCTTCTTCAAGAGTTTAAACTTTGTGTTACTATCTCCTTGTCCAGAAAGCCACTTTTTATGGGGAGCCATGTGTAGTTCCTTGTATATTGAAGTCAGAAATAGTGGTGCTACTGGAAAAAGGACACAATATTACATCTCTCCAACCTCCTGCACATGCTATAAGAAGAATTAATCCAACAAATATTTATTTAATGTTTGCTATTTGCCAAACAAATATGAGTACAGAGATGAATGAATCTTTGACCAGCAGAGCTCAAGAAAGTCAGGGAGGCAAGAAATGTAATAGATGCTATAACTAAGGAGTGAGCATTTTATTATGGGAGCAGGGAGTGGAATTTCCTTAGTTGGGAGGGGAGAATGGGGCAGAAGGCATTCCAGGGAGAGGAAATAGCTTAAGCAAAAGCAGAAAGGTAAGGGTATACATTGGATATCTATTGGAGAAGCCAGAACCAAGGTGGCAAATGTTGGAGAGAGACTTGTAGTGAGAGGGATAAAACAAGATAAAGTCAATTGACATTAACTCTTTGTTTAGGCTAAACATTAGCAAATTCTATTATCAAGCAAATATAACTTGCCCTGAAGGAAGAGCAAAACTCTCAACTGTTGCTTTTCACCTTATAAACTCCTAGTCACTGGTGGTTGTTGAATCAAAAGATTAGAGTCTGGTAGTGTTTTGAACTGTGTATAGAAAGTCAAGGATAGCAGTCTTTAAAAATCTTTAATTCCATTGCTTCTGGGTGCAATTAAGAAATACTCATTGTATATACTTGCCAAAATACTGAAGATAATCTTATTCAACATGACTCTGCAATCTTAAAATAATAAGCCAGACTAATAAGTCTACTGAAAATACTCCTAATCAGATATCAGTTTGGCTAAACTTAAAGGTCAAAAATTCAATTAAAATTAGGTACAGCCAGCCCAGTTGTCTTTGCAAAAGGTCAAGTTTGCAATGCATCATAGAGACACTAGTTAAAAATTAAGAAATAAATAATTTTCAACCAGATTACTACAAGTATAGGTCACATTTAGATTCACTGGGCACCCTAAGACAGGGAAACACATTTTTTAGCATGAAACTTAGAAACCCTGTCATAGAGCCATAGCTTATTCATTTCTTTCTTTAGGCATTAGTTTAATAGTTAATGTAACTGACAAATGACTTTCACTTTTGCCAGCTGAAGTGTAGGCCACACTGGAACCTTTCCCTCCTGATTACTTCAGTCCCACTGTAACCCACTAGGTGTTCACAGCCACTTTGCTGACTCTGCTTGCATTAATGTCTACAGCAAATGGATTTCGAATTCAGGCTGTTTACTCTGGAGTCTATGCCGCTGGCTTTTGCCCACTATTTTATCTATACTGCTGTGGAGTTGGTGTCACTAATGTGCTGAGTGTTTGGTGTGTGTGTGGGGGGGTGATGTCTAAGGGAACCACTATCTATTTCTATTTTCCAAGCTTTATTTCTGAATCCAATCAGTTCACTGTAAAACTCAATATCTGGACTATATTGCTCTTACTTTCTGTAAAAATACCATCATAGGTCTACAGTATAATGTCTTCAATTTTAATTGGGTGTTTATAAATGAGATATAAACATTTTTGATATAAGAAATTGTTCATGAGGGGTATATATATTTTCATTAAATAGCTATTATAGAATAGTTTATTATAGTCTTTGATGTTCCTTATATAAGATTGAGGTTTTTAAAAAATAATTTAATGTATCTTGGAAAAGTGATATGTCTTTTCATATTAGGTGGGAGCTATTTAATTCAACGTTTCCACCTCTTCCCCCTTGTATTTATTTTATTTTCTTATTTTATTTTTCTTGACTGTTGGAAAACTCAGAGCTAATTTTTGGGCTCAGCTGTACTAATTTCCTAGTCTAGCTAATTACCCATATTTCCCTTTAAAATTGGGTTTTTATTCTCTTGTGATAAATTATTTAATAGTATTTATATATTGTAAATGCCTCAAATTTAAATATATATATATTTCAATATATAAAAAAATATACATATACTTCAACCAAAAGCCCTCATTAGTTTGTATTTCTTACCATTCCTAATACTAATACCCTGGACCAATTCTTCATTATCTCTTTTGTATCTGATTTCAATAATTTCTTAACAGTTTTCCATGACCCCTGACACAATCCCTCTCCAATTTACCCAGCACAACACAGTTTATAGCACAGTTCTGGTTATATTATTCTGCTCTTCAAAACTCTTCAGTGACCTCTTCATTTTTACTAAAATGAATACAATCTACTTAACTCATTACTTAAGATATTCCCTAATACAGATTCAGCCTAACTTTTAGTTTTCTTCCTCTAGTCTTCCTCTTTGAGATTTATAATTTAGCTTGACTACCTATGGTCAATCCAATTGCTCCAGCAAGAAACCTGAGCATGAGAGTTAGTATTTTTCTCTCTTTCATCATCACTCCTCCCCATCCAATCCATCAGTGGGGACCCTCACCTTTAAATTTATCACAAATACATCCATTGCTCCCCATTCCCAATGTGACCATGAGTCCAGGCCATGATTACATCTCCAGAACTATTAGTTCGATAGTCTTCTAAACTCTTTTTCACATAAGAATCATAATGAGCTTTTACAAATGAAAAGTACCATGTTAGTACTGTTACAAGAAAAACTTTGAGAGATGAGCACAGTGGCATATGCCTGTAGTCCCAGCTACTTGGGAGGCTGAGGCAGGAAGACCATTCGAGCCCAGGAATTAGAGGCGGTAGTATCCTGTGATCACACATGTGATTAGCCACTGCATTCCAGCCTGGGCAACATAGCAAGATCCCACCTCTAAAACTATAAAAAAAGAAAAAAGAAAAACTTTAGGCGAATTAAATTTAGCAGAGTTTATTTGAGCAAAAAATGATTCATAAATCAGGAAGCTTTCAGAACCAGAAGAAGCTCAAAGAGCTCCACTTAGCAATATGGGCAGGCAGTATTTATAGACATTTGCCTTATGTGGGTGTGATATGATGAGGCATTTTTCTTCTATGAACATAATCTGAACAATTGGTAGCCTGTGATTGGCTAAAGCTTGGCTGCCATGACTGGCTCATACTCAGCTATTTGTTGCAGGAATATACTCTTAAGGCACTATTTGATTAGAAACTAAAATAGGTTGCAGTTCACTACATATTCAAAGTATGGAGGCAGCTGTAGGTCAAATTTAATTTAACGTAACACTACTTAAAACTTTAAGTATCTTAAATAAAATATAACAAAATCCAAAGTTCTTACCATGGCCTTCAAAGCCATGCATAATCTAATCCCTGCTTACCTCTTTGGGCTCATTTTATACCCCCTTTCTTCCCACTTACTCTACTTTAGCTATACCAGCTACCAGCCTCCTATCAGTGCCTTCAACATAGCAATCCCTGCCTTGTCTCAGAGACTTTTCCCAAGTTACATGTTTGGCTATAGTAGGAGTTGGCAAACTACATCTCATAAACTAAATGTGGCTCACTTCCTGTTTTTTTCAATAAAGTTTTATTGGAACACAGCCATGCCCACTATTCAGGTATTGTCAGTGGCTGCCTTCATATTCCAATGATGGAGTTGATTTGTTGCAACAGAGAATAAATAACCCACAAATCATAAAGATATTTACTCTTTGTCACATTATAGAATGTTTGTTGACCTCTAGACTACAGCAGTCATTCTTCTGCTCTTTACATGGTTGGTCTTTTTTCATTCTAGAGTTTTCAAGTTAAATATCTGCCTCACAAAGGAAAAAAGATCATCATATCTAAGCAGACTACCTTCTACATTTTTTATCATCACAGTAAGTTTGTGATTCTTTTACATTCATCACAAGTTGTATTTATATATTATTTGTTTACTTGTGACTGTATCTTTTATTGGACTATACAGTCATGCATTGCTTAACAACAGGGATACATTCTGAGAAATTTGTTGCTAGGTAATTTTATCACTGTGTAAATATCATAAAGTGTACTCACACAAACTTGGATAGTATAGCCTACTGCACACCTAGGCTATATGGTATAGCCTATTACTCCTAGAGCACAAACCTGTACAGCATGTTACTGTACTGAACATCCAAGGCAATTGTAACACAATGGCAAGTATTTGTGTATCTAAACATCAAATATAGAAAAGATACAGTGAAATTAGAATCTTATGGGACATTATATGTGATCTATCACTGACTGAAACATTGTTATGCAACGCATGACTGTATATTCCTTAACTACAGGGAACATGTCAGTTTTGTTCTTTATACTTAGTTCCTAAAATAATATGTGATTATAGCAGGTAATAGTAGGTAATAAATGTTAGATGTCCTATTTTACCAATTCCATTAAAAAATCATTTCACTTTTGCTTGGTGAATATTTTGAGATCTTTAAAGCAGGCTTATTGCTAATTTAACCTGGGAAAAGCCTTCTTTTTTGTTCTTGTCGGGCCCTCTTTATTAATCTATTAATAGTTTCATGGGTGGGATCAGACAATAGTCCTCAAGTATTTGTTTGGTCTTTGGTTGCTGTGATCTCTTGTGGGGGAGAATAAAGTGGAGGTCCAGAGAAACGTTTCCATTATCATCAAAATTAAAATAGAATAGTTCTGATAGACAAAAGAAAACTATGAAGAACATCCTATCAAAGCCATACAATAAGATTAAGCCACATTTGCTTAGGTATAATTCTTTTATTAGAAAGTACAGACACATCCATCCTTTACAACAATAATAAATACATTTATAGATAAATTTGCTAACATAGTGTATCCTTAGTAATGAAATTAATCAACAATACTTCTAGACTTTCTACTCTGATCATCACATTAATATACAAGAGGAAATATAAACTTTAATTTTAATTATTACAGTTTTGATCAGAAAAATTTCAAAGGTAGGCTCTATAGATGTTTAATTGCTCTGCAATCTTATGTTTATAACTACAAAAGGGATATTTTGATGTGTTAAGAATCATGTATAAAGATAATTAATTAATTGATTAGATGTGAAATTTTTTTTAAAGAATCAAGTTCTATGATATTTTGAGTAAATTCATCTGAAAGGGATGATGAGCAAGGAATCAGGAAAAAGCAATATTCCAAGATACCTTGTTAAAGTAACTGGTTCAAACTTAAGTAGAAAAAGAAATCAGGAAACCTGGGGAGAACTGATTAAAGCTATTCATGAGAGGGAATTTTGTTCAAGATCTTGGACATGAAGAAACCTACCTTATAAGAGAGAAAAAAAAGTGGGTTCCTGGGAGACTTCAGTAGACTTTGACGATGAAAAAGAATAGTCTATAAAAGAATTTGAAAGAAATCATAAGTTCTTGTTTTGGGAAATATTTAGCACTATATGGTTGTGATCATCTTCCAAGTTTAAGGGAAATCCGAAACTACTACTGCAAAAATCATGAAGAAATCTGATGTTTCAGTCTAGATGCTTATTCTAAAAACAGACAGCAAAAAGACGTATAGCCTTCCACTATGCTTGTCTTATATAGGCCATGAATCATTGTTAGTGATAAATAAAAATCAGTCACAAAGCTATCCTAGTAATGGAGTTATCCTGCATACAATTACCTGGATTAACAATTATAAATAAAACAGTAATGTATAATTCTACATCTATATTAGCCACAAGAAGAATTATTAGTATTGTGGGTAAATGGATTTTTAATTATAAGGAAGTAATTTAAGTAGAAGTCTAACGATTTCTCTTCCTTCTTCTAGCCAACTGGAATTCAAGAGATTTGGGATCAATTCTTCCAAAATTAGCAAGTGGCATTTCCAGTAACTAGGAATTCAGAGACGCTATTTTTTTTTTTTTGAGACAGAGTCTTGCTCTATCTCCTGGGCTAAAGTATAGTGGCATCCTCATAGCTCACTGCAATGTTAAACTCCTGGGCTCAAGCGATCCTCCTGCCTTGGCCTCCCAAAGTGCTAGGATTACTGGCGTGAGCCATGGTGCCTGGCCTTCAGAGAAATTTGTAAAAGTTTATTGCCAATCTCTTTCCATTTTCTTCAGTTTGGATTCTCTCATCATCTTTCTAGGGTAAGTTATCAGTTAGAAGAGGACTTCATAGAGGAAGAGGAAGCCTAGTTATTTCTGATTCTTAAAATTTGTTCCAGTGGCAGATTCATTTCAACTATGTTCCATCAACATTTTGTGAGTATGTGCTAGGCATATAAAAGAAAAAAATCATTTCAATTATTCTATCTTTTCTAGTTGAATGGGATCTTGACACTTCAGGCCATGCAATGAATAGCTGTTTTAAAACCTTGAGATTCATAGATGACTAATACACACATACTTAGAATCAATTAGAGTTTATAAGAACATAATGGAATGAAACACAGATGTTACAAGAAGATGGACCTGGTTTATAGTCTGGTTTCTATCATTTACCAGTGTGTGACTTTGGGTTTATAACTTAACGTATGATTCTCTGTGTGTATACGTGTGTGTGTGTGTGTGTGTTTAATATGCTTACATCGTAGGCTTGTTGTGATAATAATATGAAATCGTATTGTAAAACACATAGTATTGTGCTTGGAATACAGTAGGCACCAAGTAAATTGCAGTCAGGATTATATCCCTATTGTTCACTTTAAATGTAGTATTGAAGTATTTTAGGAAAAACATGATACTCCACTGAGAGAATACTTTCAGAAAGGAGTTAGCTCTGTATATGAAATTAACTTACTCAACACTCAATTTCTGTAAATGAAACCATACCCAATGTATCTTTACTTTTCTTTATTACATATTTAAGCCTGTGGCACTGGCCTGCATTTTGTAAATACAGGCTTCATGAGTTTAGATAACATAATTAAGGCATAGCTCACTTTACACAAACTAGGATTTAAAAGATAGCTTGAAAGTGTGATGAAAAAGATTTTCTTTAATATTAGCTTCTTGTTTTTTCAGAAAGATCTATGATGGAATCTTAGAATTGAGAAATACCTTAGGAGTAATCTTGCCAAATCTTTTTTTCAGATGATGAAACTGATGGCCAAAAGGATATTTCTAGGGTCATGTAGCCAGTCATCAGCAGATTCAAGACTCCTGACTTCTAATCAGCTTTTGCTTGTGTCTGGCTCTGCTTTGTTAAGGACAATTTCATAGGACAGGTGACATTTGAATTGGTCCAGAATATCAATCTTTTCTAAATGCTTAAAATATGATTCTACTTACAATATGGATTCTTGTTATACTTTTTGGGAACACTAACATTGGTGGTGGGGAAATATGGGCTAAGCAGTATGAATCCACCCCGTCACCCCCGGGTATACTGAGGACTAGCACTGCTCAGAGTTTTGGTAATTGCTGGCTCTCACACTGAGCAGGTACATGGTGTATCAGCTGCAGGCAAGAGATGTATTTCTTGGGAAAAGAGATGTATCAGCTGCAGGAAAGAGATGTAATTCTTGAAAAATTAGAGAAGCTCTTCCATTTAGTATGAGAGAGAAACCCTCTTCCCTGTAAAAATGCACAATCTTCAGTAAAGTGCTTATTTCTCACTGCAGTTGAAGCTATTGTTTGGTGGTGTGTTATGGGGGATTGTTATATGTTGAAGTGTTTAATTCTTCATCAAGATGAGGACAAGGCAACAGCGGTAACTACCCAAAGAGGCTGGGATATGTAAGAATATTAAGAATAGTGAGAATAAGAATAGTTATTTATTTATTTTTTTTGAGACAGAGTCTCACTGTGTTGCCCAGGGAAGAGTGCCATGGCGTCAGCCTAGCTCATAGCAACCTCAAACTCCTGGGCTCAAGCAATCCTTCTGCCTCAGCCTCCAGAGCAGCTGGGACTACAGGCATGCACCACCATGCCCGGCTAATTTTTTCTATACATATATTTTAGTTGGCCAATTAATTTCTTTCTATTTTTAGCAGTGACAGGGGTCTCGCTCATGCTCAGGCTGGTTTCAAACTTTTGACCTTGAGTGATCCACCTGCTTCAGCCTCCCAGAGTGCTAGGAATATAGGTGTCAGCCAAATAGTTATTTTTTACTGAGTGCTTACCAAGTGTCAGACTTGTGCTATGTGCTTTACATGCCTTATTTTGTTTAATTATCATGGTAACCCTATAACATGAATACTATTGTTATTCATGTTTTATTGACTAGGTAACTGAGGCCTTAATTTAACCAAAGGTCACAAATATAGTACAGATTGAATATTCCTTTTCTTAAATGCTTGTGACCAGAAGCATTTGGATTTTAATTTTTTTCAGATTTTGGAATATATGCAAATATATAATGAGATATCTTGGGCATGGGACCCAAGTCTAAACCCAAAATTCATTTATGTTTTATTTATACCTTATACACATAGCCTGAAGATAATTTTATACAATATTTTTAACAATAATTTCATACATGAAACAAAGTTCATGTGTGTTGAACCATCAGAGAACAAAGGTGTCACTATCTCAGCCACCCATGTGGAATCTGTGGTTGTTTGGTGTCACCATCATTTCCACTCTGAATTTATATGCTACCAGTAAGCAATCATTTTCTTATACTTATTCACACATAAGTACTTAACAGTAAAAAATATGACATACCATTAATACAGTGAAAAAATAATGTGTTCAGGGTAGCTAAGCAGCACAGTAGCATCACCAGAATACCTGCGTCAGCGGTTAAACAGCAGTAACAACAAACAACAGCAGGCTTTCAGTCTCCACCCGTGATGCTGTGTTTTCATTAAAAAGTTACTGCACACCGTATTTTATTTTTTTAGATGAGAAGAAACATCAGAAACAGTTGAGGGACCAGGAAGTGTGTCCCTCAGGGATGAGGAGGCATGCTGCTGGATGGCTTTTTAACCATGGTAATGCATTCTTTCAGAGTCATCTGCCTCATTTAACAATCTTTTTTTTTTTTTTTTGTCTTAGCAGTCTTTCTTTGATTTTATAAACTGGTGTGATTTCTTGTTCTGTTATGAATGTACGCTGTTCTAGTTCTTCAGTAAGGCCATTGCACATTTTCACTATGTTATCTATAGATACTTCTTCTGCAGTCTTAACATCATCATCTTCATCATCACTCTTATCATGATCACCTTGGTTCAGAACAATTTCAGCTATTTTACCATTGGTCAATGAATGAATAATTGGAGCCTCATTATCAATGTTCAAAACTTATTCAGTATCGACTTCTTCCAGCTTACTGACAGACTCTGAAGGTGTATTTTTTGCATATATAAAGAGGTCAGACGTCATTTTTTCCCACTTGACATACAGAGTCCTTCAAAATCACCACCACTTTGTTCATCATCATCACTGAACATAGTCACAGGTCAAAGTTTGTGCCAGGCACAGCTATGCCTTCAGTCACTGTGTTCCAAGAGTTGACAATAGCGTATACGGTATCCCTCATGCTAAACTCCTTTTGAAAACCATCCACACCCACACCTCTGTTCCCTTATCCTAAAATGCTGTTCAAGAAAGTGTTTTTGTATTTACTCTTCATTGATCTAAGGGTACTCTGGTCACATGGCTGAATTAATGAAGTCACATTTTGGGAAAAGTACGTGGTATAAACATTATTTTTGATGAGTATTTTAGCAGGAGGGTGAGCAGAACAGCTGTTAAGGAATAACAAAATCTTTCGGTTGTCATCCAGTCCAGCAGTGAGCACAAGCAAACATGCAAGTACTTTTTCTCCTCTGCCAGCCAGACAGGTAGATGGGAGAAACAGGTGACACCTTTGTTGTCAGTAGTTCCTGATTCTTTCTTGTGAGAAGGGGCAGCACGGTCACTGAAACTCGATATATCCTCTTTGCATCTTAAATGGTAAATAGCTAAAAGAAGTAAAATAAGAAGGCAATGCTTGTGGAATATATAATACATATTGGCGGCTCACACCTCATTACAATTCTTCTCTTTGCTTCTCCAGTTCATTTCTTTTGAAGGCAATGAATTTTTCTCTTGTTTTCTGTCTTCTTCAATTTCTGCTTATTGAATCTCTCAATCTCAACCATGCTGTGTTTACCAGACATGGTTGCAGAGAAAACGGAGCAAGGCACAAAAGACTATGAAATCCTGTCTGAGCAGTGGCTGCTACCAAGTCTCCTTTGACTTTTAAGCGCCTGCTGGTCAGCTGAGAAATTGGAGAGAATAGTCATAAAAAAAAATCTTAGACAATTTAAGACAATGAGCTGTATTTACTGCCTTTCTTACTATTAAGCACCGACTGTGCACTTGGTACAGTATGTATGTCTACTTGCATAATGACCTCAGTCTTCTTTTCTTAACAATTGCACATCTCTTTATCTTCATCTTCATCCTTAGGGTTTTAACCCGAATGACACTTCTCAGCTATGAAGTCGAGGGCATGTGTACTTGTTCTCATCGCAGAACAGGACTAATGGAAACACTGCTAGCAGGTCTATGGTCCACCCTTGGCAGTCCATGCGATTTGTTCCTGGTTTGATAGGCAGAAGAAATAGAACAAAGATTACAATGGTGGTATTAAATTCTCACCTCCTGGAGTTTATGATTAAAAAGCCACCCTGTTTGCCAAAGCTTTGCAAAGGGCCATACCTATAGTTAAAGAAAATACTGTGTAGCTGTAACATGGAATCTACTAATAAAGCCTGTTCTAGGTGAGTCAGGTAAAATTGCTTCAAACTTTCATGAACGTTGGTATTGCTATTGCTACGCTAAGACGGGGATTAATATTTTCCTGATTAGATTTTGGACCATGCTTCAAATTCTCTTTTTCTTTTTCTGCCACACAGGTGGCAGCATGTGTGAATATTCATCCAAGTTCTGTTTGTGCTTCTTTAGTTCACATGAAAGAAAAGGAAAAAATCCACATTTTCAAAGGCATTTGTATGGGGAGTCAGAATATTTATATCCCAGCAATAAAACTGAATATGTGACATTCCTGTCTTTGAAAGTTCTGCTGCTTCCCTCCTCAGTTATTTGGCTTTCCTTCCTCCTTCAACAGTCTTTCCTCTCTATTGTTTAGATTGAATCCCATTCCATAGCATTCCTGTCCCTTCATTCTACAGTGAAAGTTACCTTTCCCACCAATACTAGCCTTGACTTTCCTTTGATTATTTCAAGTTTTCTTAATGTCCTGAAAAACAATTCATGGATTTTAGGTCTTTCTGTTTAAAGGCTAAAAGGAAAAAAAAAAGAAAGAAAGAAAAAATAAATAAAGGCTAAAAGGACCTTGTAGAGGGTTTTACATGTTCATTTTCCCTTCTCCTTTCAACACCAGTTCACCCATATGAATTATGAAGACAGGAAGCACGCTGAAGAAGCCACAAACTAGAATATCTTGGGCAGGGATTTAGCTGAGAAAGAGCTGAATAAATTTGCAAAACTATAGAGAGATTAGGAACATGGAAATGTCAGGCATGACATTGTGTGTATGACTAAGGGTGGATTAAAGTGAGGGTTAGGTATAGGGGATTAATTGAAAGTATGTATGTAAAATGACCAACTCCCTCCATATTCCCATGCCAAATGTGCAACATCTGAATATCCACACTCCAAGCAAAACATCAAAAGATTTTTCCTTAGGGAAATTACCACCACCACCCAAACAAAACCCACAACACTTCCACATTCTGGCATTTAGATGTCTCCACCACCTGGATTACATTGATTCCTTACATGATCTTAATGCAGTGGTTCTAAAGCCCATCTGCAGATTAGAACTTTTTAGGGAATTTATGGAAAACCAATGCCTAGTCCTGCAGCAGCTCAATTAAATCTGACTCCCTAGAGGTAGGACCAGCGCTTTGTATTTTTAAAAGCTCCCCAGGTGATTATAATGTGCAGCTAGATAAACATGAATTATTACCCTTGTAAGAAGATCATAATGTGACAAAGGCCACCTATTTCATAGAGTTGGAAATTGGCTTTTAGAGGCTGATAATCAAATATGAATAGACAACCAGGGACCATCTAAGATTTGAGAAAAGCTTTCAATGTGAAGAAGAGAAACCAAGACAAACAAACACGAGGAAAAAAAAAAACAACGGTTGAGAATACCCATAGAGAGATTCACAAATTTATTACATTCGAATAAAAGAACATCATGCAAGAAAAAGGTATGATCAGATAATAAAAAGTAGTTCTTAAAAATTAATAGGATCCTTGGCAGGGGAGGGCTGGTTTCTATTATTTACACATGCAGCAAATTCAAGGGATTGCAAAGGAATCTGTTGTGGAAATGTAGGGGAAAAGAGGGTGGTGGTCATTGAAGGCTGGGGTGCTGTGGCAAATTTCTTAAAACAAGGCAACAGTGAAGTTTGCCACATCCATTGATTCTTTCCTTCACAAAAGATTTCTCTATAGCATGTGATGTTGTTTGATGGCATTTTACCCACAGTAGAAGTTCTTTCAAAATTGAAGTCAGGCCTCTCAAACTCTGCTGCTGCTTTATCAACTAAGTTTATGTAATAGTCTCAATCATTTGTTGTCCTTTCAACAATGTTCACAGCATCTTCATCAGGAATAGATTTCACCTCAAGAAACCACCTTTGTTGTTCATCCATAAGAAGCAAATCCTCATCTGTTAAAGTTTTATCATGAAATTACATCAATTTAGTCGCATCTTTCGGCTCCGCTTCTAATTCTACTTCTCTTGTTATTTCGCCCATCGGCAGTGGCTTCCTCCACTGAAGTCTTGAAACCCTCAAAGTCATCCAGGAGGGTTGGAATCAGTTTATTCCAAACACCTGCTAATATTGATATTTTGACTTCCTCCCATGAATCACGAATGTACTTAATGGCATCTAGAATGGGGGATCCTTAACAGGTTTTCAATTTATTTTTCCCAGATCCATCAGAGGAATGGCATCTATGGCAGCTATAGCTTTACAAAATGTATTTCTTAAATAATAAGACTTAAAAGTCACAATTGCTCCTTGATCCATGGGCTGCAGAATGGATGATGTGTTAGCAGGCATGATAGTAACGTTAATCTCCTTGTCCATCTCCATGAAATGAGGTATGCCTGTACACACATGCACACACACATTTTTGTGGTGAGAACACATTAACTCTTCTTGTATAAAAGTAAAGTCTTTTTTAATTTATATAAATATTTTTTATTTCAGAATATTACTGGGGTACACATGTTTAGATTACATATACTGTCTTTGCCCTGCCAAGTCAGAGCTACAAGTGTGTCCAAAAGTAAAGTCTTAACTGAGATGATAATTGTTTTCTTTTGTGGAAAGCATAAGAAAAGAACCAAGACCCACAACATTTCTTTATTTTTTGCATTAAGGAATCCATGCAAATTTGGAATTCTATCTGCTTGTTAGAGTGACAGTAGTGTGACACTAATCTGAAATCTATAACTGAGTAACTGGATTAGACTGATTTTTAAAATGAAAACTTACAAGTTTATATATAGTATTGGAATATTTAAAAACACTCAAGGTTTACCATATTTATGTTTAATTTATTCAATTTATAAAAATTAGTTGAAATTTTATTTTAAAGTAGATAACTGATACTTAATATTAAATTTATAAATGAAATTTAAATATTTGAAGGTTTAATTAGCTAAATTTATGAATGGAACAAACATTCAAAAGTACTGTTAAAAGTAATTGTGTAAATATGTGAGACTTGTAAATAGAAATTAAGATTTATAAGATTAATTTAAAAGCCTAAAGAATAACTGAGTTTATGGATTTTAACTTTACTTAGCCATAGTGTATCAATCATATACTAAGTTTTGCCATAGTGTATCAATCATATACTAAGTTTTGAAACCAAAATAAATGTCTGAATAGCCTTTTCTGTGAAAAATATAAATGCTCTCAAGGGCATCAAAAATCTCACATTACAAATGAAGATATTTTTCTTAAAATGGGAGCAAAAAATAGGATAATTAAACTCAGGGATAAACCCAGAAAAGAACAAGAAAAGCAATGTTATCATAATGATTGTTCTGCATTGGAAAACATGTATATAATCATAATAATACAAACTTTTTTTGATTTTTAACTTCTAGAACAATGTATTGACTGGACACAGAAGACTTGATTGTGGTTACAGAACAGAATGCACACATTATCGATCTTGACACTATAAAATTTAGTAAGGATGACAGACATTAACAGGCAAAGGTAGAGTGGGGAGAGCCAAAGAGGAGACTAGAAAGACCAATAGTTCAATATTACTAAATGGCAAGTGAAAAATTGCTATCTATAGTTGATACAAGAGGAATCCAGGTGCTATGGAAAGATAGCTAATGAAGAAAGAAGGAAGTCATAGGAAGATTAGGGAAGGGGAGGTAGACTAAAGAGTGATATTAATCTTCATCAGTCACGGCAGAAAGTTATGGAAAATATGAAGAATTGAGAATTGATAAAACAAAAGAGCTCAGGGAGCATATTAGTAAATATGCTTATTAATAATATAGGTATATTAATAAAATATTAACACATATATAAACACAAATATGTATTTATATATAAATAATACATATAACATAAAATATTAATGCATGTTAATAAATATCCATATTAACAAAATATAAATAAATAAACATTAATAAATATGCTATCAATAGAGACAGCAGAACACTGGAACAAACAGCTAGGGACTGAACCTGGTGAATGAAAGGGATGGGGCTAGGGAGAGTTGCTTGTAACTAGCGGCGTGTACATTTACTACTTTGAGAAACAAATATTAAAAGTTAGCATTGAAAAAGAAATGTTATAGAAAATATTTTCTAATTATATCCCTTTAAGACCCCCCTTGCATCTGTTTTTTGAAAAACTTTTGGTATAAAGGAATAGATTGTTTAGCTTTTTGGATGTTTATATGAGCTTGGAAAGATAGAGTATGTCTAAGTAAGTGTAAAAAGACAAAGTTTTTTTTTTTTTAATTATGATTCAAAATGACCAGAAAAATGCCACTCTGACTACATACAGGCCACAGGGACAAGCCACAACCTAGAAGCCATAATGAGGAATAGCGGCAGCTACGAAAGGACAGGAGCCCCGTTGCCATGTGCTTGTGCACCCCACAAGTGAGATAAAGAGAGAAAAATTAAAATCTAAGTGCAAGTAAGAATTCTTAGTTATGTTACTAGACAATACGTGTTCCTTCCAGAGAAATATTTAAAATTGGGAAATTGGAAATATCCATAGACTCGGTACCTCGGGAACTCTTTCACTGGTGGCAAATCAGACAACACATTAATAAATCTTTTAAGCTTTTATAGGTAAAACAACAAACTGAAAGTTTGTTTCGACTTTAAAGAATTCTTAAAATAAAATTCATGTTCTGTGTTTCTGTTTGTGTTTGTCAAAGCAGTCTACTTTTTAAAGAGAAAAGAAGATTACTATTTGTTTTTATTTTTTGGAGGAAGTTTATTTTTATTCCACTGTTGAGACAAGAAAAGATAAAAGTGATAGTTCTAGATTCCATTTGGTGACTGTCTTCACAAGAGAGAAATTGGGAGGTTAGTAGACACCGGGGAACACAGCTTTTTCTACACTTCCTATGGGCTGGCTGTGCTTGCAGTTCTTGGGTAATTTTAACTAATCTAGGAAAATTATATTGTCCTTTCTGATATCAGCTCTCAATCTTAGCCTGTATACTTAGTGTGTTTAAAGTTAGGTCTTCTTTGAGGTTGAAAAGCCACTATGTTTATCTGATACTCAAATTACCTGGTGAAACATGGCAATTCTAACCATACTAGAATGTTCTTCATCTTTCTAGCTTCATTTGTTATTTGGATACGTTTAACTTTTTGAAGATCTGTTCAAACAGATTTGGGTAGATAGATGCAGCTATGACCTTGCATGGCCAGTGATTTCTCACCCAGTGTTTCTTTTCACTCAAGAAATATTTTGAATCCTTATAAAATTCTAGGTACTAGGGATATCACAAATGGAAAGACATTGCCCTTCCCTTAATGGGGCTTATATTTTAGTGGGAAGACAGAAACAAACAAACAAACAAAAATAAATAACTGGAACAAAACGATTACAGATTGTGATAAGCACTTTTTCAGAAACAAAAAGCATTGTGATGGTTCAGTGCTTAAGGAAGGTTTCTTTCAGGATATGTGGTTGGCATGTGAGAGATCAAAAGCAGACTGATATGTAGAGAGTTAGATGAGGAGTGTTCTAGACAGAGAATATGGCAGGTGCAAAGGCCCTGTGGCCATTGAGCCACTAGTTCTCAATGAGCAACGGAATAGTGGTACAAGATGTGGTCGGATGCTTAGCAAGAGCTAGATTATGTGGAGTCTTAAGCTGCAATATGGAGTTGGGGCATGCTTTTAGGTATTATGAGAGACATCGAAGAACCACTGTAGCAGACACATTAGTGCCTCACTCCTCCCCTACCCCAGCACCCACCTGTCTTGTGATGCACTTTTCCTTCTAACACCCAGCTTCCAACCCCTAACTGCGGTCAGGCTACTGGGGCAGCTTTGCTGAAAGTAAGTGCTTGAGAATGTACGCCTCACCCATCCCCCAGCCCTGGACCTGTGACTGCCAAATGAGGGGTCACAGAAGCCTGGCTCCCTTGCTTTGGGTCCCAGTAGGACTACTCTGAGTTGAGGTGTAATTATACTGCAGAGATCCCCTGTGGGATTGGGCAGAAGCCACACTCTTCAGGACTTTGCCTGAGACCTCACTCTTGCTTGACTCCTCCCTTCCTTGCCTGCTTCCCTCACTCCCTAACAGGTTTCTCCTGGGAACATTTCCCTAACAAACCTCTCGTATGTAAATCCTGGCACGCAGGGTCTTGCTTCTGAGGAATTCAGTGTTAGACAGTCATTCTGCTGCTACTTAGAGGGTTTAAATCCCACCTCAGCTTCTTATTAGCTGTATGTCCTTGGACAAATTACTTAACCTCTTGGTGCCTCAGTGGATATTCGCTGAATGCCTACTATGTGCCAGGTACTGTTCTAACACTAGAAATTCAAGTGAACAAAATAGACACACACACCCCAGTACTTGTGAAGCTCACATTCTAGAGTGGGAACCAAAGCAAACTAAAACATATAAACTAACTCATCAACAAACAAATAATATAGTATCCAAGAAGATGGTAATTGTTAGGGAAAACATAGAGCAAACGGAACAGGGAATACCATGGAAGTGGGGATGAGTATTGCAATTTTCAAAAGGGTAGTGTCTTTGGGAAGATGTCATTGGGGCAGACGCAACAGCTAGTACTAAGACCCTGGGGGATGGAGGGGCTTACCTGCTATATATGAAGGATAGTGAGGGGCCAGAGTGGGTGCAGTGAAGTGGGGAATGGCAGGTGAGGTCAGAGAGGGAATGAAGAGTCAGGTTCTGGAGCATGTTGTAGCCATTGTAAAGACTTTGGCTTTTACTCTCAGGGAGATTAGATAGCACTCAGGGCTTTTGGACAGACCATTGACTTCTCTGACATAGGGTTTTAAAAAGCCATCCTGGCTACTGTGTTGTGAATAGACTGGGGCTATGTGGGACAAGAGCGCATAGGAATTAAAATTAGGATCTGCATTACAGGGTTGTGAGGATTAAATGAGTTAGCACAAGCAAGTATTCAAATAATCTTAGATATTATTGCTCTTTAGTGCTATCTTCAGTAGCAAACAGAGTGAGTTTATTGAAAACCCCTTCTGCCTAATGTCCCCCTGATGGAGATTTGGACATTTACTCACTGTTTTCCAGAAAAAAATACTAATTAATTTGGGAACTGGCAAAGAGAAGAGAATCTCCCCCAATCCTTGGCTCAAGACTATATTCAATAGAGTGAGTTGGTTTACCAGGTCTCAACAGCAGGTATTTGTTCTACTTTGAGATCACTGGGAAGGGTGACTCATAGTCTAGGTTGAAAAGGAAAAGTGGGATGCATTGTGGGCCAACTTTGCTTACTTCATAATTTCCTAGAGCAAGTCCAGTTCAAATAATTTAATGATTAAGTTAGATCCTACTAGGAACAAAGACAAACTACTTGCAGCAAGGATGGAAGACCCTTCATGTCTTAGGTTCAGTATTTCCTGTTGGGTTCCAAACTAAGATTTAAAAAGGAGGAAAGGGTAAAGAAAAGCCAGACATTTACTGAAAGTATAAGGGTGTTTACTTTCCTTCTAAAATTGAAGCGTAAGTGTTGAGTCAAGTTTTTCTGTGCTATCACCTTTCATTAACTGATGGAAAGAGTTGCTCCTCTTTGAAGAGCAGATGCTGCCAATATTTGGGCAAGCATCAAAGGTGGACACAAGAATCAAAGTGCAGACACAAATGCTGCAGGTATTCGTAGATGATAGAGGAATCGCTGTTAACCTGATCAGGCCCCAGATGTCAGATCCATGGGCGGTAGTACTCGAGTTAGACTTCGAAAAAGGAGGTGTGAAATTGGATATGTGGAAGGAGAGGGATGGGCCAGTCCATATGATGGGAGGAGCACAGGAAACGGAGGAGAACTGGGAACCGGGAAGCCCACGTAAGGGATGGCAAGGCACCTTGTTAGGGCTATGACAGGTACGGTTGGATATATATAACTGGAAACCAACTAAAACCAGCAAGTGAGGGTGCATATGGAGAGACCACATTTGTTTTCACTGCTAGAATTTCAGATTAAAGAAGCACCGGCGAATGCTTTCTGGCCTTAGATTTTAAGCTTCACTTAGTATACATGGTCTGAGGGGTAAGCCCATTAAAATTTAAGACAATAAACTCTCAATAAAATTTAAAAGTGGTAGGTGAGATTTAAAATCAGCGAGGCAGCATGGCGGGGAAGCAGTGTGTGAAGGGTGTTATGACAGCCTGAGGGTTTGTAAAACATATTCTTGCTATTGCTTATTTATGATGTTTAAAAGAGTTTCTCAGGTTTCTGCTTGTTCTGAAAGTCAATGTTTCAAATGTAAAATCGTCAGGGACACAGAACGAAGGATGGTAATTCTCTGTCACCGTCAACATTCACGTGAATGATCTGCTTGAGACTGAATATGAAATAAATCCCCTTTATATATCTTTCAGTTTAAAACATGTTTCTTCAATTCTGTTTCTTTATTTTTTTCTTTTCAGCTAAAGAATGGTTTCTGAAATATTTATGGGGAAGGCTGGTTATAATTAATGGCAGTACGCTCTGCTACAGCATCAGTTTATTGTATTTCTGGTGATACCAAGTTCAGTGAACATCCCTGAGGGGTTAAATAAGTGTCTGCTACATCCTGTCATTTAATGACAAGACCAAAATTTATGATTCCTGCATAATCTCTCTTGGAGCAAAAGCAAAACCCTATTATTCAGTGAAAAATGTATGTTCTGTGACTGAGTTTGCTCTATTCAGTACTGTATTTCCAGGACCTATGAGGTGGAGGACTTTCAGCCACTACTGTCTGAATGAGTGAATGGATGAATAGACGAGTGAATAAAAGGGTGAATGAATAAATTCCCTGTTAATTGGCTCTCTCCCACCTCTGACTAGATAGATTGTTTCTTTAGAATGTCAAATTGTATTTGTTGCCTTTCAACCACCAGGCTTTCCTAACATCTTTTCTTTTTCATCTCCTATTTCTAAGTTTTTTGGAATGTGTGGCTTCTGTGGGCAGAGTGGTATTCTCTCAGTGTCCCTTGCACCTAGTAGCCATGTAGGAAAACTACCTCTTCAGCATGTTCAAAGTAGGAGGCTTGCCTTCGCCACAGGTGTGAATTATATTTTCAAAGTTTGTAGTATTTGCTAGAAAAAATTAAGTAAGTTCCAAATATTATTAATATTTCAGACATGTTTAAAACATAAGAATTCTTGCTTCTGGTAATATTTTAAATGCTTCAAGATACTCTAGGATATTTCATTCCTCCTCTTTCTCCTCCTCTCTCCACTTTTCTTCTCTTCCTCTTCCTCCCCCTCAACCTCCCCCTTCTTAATCCAATTAACTACCAATACACAGCCTTTATCTTGTCATTCAGTCTGATAGCCTTAATTTTAATCTGAATGTTTCCCTCCAAAACTCTTGTCTGAATGGAAAGAAACATATCTCTTAACAATGGGACTTTCTCAAATTTCATCAGAATAGCAGAGCGTTTCAGCAGTCCCTTCCGCATGTTAACTTGATATGATATGTCATGCTGTTGGAATCTTGTGAATTTTATTTTCCTGAATTAAGCTACTGACCAGCTCTTTGGGAGCAGTTTCTTATCACATCATTTTTCACACCCAGGAAAACCATGACTCTTGGACATCATCTTGCCAAACAACATGAGGGTGGTGAGGAATGATTTGGTAATTTTTATAGCATTCGTTTTTACACTTTATATCATTTTCAATAGTTTCCGAGAAGTAGAAAAGTTGTAAGATATATTCTGTCTTCACTCTCTCCTCTTCTTTTCCTTGAAATCTTCTCTTGTAGGCCTTTTTAGGACCCTGTTATCTCCTGCATGTCTTCTCTCCTTCACTGTCCTCCCTCATAGCACCCCAACATGGAATGTCTTCTCTACTAGGTGGAGAAGAGAAGCCTCACATCTGTATATGTAAACGCTGCATGTGGGGAAAAGAAAGGGGCAAGGGAGGCCAACCCCTAATCCAACCCACTGCCTACTCCAGAGTGGATCTTGTGCAAAGCTAGAATGGGAGGCATCTTGGGCAGTGTGGCTTGAGAACTCTGGAAAACCTTCTTCTCCATGCTTAGCTTTCTCCATTAAACTTTATTCACAGGGTTGTTGCAATTCAATGGAATCTCCACTGTGTGTTTTAGGGATATAAGATCAGTTGTGGCTAATCTCTCATATCTTATAATCTAAGAGTGGAGATTGATACATTCATAAGTTTTATAATGCAAAATAGAAAATTGTTACATTTAAGTGTTAGAATAGAGATAATGGATGAAGAGAGTTCACCCAGGTAACCAGGGAAGACCGCATGGAGGTTTAGGCATTCCCTTTTAGAACGCGGCTATCCTAGAGGAGTAATTTACCACTTACAAGTTATCTCTTATTAATTTGTTACTTAACTTTCTCGAAGAGCAGAGAGTAAGCTCCTAAGGGAGCAGTTCTACAGACAGAAAAGTTTTGATGACAGGGATGGGGAAAGGAAAGGTGTTGTTGGAAGAGCTGGCAAGGGAGCAAGTGAGTCAGGATTTAGTGCAGCACTGTGGAGGAAAGATCTGGGGAGGGGAAGGGAATCACATGGGATGGAGTTGGGAGGAGAAGGGAAGACAGGAGATGGAAGAGAGTGGTGAGAAGCAGATGAGAACAGAATTGGACACACTGGTTCTGCTGAGGTTATCATTTATTCACAAACCGTGTGACTGAGTGTTAAGTAGCTATGTATAGAGCTGCTTCTCCTGGGAGAGGAGCAAACGAATGTACCTCTTGCCTCTTTACATAATCTCTTGAAATTATTTAGGCTGCTCCCTCATCCATCCTACAGGAAGCAGACTACCATCAGCAGTGCTTGAGACATTTTCAGGAGATCCAAATGTTGTTTTCCAGAGTCATATGGTGCTCTCAATGACTTTTGGAGTCATTTTTTTATGTCTTAATAACCCTTTGATTTTTAAATTAATAATATTTGAACAGATATGAAAAGATTCTCCTACAGATAATATTCTACTGGCTTTTAAAATATAAGATCTGTAAAATTTAAGTGAGTCTGGCAAATTGATTATGTCCTAGAGGGAATCATTATTGCTCCTGTTGAGACAGGATATAAAGTTGGTTGAATTTTTGATCTGATTGAATAATGTGTTTCTTGGAGCCTTACAACAAAAGGTGGATTTTCCTATTTTAATGTTTTTAATTTCTTTCTTTCTCTAGTTAATATGCATATGTTTACCCATAAACATATCCAAATATTTTAGTTCTTTTGTTATTTCTCACTGGGTCTGATTTTTCTTTAATACTTGAATCACCAATTGCAAAGATATATTAAAACTTAAATGATGAAAGGCAAAAATAAAATTTAAAATTATCTCCTATGTCTAATAACTCATTTGGGGCCAGTTTCCATTAATACAGATTTGAGGAGAACATGAACATGTTGGTAATATCCTAGAATGTAATAAGTTATGCCTTGGAAAGTCATTTAAACCTATATTTAGACCAACATTTTGAAAAGTGTGGAGGAGAGGAAATCACTAAGGGGAGGAGAAAGAGCCTTTTTTTCTTTTTCAAAAGCATGTGGGTTGATGTATTTTTATCTTTTTTTTTTTTTTAGTCTATGACAAGTGTAGGCTTGGTGAATGTTAATGAAAGAAACAACACATCACATATTCCTATGTGTTAGTGAAAATTATGGACAGATTTATTTTATGTAGTTAAGGACATAAATACATGTGGATGATGTAGATTCACCATAATAAGATCAAGAAATTATATAAGAACATATATTCACTGTTTAATATGATTATTGGCAATAATTATCACTAATTAATATCTCACATCTGTCACTAATATGTGCAAGACATAGTGTTATATGTTATAGGAGGCATTTGCCATTCTTTATGGACATTCAGTATTTTGAGCACCCGTCTTATATTTGGTGAATTCCAACTCCATTCAGCCTCTACCTCTATATTTTTATAGAAATATAAACCTCTTTACATCTTCCACTTTATTAAGAGTACAGGAATGTGACCATTTGACTTAGGCTCTGACAGTCAGAAGCTAGTTATGAAAGAAACAGGTGCCACATCAAATCCATTCTGCCTTGCATGACAATAAATATTGTTGCCTCTGCCACATCCTGGGGCAGTGGTAGCAGAGGTTTTAGTGGCAATACCCTTGCCCAGTGTTGGTGTTATTGTTGATGTTGGACTTCAGAGCCACAAGTCTCCATGGGTTCGGATCTCAGATTGAGCACTTACTAGCTGTGTTGATCCTGAACCAGTGATTTAATTTCTCTGTGCTTCAGTTTCAACTTGTGTAAATTGAGAATAATAATAGCAGCTACTACCTTGGGTTATAAAGATTAAATCAGTTAATATTTGTAACATGGTTAGCACAGTGTCTGAATCATAGTCAAAACTCTAGCAACAGGAGAACATTTCTCTAAGTAAATTTTCAAGAATCAATGAGAGAGAGTAAGATTTATTTGTGTTTACACCACTGAGGCTAGGCTATTCAATGTACTATTTATATCTATAGTTCTTAAACTGTGTGCCAAGGCATCCAGAGCCACAGGGGCATAGAGGGAGATTTCACATTTTTTGGTACATGAGGAGAACACAGTGAGAGTTGACATCTGTTAGACACCATGAAAACTACTAGCTCAAGGTAGTTCACGATTTCATTAGTTTGCGCTATATTTTTTGATAATGTTGTAGCTTTGCAAAATGAGATTTTTGGCAGTTGCTGTGATAAAAAGCAAGTAGTATGTGAAAAATTAATGTGGAATAGGAAATGAGAGTGGAATTTTCTAATCTGAGTCCAAGGTTTGAGAAGTTGTGCAGTACCCTATAGATGCACACATTCCCTAAGCAAAGAGCTTTATTCAAGAATAAAATGAGGAGATTTTTATTCTTTCAATAAAATGTGTTATTTTTTCAAATAGCTACTAACTTGTTAGGGCATAAAAACTTAAGTTGCTTAAACTTAACTACTTAATCAATAGAACTGTAAGGTATTTCCTGTGGTCTAAGGGCACTACATAAAAATCACTGTGACATCAGAGACACCATACACCAAGAAAGTCTGGGAACTTCTGAGTTACACACATTTTTAGCAATGAGCAGACTGGCACCCTGATCTTTGGAGTAAGGAATTTATTAAGGGTCAAGTAAATATCACTAGAGTTCCTGCTTCCTACAAAAATAGAAAATCAAAAACAATATCACATCTCTATGGAGAAGTGCAAAAGCTGTCCCTGCCATAAAGACTTGGAAGATTGGCCCAGTGCAGTGGCTCACACCTATAATCCTAGCACTCTGAGAGGCTGAGGCAGGAGGATCGCTTGAGGTCAGGAGTTTGAGACCAGCTTGAGCAAGAGCAAAACCCTGTCTCTATTAAAAATAGGGAAAAAAAAATTAGCCAGGCAAGTAAAAATAGGAAAAATTAGCCAGGTGTGGTGACGCAGGCCTGTAGTCCCAGCTTTTCAGGAGGCTGAGGCAGGAGGATTGCTTGAGCCCAGGAGTTTGAGGTTGCTGTGAGCTAGGTTGATGCTATAGCACCCTAGCCTGGGCAACAGAGCGAGACTCTGTCTCAAAAAAAAAAAAAAAAGACTTGGAAGATAGAGGGATACTGATGCCCATAATGTCTCCCTTTATCTCCCTTGCTAGACCTGTGTGAAAGGCTGGGGGCAATAAAGAATGACAGCTTGAGTTCAGAGAGGCTCTCTGAACTGTGGATTCCTGTGAAAATGACCACCTCAGGACCACATTAAATCAATTTCCCAAATAGAAGATTTTTAGCTAACCCAAGTAATATAAATTCAGACAAGATCATGATGAGGCTTGGCTTGGTGCTATAAATGCATACAAAACAAAAACAAACAAAAAACCCAAAAATCTCCCAGTGCCACCGTTGAGACAGTTTCCTTGTTGCGCTGGATTGGTTGTTGTCAGCTTGACACCACTATCGCCAATCCCTTCTAAATTCTGGGTTAAAGTTTAACAATGAGAATAATTTAGAAAAGATTTCGATGAAGAGATAAAGTGGAAGTTATTATGAGAAGGCTGAGAGATGGTTTGATGTTGCAGTTTAATCAGTTGCATTGGCTTCCACAAACATTACAGATTCCTCAGAACTCTCCACAAATCACAGCTATGGGGACCGTCACAAACATGTCCCTGAGCTCTACCATCCCAGTCGTTGTAGACTTCACAGGCCTTTCCATAAGTGCCCACCTTGCAGCTGTTTTTTTTTGGTGGCTGGATGCATCAGGTTTCTTGGACTTTCCCATCATCTCTGGCTTTTCTGCCCATGCCAGTTTTCCAGGCTGAAGTGATTAGTAACTATTTCTCTCATCCAAATTCCTCCTTCCAGGCTTTCATTTTCTGAGCACCCCCTGCATTCCTGTAAGCCAAAATTCCTATCTTTAAAATTGTTATTGCAGTAATACCAATACTGGCTCTGCTTCACTGGTAAACAGAATTTCCTGGGAATCTGGACTTGGTTCTCTGATGTGAGTAGACGTAAACGCATCAGTGACCCCATTGTCAGTGATAAATGGGGATCTGGTAGTCCATGACATGTGGTGGCCAAATAGATACTTAAAACGATCATTTGTGGTCACCTGAAGTCAAATGTTAATAGAAGACTAGGGTGACAAAGTAGTTGCTGCAATAGAGAATTATAGTGGGAATAAAGTGTGTAAGATTTGTGGGTGAGTTGTTTGCCTCTGAGTATGCTGGAAAACTTAGATAAAGAAATGATGAGATCAGGGCTTTATATTTGCAGGTCAGAGCTTAGGTAAAGAACCAGAAATCTTTCATCACTGTCCTAAAAGAAATATTTATGTCTTGTACCACAGGGTTTGGACAAGTGGCTGGATGACAGCACAAATTGAATCCACAGTCTCACAGGGTATTGCGTTTCAAAGTTGGGGCACTAATTGGGAAAGTGGGAACCTACTGAGTGAGATGGGAACATCCAGGCACACTTCAAATTCCTCTGAGCCTCCCTTCCCAGGAAGAAACATCCTTCTTCTCCTGTCTGAAGGTATTTTCCCCTTAGTTGGAGAATCTGTAATAAATTCTCCTGAGGTTTCATAGGGCAATGTGATCCTCCTCAACTCTCCTCCCCTGTCTCTTATAGTTCTAGTCCTATAACAGGACTCAAATACCAACAGGTTCCAAAGAGGCAGATTCAAAAGATGATATGAGTGAATGAAGCACCATAAACACCAAAAATTGTAACATTTTTCAAATTTATATTGGCAGAAATGTGGAGAATATGTAAGGAAGTAAATCCTATGTTAGATGAAGATAGAAAAAATGTTAGGTTAGATTAGACTGAATTTATTGATGTATGTGAAAACCAAAGAGTCTGGTTTCACTGTGCTAATACAACCAACTAAGAATGGCTCTAACAATTTGCTTGGTTGTAAGACTGAAGTATGGACCCCAAAATTTTATACATTAAATGAAGATGAGATTCCAGAACATGTTTGGTGTTTTATATAAAAAGATATGCAAAAGCTTAGGGAGGTGAGAATTTGAAGTGAACTTACTAGGATGTACAACTGCTCAGTGACTCCTTCTGTTTCCCAGGTAGGCCCAGGGCATACACCCTTCACCGAGGCTTTGAAAAATGCATCAGTGTGGGGAAAACCAAAATCCTTGAAAGGCTTCGTAATGACTGCTCTTTGCCACTGAGATTTGGCAGTCAGAGTAGGGGCCTATGGAAGTCAGATGGTTAACAGAGTTCTGGCTCGGGTCTTTCCAGTGAGTTCATAAATCCCCCTTTGGTGATTTTCCCAGTTACAGAATTCAGAGTTGGGATAGACACATTCAACGATTAGCAGAATCTCCTTATTGGCTCGTTGACCTGTGGCTGAGGGCCATCATTGTAGAAATGACCAACTGGAAGCTCCTAGAACTGCCTCTCCATTCCAGAATAGTTAACCAAAGCAATTTCGCATTTCTGGAAGGATTATAGAGATGAGTGCTCTCATCAACAACTTGCAGCTATTCAAGCAATTATTCCATCACATTCCCATTCAATTCCCCTATTTCACCTACAGGAGACAGATGGACTTGGAGAATGGGAGTAGATTATCATATGCTTAACGAGGTAATGACTTCCATTGCAGCTGCTGTTCCACATGTGGTTCTCTAACTTGGAGAAAACCAGCACGGCTCCTAGCTCTTCCTGCTAGCGTGCTAACAGGCAAACCATGCATCATATTTTAGTGGGGACAATTGATTTGGGTTATCCAAGGGAAATAGAGTTGCTGTTATTCCATGAAGACATAGAGGAAAAAACAGAGTATGGAAGCAATGTAAAGATGCCCTGGAGTGCCTTGCAATATTTCCATGCACTGTGGTAAATGTTAATGGAAGACTAGAGTAGCTTCATTCAGGCAGAACGGCCACAGACTCAGATCCCTCAGGAATAAAGTTTTGTGTCACCTCATCAGGTGAAGACAACAGCCAGCTGTGTTGCTAGCTTAAGGGCAAAAATGTGCAATGTACACTGTAAAAGAAAAGTCATAAATATCAATTATATCTTTGTGACTTGAAGAAAAATAGACTGATGTGACAAATACATGTACTTAAACGTTTTGACTTATTTTCCTTTTTACCTACCTTATTCTTATTCCATATAATTTTATATAGAGTATACTGATAAGGATTTTTAAAATTAATAGATTATATGTCACTCAAGATGGATTGTGAGGTGTAGGAGGAATAAGTATACTCTAGAGATCTGGATTTGGAATGGGATGCAGTAACGAATGTAGTTGCCTAAAAGTTTATATGAGGGAGAATAATACATGAGGAGGGCAAGATGCCAAAAGAGTGGACAATAGTGGATATTTTCCATTCTTTTTGGCTTCTCCTTTGTTTATCCTTTTTAAGTCTGCGTGAATTTTCACTTAATAAATTGGTCTCTCACTATGGAAGCCAGAAATTCATTTCTTCAATTTCATTGTGGCTATGCGCAAATTTGTGATCCAGGCTTTGCCAGTTGGACACACCCAAGCCACACTTTGAAGCTGACTCTATGTAGAAACAAGTGCCACACAAAATCCATTCTGGCTTGATTGACAGAAGATACATCCAGTTTCCAGTGGTAGTAGTGGCAGAAGTTCTAATGGCAGGATCCTGTGTCCAGGGATATTGATGTTGTCAGTGCAAACCACTGTGTCCACGCTAAGCGGGAATGGCCATGCTGTCTCTAACATGCTGTCACCAGCCGTTCTACAGTCCGGTTTAGAGCACTGCATCTGGCTATGTAGCCTCTAAGCTTGTTGCTCTGGTCCTCCTGTAGCTCATGTAGCTACATAAATCATTTAATCAATTATTTTTCTGCTTATACTAGAGTTGGTTATTTTTTTATGACGAAGCAGCTTATAATCAGGTGCTTTACATGTCACTCTAATCTTTCTAACTACTTACTGTGTAAGGTGGGCTTTAGCATTTTCATTTTATAGGTGATAAAACAGAAATTAAATAATTTGCTCCAGACCACAATGCTTTTTAATAAGACTAAGGATTTTAACTCACGTTCAGTTTTTATAATTTATAGTTATTAATTTTCACTTATAATTGATTATGAAACTATTATATAGATATATACAATTGTTCAAATATAAACAGTAGTGAGAATGTCAATATCTTAATAGCATTTATATCTTGGTTTGGTTTTCTAGTTATTTTTACTTATTCAACTTCTGTGTAGTTGTGAGTCATAAAAGATAATTATGTTGCTTCTATTCTATTCTCTGGGGTTCAAAATGTATTCCAAACCCTCAATAGCATCCTCATGAAAACATTTAACTGAGCAGCATCTTTGTGCCATTCAATTATTTACCAGAATTTCTTTTACCTATGTTTTATTTACATTTATTTTTTTCTCAGAACGTTTTTTCATAGACAGACAACATAACTTCGAAATTGAACACATTTGGGAGCACAGCTGCCTTTGAATAGCAAGAGGCAATGAGGAAGTATTAAAAAATATGACAAAACCAAGTAGAATGGCAAAATAAACCCACAGATGTGCTCGTGCTAAATCAGAAGCTGGTAACTTCATTCACAGCCAGTTGGTTAAGATATAGAAATGTTTTCAAAATTTAAAATTCTATTTTGAAATTTCAGTAGTATGGTAGCCATTGATGTAGGCATAAAATGGGTAATGAATATATCCTTGGAAGGGAACATAACTTGTAATCAAGAAAATTGCTTCTGTGTTACTTCATTAATATTTACGTTTACATGGGCAATGTTGCAATGACTGTTTCGAATGCATAAGTACATAGAAATACATTTATGATGAGGGTTTAAGGGAATTAGAATGTTCTTTAAAAAGCGCAATATAGCAGAACTATCATTATTTACTTTAACAATCTTTCTTATGATTATGTCAAGCTATCAAATATTCAAGTGATAAGGAAGAAAGACTATATTTGATATAAAAGTCCTCTTTGTCCTCTTTCTAACACATTCTATTACTGATGTTTGTTTTAGCTAAGTTAAAATTGTGTTTCAGGAAAAAACGATGAAGATAACTTGAACCAATATTTTATTCACCATTCAAATTTACTTTTAAAAATTCATTAGCTGATTGCAAAGACCAGTAGTTCTTCAGATTTATCATTCATTTAGTACCCTGTGTACAAAAGGCACTGGGTCAACTATCTACTGAATAAATCAGGCAGAATGAAAATGACTCACTCCAGCACCAATGGCAGGAAGTTAGACCCCAAGTTAGTATGAGCATGAACAGGACTAACAACTTTCTCTTCAAGATAAGCCAACAAGTTGAAATAACCCAGAAGCCATGGCAGTACTTCTTCTCAGCCAGAAGATAGTGAATATTCACTCAGTTTCGGCTTTCATTTCTGATGTATATCTGCTTGAAGATATTTAGCAATGTGTTATGGCCCATTCGAAGAGAGGAACAAATCATATGTATTTGTTTTCTTTGTTAGAATTTGCACTGACCTGAACTATGAACCATTAACTGGTGTACCCTTCAGCCCTTTGATTGAAGCTTGAGCAAAACAAATACCTCCTCCCAGAGTTTCAGGAATTTTCTTAAAGACTTATATTTTTATATTTATATTTTCATCCCAAATTTATATTTTTTTATCTTCAGTCTCTCTCCTGAGCTACTTACTTATATTATACATCCAACTAGTATAGCGGAAATCTTTTTGTAGAGCTGTATCTTGCCTTCTTCAGGATTCCATAATGACTAGAGGGAGTGTAGGTTCAAAGGCAAGGGGAGTGGATGGCCACAGAAGGAAAAATTTATTCCTTGACATCTCGTGATTATTAATTTCATCTATTTAATACTATTTAGGTGCTCAGTGAGTAACTACACATTGGAAGAGAATAAAATGTTTGGTGATAAATATGGAACAAAGGCATTCCTTTATAAAGAGCAAGCTTGTGAATTGGAGATGCCACCTCTGTGGTTGTAGTTTGAAGGTTTATGATCCCCCACCTTGTTAAAGAATATAATAGAGGGTGGAAAGTTCCAAAAAGCATTGGGTGAGGGTACTATTGTACAAGCTACAAGATCCAGGTAGGCAGGAATGGGAGTGGAACCAAACTGAATGTAGAGGAGGGAGAGGGGCATCCAAAGAATATATTTGATTACCTCCTTACTTCAGCTAAATCACCACCTGCACATGCCATAACCAAGGGTGTAAAGGACTTCAGTATGTTGAAATCTGTTTACTTTGGTTTCTAGTAAAAGTGGGGCATGTGCTTCTCTACAATCTCTTACCACCTTGTTCCCTTAAGTTACCATTATTTCTTCCACCACCATCACATTTCTATTCCTGCTCTTCTTGATCTTTGTCCTTTTGACAAATAGTTGTGAAGATAGGCATTGTGGTAGGTACTATGAGAAAGGGAGCTATAAAAAGAGGTATTAGGTGAGGATTTCTCCCTTAATTATATAACCTAAATTTCAGCTGCCCATTCATGTATTCATTCTCTTCCCTGTGCTCCCCCAAGACACTTCTTATCCAAAGTATAGGAAAGCAGTGTTTAATTTGCAGAATGTTTATATTACACCTTCAAAGCAAAGACTTGAATCCATCTTTGGCATTTCTTTTCCATAAAACTCACTCTGTGAGTATGCTACCAATCAGTATGGTGGTGGTGGTGGTGGTAACTTTTCCCTCTGATCCTTCCCATAGGGAAAGTGTGAGTAATTTGTCCTGGGAAGGAGTCAGAATTTTGGAGAAAGGGTAGAGATTATCTATAGGATATCAATGGAAGTAATAGGTATGGTCAATTTTAGAAGGCGATTATAGATGTGAAATATGAACATATTTAAAATGTATCATCAGCTGTCGAAACAATTGATAATAGCAATTGTGCAATGTGAATTTAGGGTTGGGAAACCATTGAGGAAACAGTTGAGGAAATTAATACTTAAAGAGGTTAGGTAAGTTATCCAACATCAACCACAGAACTAGTAAGTCATGAAGGTAATGATTTAAGCCGGGGTAGTGACTGTATAACCCATACTTTTAACAAGTGTGCTGTAACTGCTTCATGTTGAACATGTGGAATGTTGGGCAGATGATTATAAATGGCTGTTAGCAACTGGAGGAATTTGGGCACGTCAGCATTCTTGTCAGGTGTTACATGATGCTGTGTATTTGCATTGATCACTAAGTGAATGTCCAATGGGACAGATGGCACCAGCGTGGAGGGGAATCACGGTGGTCCTCACCACCGTGGTGTTTCTCTCGTAAGTAAAGTCCTGACTAGCATCATGGGTAAGATCTTCTCGTAGAGCACAGGGACTTAAACATGCACAGGGAAGGGAATGCTCATCTAATACTCTCACAATTTGCAGCCAGTGTGACCAAGATGAGAATTAATTATGCCCTCACTGAATAATGTTTTAAGTCTGGCATGTTTAATTTTTTTACCATGAAAGAATTTATTACATGGTCAAGCCATACTATGCTGTTTCATCAACTATCCATGTATAGGTATTTGCAGATGGTTGTCTCCAGAAAACCACTAAAAGTTAATTCCAAAGGAATCCAGTTTCCCTGGCTTCATAGATTTATTTGCAGGAAATTGGAGTATAAAGCACATTTTAGAATAGGCGTCCTATATGTTAGTAGGTCTGAAAAACCAGAAAGATTCATATCAATAGCTTTGTTATCCATGTACTTTATGTGGAAATATTTAGACATAAAATATTCTATAGCCAAAAAACTCTCTTTTCTCTCAAGAATTTAAAACAAAGGAGTTAAGAACACGAAACATATCTAGAGGAAAAAAGGAATGCCACTTTATTGCTGCTGAATTCATGAATCTATTAGAGGAACTCATTTTAATCTTTAGGTTTAATACGTCCTTTTCATCAAGAGTTAGACTTTTCTTTGTGTCTACAGTAGGAAAATGACATCAATTTAGTTCTGTACTTTGCCAACCCCCGCTTGTCACATTTTTTGAATTATCATGATTGTCCATCAATTGTGCTAAGGCAGAATAGAAAATTGGGTTGTGGGTTGAGTCCTGTTAAGGATATATACAGATTTCTATGAAACATTGATAAGGATATTGCTCTCTTATTTTTTTTCTGTAGGATGATGACTGCGTGTGTGTGTGTGTGTGTGTATGTGTGTGTGTTCAGCTTTTTTGGAACAATATACACAGGTTTATAGTCATGAAGATCTTTTAGAAGATTCCTACTTTCAGAGCTTTCATGATCCTGGAATGAGGCCATATTCTGCCCAAAATTTCGTTTGTATTCCTTGAGCTGAGCTAATTATCTGAGGTCACAGGACTCTACTGATGGTTTTGCATGTAAAATTGGATATTCTGAATTCTGCCCCGAATAATGGATCAATATATGCAGTTAATTCAAGGCTTTAAACATTAATATAATCTGCAATTTTAATGATACAAGGAAATGTAAAGGTCTCTTAGTTCAACACATTTATTTTGCAGATGACAAAATCAAGATCCAGAGAGCCCTTAGGTTTCATTGAGGGTCACATGGCCAGTAAATGGCAGAGCTGTTATCTGAAACAGGTTTTCTGCCTCATAATTCAAAGCTCTTTCTTTTTAAAATGATGAGATGTTAAGGCATAGTGAAAAGTCCAGAGAAAAACATGACTAACAGCTGTGTATGCAGCACCAACTTTGTCAAATCTTATCATTTTGCTATGTATGCTTCTTTTATTTTTTTAAAGAAATAAAACAGATTCAATAAAGCCCCTTGTGTAATTTTTACTGGTAATACACTCCCCACACTGCCTTCAAAATTTTCTATTGTTATGTGAAGATGCAAAACCAATATCTATCTGTAAATATGGTATTGTTTTAATGGTTTTGAACAGTATTTAAGTGGAATCATACTGTGTGTATTCTTCTGAAAGTTCCTTTTATTATTCGCTTTTATTATTCACCATTGTTTTAGAGATTTTTTTTAAATGTTGGGATGTATGGCTATGGTTCATTCATTTTTACTGCTTTCCATATTGTTAACATATTACAATATATTTGTACATTTACTTGTTGATGGATATTTAGATTTTCCAGCAAAATTTTGCTATTACAAATGATGTTCTAATAAACATTATTTGTATGACTTTCCTTGTATACATGTGTAAGAATTTCTTGGCTATATACTTAGAAGTTACTTAAACACACACATTATTGTCAAATTACTCTCCAAAGTGTTTTACAGCAGTGTTAGATAATGCCAATCCAATGGATAGGAAATGGTTAATCACTGTGGCTTCCTCTGTATTTCCCTAATTAATAATAATGTTGATTATCTTTTCATATGTATATCAGTTAGCTATTGCTGCAATAATATTGAGTAGCCAACTGCCCCCAAACTTAGAGGCATTTACTTTTAGCAGCTGGGTCTGCCAGCCAGTTGGTGTGGCTCTGCTTCAAGCTGCAACCCTGGGGATCCATGTCTGCTCCATATGTCCCTTATCTTCCTTGGGCCAATGGGCCAGCTAGTGATGCTCTTCCTGCAACAAAGGCAAAAGCACAAAAGTGCAAGCCCCATTACTCAAGGACATTCGCCTATTTATGACATATCTGCTTATATCCCACTGACAAAAGCAAGGGACTTAGCTGAGTCTAACATTCATAAAGTGGGGAGATACTCCACCCTGGTGAGACTATGGTAAAAACATGAGTCCATATAACTGCTACAGGGAAAGGAAGAATTATCACTAGTGACTTAATCTACCATCACACCTTGTTAACTGTTTGCTTTCATTTTCTGGGCAGTGCTGGTTCATAGGCTTAGCTCATTTTGCTTTTGGGTTGCTTATCTTTTGTGTATCATTTTATAGATATTCTTTATATAATGTAGATTCTGATTTTTAGTAATTATAAGATTATAAAAATCTTTCAGTGTGTGGCTTGCCTTGTCACTTTGTTTATGGTATTTTTTCTGGTACAGAAGTTTAAAATTTTACTGCAGTCTAAATATTTATCAATCCTTTTTTTATAGTTTGTGCTTATTGTGTCTTAAAAATTATCTCTATTCTGAGGTCATTAATATATTTTTTAATGTTTTCCTTTAAAAGTATTAAAGTTTAATTTAATTTTTACACTTAGGTCCATGATTTGTTCAGAACTTTTATATATGAATGAGGTATAAATCGTTTCTTTTTCTGTATTCATAGGCAATCATTCCAATACCATAGTTTGAATAGTGCACTATTTCCTTGCTCTTGAAATTCATTGTTATATATCTATATATACATCTTGGATCACTCTTCCACTTCATTGGACTATTTGTGAAACACAGAATTAATACCACCTGTCTTAGGCATTCTAGTAGTACAATAACTCTTCATATTTCATATGGTACATTCTCCTACTTTATTCTTCTTCAGAACCATGTGATCTTTTGTTTTACTTATTCTGAGATAGTTGTCTTTGTTCTCTATTATTGTATAAGAAGTTATCACAAACTTAGTGGCTTAAAACGACTCCCATTTATTATCTCACAGTTTTTGTGGGTCAGGAGTCTGGGTACAGCTTTGCAGGATACTAAGCTTAGGGTCTCACAAAACTTCAATCAGGGTGTCAGCCAGAGTGTATTCTCACTCGCAGGCTTGACTGGAAGAATTGGCTTCCATGGTCACGAAGGTTGTTAGCAAAATTCATGTTCTCGAGACAGTATGACTGGGGGCCCCTGTTTCTTGATGCCTGTTGGCTGGAGTGTACCCATCCTCCTAGAGGGCATCCTTGGTTCCTGGCCATGTAGGCTCACCCAACATAATTGCTTCCTTCATCAAGGCAGCAAGGATAGTCCCTAGACCAAGGCTGCTACCAAGGCAGAGTCTTAAGTAATGTAACACAATCCATCACCTTTCCCATATTTATTGGTTAGAAATAAGTCAGATTTCCTGCCCACATTCAAGAGGAGGGGATTAAATAAAGGCATGAGCACCAGGTGATTACAGGGACCAATTTAGAGTCTGCCCACCATGGCAGTGTTTGTTGCCACTATAAATGGGATCCATGGTGTGGCTCACTCAGCAACCATTCTTTTTAGCATGCAAATATTGGATGGCCAAAAACTACATCTTCCTAGAGATTCTTGCAGTTATGATTCTAGATGAGATTTACAGCTAATTCTCATTATTTGTTGTAGTTATGTTCTATAAACTCACCATGAACAAACACTGCAGTAGCCAATACTGAACCACTGCTCCTAGGCGAATACAGGATTAGGTGCCTGGGGCCTCTGGTCACAGTATTTTTTCAACCAATTAATATGTAACCTTGTTTTATGTGTGCTTTTCTTCAAAGACACCTTATTTAATAGATAGTTGATTCATCAACATTGAATCCGTGGCACTAAAACTCATTTCTGAACAAAGCTTACATGCATATTTTTTCAATAAGGCACATCTTTCTTGTTCTTAGGAACATTAGATAACACTTCAGCACCATGCATGGGAGCATTTTGAGCAGGAAAATCACTGATATAATGTAAAAAATGTGTCACTAAATAGACCATGAAAAAGCTTGTTTACAGCATGAGAGCTGAAACAAGAAGCAGAGCATCATCTTGTTCAACTCAGTTGGGAATGTAAAATGTGTGCATTGGGTGACCCAAAGTTTTTTCCTGCTCTGCACATGTCTGCTAATGACCACAGAAGCAGCTTGAGTATCGATTTTGGGTTTACAAATAAATTTTAAAGTAGGTGAATTCACAAATATAGAATCATGAATAATGAGGATCAACTGTATCTACCACTGATCAGATACCAGTCACACAAAAGGCTGATGTCAAGCAGAGCTATGTGAGGACAAGAAGAGTGCGGGCACCCACTCCATTGGCAGACAGATTGTAGATGACAGATTATGTCCTAGGTGGCTTGGTTTTGGAACCAGGAACTGTGTCATAACTACTTGTTAACTTCAGTGACAATTTTATCAGTTACTGCAAAGTCAGAGTGAATCTGTCACCTAGGTGTTGCTCCTAAGTTTGTAAGCACAAAATATTCTGTATTAAATCTCATTTTGGCTAATCCAGCTAAAGTGAGATTCTTTGGTTTGCAACTAAACCATGTCTTAACATTTTCTTAAAAGAGAAAGTGTCAGTTTGTTTTCTTATGTATAGTGATGTAACTTGTTTTTAAGCATTAATCTAATATCCATCATGTTTACTGCATTTTTAATTTTTTCTAACATTTTTCTATAATTTCTTTTAGATACTCTACATAAGCAATAATATCATCTATGAAAAATGAAGTTAGGGCTCTTTCTTCTAATTCTTAAATCTTTTATTTCTTTGTCTTATGTTACTAAATAAGAAAAATGTTGACTAGAAGTTGTGCAGCAAGTTAAAATTCTATATTCACCTAAAATACTATTATAGAATAAAGGCAAAATGAGGATATTTTCAGACAAAATAAAACAAAAAGAGTTTATCAGTTGTATACTTTTACTAAAGGAAAAACTAAAGGATGTGTTTTGGAAAGAAAAAATAAAATTCCTAAAGGAAGGATTAAAATGCAAGAAAGAATGTTTAGAAAATAAATTAGTATATTTGTGAGTAAAACAAGCATTGAGAGAATAAAAGAGCAATAATAACTAATTATAGGAACATCAAACAGGGTAGAACTAAATACTGAGCAATAATAACATAATAGTCAAGGAGATGATCCAAGTTAAAGCTCTAAGATCCTTATATTTTTTTGAATGAGAGTTAAGATATTGATAAAATTTAGACTGTAAGGCAACTATACAAAAGAAATTTTAAGAGTAACCACTAAAAAATGAAAATAGAATCCATTACACTAACCAGTAGAGAGGGAAGAGGAGAGATAAAGAGTTGATCAATCTGGAAGAATTTTGGAAAGCTAAGAAAAAAAAATAAAACAAATCCATGGTAAACAAAAATCTAACAAAATATTGTAGAGAAAAAAAAATCCCAAAATATAAAGGCTAAGAGGTTTTTTTTTCTTTTAATGAATGAGAAAGAATAAACCAGCCGCAGGCACACACTAGCCAAAACAGGTTGATGTAGTTAAATTAATATCTGAAAACTAAAAGCAAATAGACACATTTAATAAAGATAATGACAACAAAGGAAGTTGAGACCAATCATAAAAGTCAAGAAATAACATAGCCAAAGTGGATTCATTAAAAATATAAATAATCATCAAAACTGGGGAAATTAACCAAGACAAAAGAAAGAAGTTTCAAATATACATTATTAGAAATTAGAAGGTAATTTCTAATTTTCCTTCCTGTTTCTTTTAAACTTTCTTGCCAGAAGAATATAATTTACTCAACGTGATCAATATATATACCTTATTGGCAGTCTAATTTAATCCAAGAAAGAATGTATAGCACCAAAATGACTTTTTCTAGCCAAGTATTTTTAGTTAGTAGCCAAATATTTAGATTATAGAGTTGATGGGAGACTACAGTTTGTAGCCTGTTTATGCTTCAGAACAACACATTTTTGGGAAGTAACATGTGACATGAGCCAACAGATCAGTGGGCCTTCCATTTTGAAAGTTAAGAAACACGTTAATGTTATCAAAAGACAATTTCACCTCTACAAGTGGGCTACAGAGGGCCCAGCCGATAGAGGCAGGAATTTTTGTTAAGAACCATCTGTAAATGTGCTTCAGTATTTTGTCAAATATCTGATAAAGTTTGTAGAGTTCTACACTGTGAAACCAATGACTTGGTCTTAGAAAACTTTCCAAGCAATTGTGACTACAATGGAGAAAGGAGTGCCTCAATAGTGTCCCTATATTAGTCACCTTATTCTGAGCCATAGAGCACTATGGTGTGCCCCATGAGTCACTTGCAAAATGGCATCTTACACAGCCAAGCATGATGATTTGCCATTGATTATTTGCTGCTGTTATTCAACTGAATTTTCAAAATGTTTTCCTAAGACAGTAGTTTCAAATATCTGTTCTAAGATACTACTTATTTTCAAAACTTTCTGGAGTTAAGTGTTTAGATTCAAAAGACTTCTCTTTTGGAAAATAAAGTAAATAAAATAAACTTAAAATTGTCATTAGATTATTTTATAACTTGTTTGATTTAATTTTGTTAGTAGAGCTTGAAGACAAGATGTCCTCAAGGAGTTCAACTAGTCCATGGTATTTTAATTGTGAGGTCATAGGAGGAATGCAGAGTTTCTTTGCAAAATGTAAAATAACTAATTACATGAGTTTCTTTAAGCAGGTAACTCCTGATCATTGAATTTCTTGTTATAAAATTCAGTTTAGGTGTCTTGAGTTTTATAACTATATCCTCACTTTTGATTACTGATTTTACATCCATAGAGAGTTCTAATTTTTCTATATTAGAGTAACAGAAACTCTAAAATAATTGAGATTTTAGAACCTGGAAATGATAGATGATGAATTAGAGAAAACAAACACGTATAGTTTAATAAACTAATATCTTTCAGCTTGAAATTGACATGATGCAGAATATCTAATGAGTTTACCCAAAACAGAGATACAATTTGAGCTACTTTGGGCAAGATAAATTGAGAAGAGGAAGAGTTTAAGAAGTAAGCAAGAATGACAACTATCTAATATAATTTCATTACATCGTCTTTCATCAATATGAACTATTTTAAACATAAAAGCTGGTAGAGAATAAAATAAACACACCCATGCACATTACCCAATTTAACAAATCTCAACATTTTTTTCATATCTGAAACAGATGTGAGTGAGTGTGTATGACTGAATTACAATTTGCACTGAAGCCCCTGTGTCTCTGTTCTCCTTCCAAAATCTGTCTCTCATCCTTGCTGGTCCAGTTTTGATTTGTAACAAGTTTTCAGTGCTCTCTCATCCTAATCAGAAGCTCAAGGAAAGCAACACCTTTCTCAGTCTTTGGTTTGTGGATTTTGATAAAACCAAGTCAACTGAGGTCTCAACTCCATTGCCAATTCACCTCCTCTATGCAGCAGCTTAGTGTCATGTGATTCAGATCTGGTCAATGCTTAAAAGGCAAAGACAGACCTAAATGTGAGGCTCTTTTTTCTGTACTTCCCCTCTCTCCAGTGTCCTAACCCTTCAAGTTCTCCCTGACTAGTTTATGTCATGATGCCTTCAAACACATTTTTCAAAGTACTTTATCCAGCTTTTCTTACTGTTTTCTGAAGGAGAAATTGGTCTGATATATAGGCTAGTTCACCATAGACAGAAGCAGAATTCCTTTTAACATACACTATTAATCATTTCATTTTTATAAAGTAAATCTAAAATTATTTTTATTTACCTCTGGAAAAGTATAAGGACCTTAACTTGCTTTAACTAGCAGTATTAGGCCATGTCAATTGGTCATCATTGCCTATATATTTTTAATGTTAAATAATTAAATACTGTTTGGTTTTCTTTCTCTCCTAGTGAAACTCTTATATATGTTTTTTATTTCTTTTTTAATAACATGTCCATACTATAACTAAATTTATATTAATCCAAATTTAAAATATGAAATTGCTTTTCCTCAAACATTTTCGACCTATGAAAATGGCAATTTCATATAGTTTTAATAGTTTTTTCTTGTTTTAAACAGAAAAAATGATTTTCATAATTTTTATTATAAATAAGTAAATGTACCAGCATGGCTTTGGACATTTTAATCACAACTTTTGGGTATTCCTCTTGGTTTACTTTTCTTCTTGCTAAAATACATTCTTTTGGTGAATCCTAAGGGTAGTAAATTCTTAGTCTTCATATGTCCGAGATGTCTTTTTGGGTTTTTTTGCTGTCACTCTTGAATATTAGTTTAGTTGAGTATAAAATTCTATTCCGACAGTTATTTTCACACAACACTTTGATAATATTCAAGTATTTTTGTCATTTCTTATTGCTGATGAATTCTTCTATAAGTCTAAATTTTTTCTTTAAAAAATGTCTTTTTCTTATATTCTGTAGATGTGAATTTATTTTTTTATCTTGTTCATAATGAGAGTACAAAGTGATCTACAATTTTAGAAAATTTTCAACTATCATTGTTTCAAGTAATATTCTTTTCATTCTTCTGAAATTCTTATTATTGTATATTAAAGCCTCTCATTCTATCTTCCATATTTTCAAACTACTCTTTCATTAAAAAGGAATTATTAATATTTGTCACTATGTAATTTATTCTGCTTAGTATCACCTAGCAATTCATTGGTTTTTTTGAGGTATTTTGGAAACTTTTAATTCTGAATTTGGGGTTTTAGGCTAATTTTCCATGGAATAATAGTTTGATTTTAATTCTCTCCAGTGAAGTTCTTATATATGCTTTTATATCTTTACTATAAGAAGTACCAGACTGTAAATGAATTTATATTAATTCAAATTTCAAATTTGGTGTCCAGGTGTCCTGACTTTGCTTTTATTTTTGTATCTCTGTGGATGAATGTGGAGGAAGAAAGCAAATTCTTTCAAAAACTAGTATGCTTACCCCAAAATTCATCCTGTGAAAATAGCATCCTCTGAAAACAGTTTTATTTTTTCTTGGCTACTTTGTTTGAAATTTCCTTGATCCAGAGCAGATGTTGGCATCTGCTGGGCCAGAGAAAAAATATGTTATTATTAAAGTGCAAGAAGGACTCTGTTGCTACTATTCAATTCTCCCTTTATAGTGCAAAAGCAGTCATAGACAATCTGTAAATGAATGAGTGTCTATGTTCCAATAAAACATTATTTACAAAAAAAGCTGGATTTGGCCCACGATCTACAGTTTGCTGACTCTTAATCTAGTGTATCACTGAGATAATAGGAGCAATTGCCCTGAATAGAAGCTGGAGCACAATGAATATTCACAAAATTGTATTGTTTTCCATTAAAATTATAATTGCAACGTACAGTGTAGCAGGTGTTCCAACTGAAGATTTAATTTATAGTTGGTCTTTTTTGCAACCGTAATGGTAGAGGTGGTCAGAGGACTTTTGGAAATGTGAATTCCCTCCAAAGTCATGAATGACTTTTTTCTTGTGAAGGTCAGAGTCTCCTTGAGGCTCTTTATTGGCTGAGGAAAGTAATTGGTCTCCATAGCCAAGAGTGAGAAATGGGGAAACTTCCAGTACATATGGGGCCAGTGAAGACAATCCAAGTAGCTATCATAAATCAGTGTGTGTAGAGAGGTCCATTGCCTAGAAGGGGAGAGGGGTAAACACTATTATTCTGTGGACTGAAAAAAGAAAAAACTTGACCTCTGAATGGATTCCTAGGACTGGAACCAGTGACAGTACTTGTGGATTTGTAAATGGTGCACCTGAAGTCATCTGGATCCAGGACCTCTAGGACATCATGAATCTTGGGGAGGAATGGTTGGTTGTATGTGGAACTGGAAAAGTACAGAAAATTAGGTAGGGCACACTGCTTGAATGTAGCCCTGAGTGAGTGAAGTTATCTGCATGTTAGTTCCCTCTTAAAACATTGTGTTTGCTTATGCTGAGAAATGAGTCCTCAAGACATCATGGGGAGTGAGCCTACAGATTTGGATGGCAATACCATTTGGCAATGAGAAGCCAAGGAAGTAAAATCAGAAGGAAATATACCAGCACTCTCTCTTCTTAGGTTTGGAAGACAGACAATCCTAGAGGGTGGGGAGCCCCCAAACAGAAATACTGTACTTCCTGCTCATCCAGCAGTGGGAGTTTGAGCTAATTTTAATTTAACATGGAGGGAAAATGTGACTATATTGGAATCCTGAGTATTTATAGAGCAATTTATTTTTAATTACAATGCAAAAATTTGGTTTTCTCCTTCTTTGTCCTTCTGTTACAATTATATACTGTTGCATAACAAATATTTCAAAACTTGGTGGCATGTACCAGCCATTTATTAGGCTCGTGGGTTCTGTGGGTCAAGAATTTGGTTAGGGCACATCAGGGATTGTTTGTCTCTGCTACGCAATGCCTGCAGTCTCAGCTGGAAGACTCAAAGGAGGCTGAGGGTGAGTCATCAGCGGAGGGCTAGAATTAGCTGAAAGCTTGTTCACACTCACATGTCTGATGTTTGATGCTTGCTATCAGCTGGGATCTTAGCCAGGACACCTACATGTGACTTCTCTTTGTTGCCTGGGCTTCTTCAAAACATGGTGGCTAGTTTCCAGGGTGAGAGTCTCAAGAGAGAAAGCTAGACAATAACTGCATGTATTGCTTTTCTAACCTAGCCTTAGAAATCATACATATCATTTCTATACCATTCTATTTTCTGAGGAAATTCAAAGCCCCACTCAGGTTCAATGTGATGAGAAATAATTTCTACCTCTTCATAATAAAGTAGCAAGGTTGGATGGGTGTGGTGGCTCACACCTGTAATCCTAGCGCTCTGGGAGGCTGAGGTGGGAGGATTGTTTGAAGTCAGGAGTTCGAGACCAGCCTGAGCAAGAGCGAGAGCCCCATCTCTACAAAAGATAGAAAAATTAACTGGGTATGGTGGCACATGCCTGCAGTTCCAGCTCAGGAAGCTGAGGCAGGAGGATTGCTTGAATCCAATAGTTTGAGGTTGCAGTGAGCTATGATGACACCACTGCACTCCAGCGGGGGCCACAGAGTGAGACTGTTTCCCCCCACTCTCCATTAAAAAAATAAGAAAGAACAAAGTAGCAAGGTTGGATAAGAGGGTGTGGAACCAGAAATATTATTGCAGCTATTTTTAGAAAATATCATCTGTGGTATCCTTCTCCAACCCCATCTCAGATTGAGCATCTTAATTAAAAATGAACTTCTTTTAATGATCTATAATTAAGCAAACCAAATAGTGAAATGTATTAATAACATAAAATGCACTCTGACATATTCTGCTATGCTGTTCCTCAGTTGCAGCACCTAACTCTGGAAATCAATGTTTCTTGATAGGATATTTGATGGTATATAATTAATTAGATAATAGATAAATCAATACAACAGTTATTATTTTTGAATGCACAAATATTTAAGATAAAATATCATGAATCCAGTAATTTCTACAATAGATAAAAAACTAGGATACAACAAAATAAAAAATCCAGCTGTTAATACAAATTTTTTTCCTTTTTATTTCTCTCATCTGACATGGGAAAAGTTGATTTTTTTCCTTCACTTTCATATCAATGGAAATTTAAAAGTCGAGTCTCTTCTGTGTAAAGTAACAATATTTATGTTGTGTTAACTTTAAAATTTAACCAATCTGATTTTCCTTTAGTTATAAATTCCCATTTATTTGTTAGAGTCAATCAAATTGGACAAGATTGCTGGAGATTTCCAGAAAAGACAACAGCACGAGCATTCCTCTAATCTGACCAAAAAGAATGAGAGAAAGCACATGCAGGGAAGAAAAGTCCATCAGTGCTGAATCTAAGGTCAAGTCCAAATACATACACAAAATCTGAGGAACACATGTCAGGTACAGCCCAATTTCAGCCAAAAAGGAAGACGCAAGGAGTCAGCACATGTAAGTGGTGAGGGAAATAGAAACATCATTGTAACACTACGTCCTACTTATAGGAGCTGGGTGTTTTAGTTTTAAAATTTTTCTTAACTTTGTTCCATTATTTGAAGAAATCTGAGGACACTAGTATAATTAGATTCTGTCCACCCACTGTGTAGTGTATTCGATATTAGAGAGTATATGGGTAGGGTGATTAACTTCCCCTTCTTCCTCACACTCCTGTCTCAAATTAGCGCATTAAAGTCGACTTTCTAAATTTAGTTTGTGTCTAGCAGCAGGATTCACTCTGCCTTTCATGGTACCCAGAGAACATAGGGTCTTGTTTTCTGTTACAGTAAAATTTTGATTTGTCTGAATCAAAAGAATAAGAAACAAAAACCAGAATAAGCAAATTTCTTTAATGAAGTAGATGTAATTAATAAATCAACTGTTAGAAGGGACTTATTTTGATATTTCTGTACAACTTCCAGGAGATGTGATGCCAACTCATATCCAGCCCCACCTCCTAATTCTGTTTTATCTATGGCAACTTTCCTGTGTCATGAAAACAGATGTTCCCAATAAAACATCTTTGGTCATCAAAGGTTGTTAGCCCTTCTCTGCTCTATTTATTACAGTAAGAAAATGCCTAGTACATTATATAAATTAAATTAACTAGAACAAACCACTTCATGGGTTTTGTGTTTAATAACTTCCTTTTTGCTTATAATCATTCAGAAATGGAAATGACTAAACTCTCACTAAAATACATAATATGTATATTTATGCCCCAGGTACATCCTGAAATTATTTCAGGCAGTTTACAATAGGCGACAGATTTCACATCTTAAGGTAAAGTGACAAAGGTCATTTTGCCGAATAATGATAACAGTTCATTTATTTAAATCTCCCATGTAGCAATTTTCACTATCCAGAAAAAAATTAAAAATGAAGCAAAAAAGTCATTACAAACCAAAATAAGATGTCACAAAGTTCTGATACCACAAAAAGTTTACACTCCTAACCTCATGCTGCTTGTTATACAGATATGTCCCTCAAATTCAATCACCATTTCTGTTAATTTATTCAGAATTCTAACCAATTTGGTTATGAGGCTTTTCCACCTAGCACAGATTAGAGGCTACAAGATGGATGTTGAGTGGGAAAAGGGTACATTTAAAAAAGTTAGAGCTCTGACAGGCACACGATGGGATGACTGATAGTTTGACAGTAGGGCAGGAGACAGGGACCCTTTAAAAACCAGACTCAAGGCTGCAAAAACATACAACCTGTGTGCTTTTGCAGCCTCTTAGGGCATTACTGGATTAGAGCTCAATATAGATTGTAGATGTGAAAAGCATGGTTTTAAAGTGCTTAAAGATAAATGTCAACTATCTGAGAAATTAAATCCCACAACAATGTTGGATAATCCAACTATTACTGTTCTCTATTCCGTACCTATGAATATTTCAAAAAACCTTACTTTACTCTTCTGCTATTTTATTATGTGGCTTTGATTTGGTTACAATGTATATTTCCTAGAAGGAAGTAAAACAAATAGATTTTAATTTAGATTATTTTAGTCAAGCCTCTTTTAATTACAGGAAACAGATCTATGCTAAAATTATCTCAACTGAAAAGTTTTGTTGGATGTTGTTTTTAAAGTGTGGCAGAGTGAGCTGAAAGTCCCCAAGCTTTCCAGATCCCACCAATATAAGGGGGAAAACCTAGCAATTGGAGAAAAGTCACTTAGCAATATGGGTTGAAAGAAAAATGGAAAGCTGTGTTATATAATTCAGGGTAGGAAAGGTAAATACTCCTAGTCCGATAAGAGCTAGGTTTTACTTTGCAAGGACTAGAGTCAAACATGTTAATAGGAAGAAGATACTTTTCCTATGTCTACCCTCTGGAGATACTGGGGAGATACTTCATCCTCATGATGGTAAAATCATGTTTGTTTGTTTTTTAAATACTCCTTTAGCATAAAAACAGCCACAGTCTTGAGTATCTGTGCCTCTTCCCACCATCATATCCAGGAGGGCAGAGCTCTCTCATCCTTCCTACCTCCCCAGGAGAGCCAGTAGATATTGAGAAAGAGCAGTAGTCATCAAGCAGAGAGAAAAGCCAGTGACAAAGAGGGCTTCCATGGGTGAGACATTTTCAAGCCTTAAGATGACTCTGACACAGACATCATTCAGTAGGAAATGGGAAATCCTAGAGGACAGAAAGTAGGGTCAGGATGTAAGAAAGGGAAAGGATCAAGGAAGAGAGTTTTGGGAAATAAGAAACAAAGAGTCAAGGAATAAGGGAGAAAGGTAGTTAAATGCTCCATCTTTCTCTGCCTTCCTCCCAAAACATACATACAGTATGACTTTAGAGAAGTTACCTACATTTCTTCAGTAAAGGCAGGTAAGGTGATATCCCAGCAGGTAAGATTGGCCCTTCCTTCCATGAACGACAGACGCTGGCAGAATTGTTGTTTAATATAATTTAGTTGTGTTTTCTTTATAAGTTTTAGTTACTCTTTGAGAAGAAATTCTAAGCAATGTCCCTTGAACTTGTTCTTTTTAAAGGATCTGCACCTTGAATGAAGTACATCTGCAATGTTACAGTTATTACAAAATATTTTTTACAAAAAAAAAGGATTTTTAGAAAAGTTTATAAATATTGTTGCATTCTATGGTGAAATAGGGCATTCCTGTTCCCCCAAATCTTCAATAGCTTGCCATTCTTTGTCGTTTCAAGGCATCGAAGGACATTTATGCTCCAGACTTCCATAGCCAGACTCATCTCCCACTGCACCTCCCCATGGACCTTAAACCCAGACATTCTCCATGTGCCACATGTAAGAGCACTTTGAGGATAATTACCTTATAAGCTAAACTTTGAATAATGGCACAGCTGTGCCAAGATACTGAATAGCTCCATTCTAGGGAACTTGACTCTAACCTAGTTAAAGTTCTTAACCAAAGAAAGAGCAAGACCTTAGAATGGCCATGTGGTCAGACCTAGAAGCATACAGACAGGAGCAGCAGGAAGGCTGACTTTGAGAATGCTCATTGTGGTGCACTCAAGAGGAGAAGGTGTCCCATTAACACTATGGAATGTGCAGTCATCTTTGAAGCTTGTCCCTTTTGTGGAGCTCTACACATCAACCTATCAAAATGATGTCTTTTAAAATCATTGTAACCATATCACTAGCTGACCTCATTTTGACCTCTTGTCTCCAGCACCTTCCTCAGGATAGGACTTTCCATTTAGCTTGGTCAGACAATGCAGATGTCCGCTCTTCCCAGCAGCTGTAATTCTTATTGTAAACTTATAAATTAGCATTTTGATTTTATATTCTTTAGACATTTGGGAGTTGGTGAGTGTGAGTCATTGTGTCTGAATCTGATCAACTCTGGGGCATTGATAAAATCAAAGTCTGGATCTGCAAGGGTAAGGGGCTGACCCTAGACTTTTGTGAACTAATAACAGTAAATGCTATTTGCCAAGGGAGGCCTTGGCTCACTTCTTTAACTCAACTCCATAGCATGCTGTTTACACTCTTCTTCAGCACTTTTTAAATGTTATCTTGCATTAGAATCAATTGTTCATGTGTTTATCTGCCTTCTCTGTTAGACTGTAAAATCTCCGAAGGCAGGGATTGTGTATTAGTCTCTGTATTTGTGATGGCACAAATACACTGTCTGCTACTCAGAGGGTGTGTCATAAACTCATAAACCAATGTTTGCTGTATGTGGTAGATAGTGCCTGGTTATTCTGGAAGTTTTATTTTTGAAACGAAGCATAATATTTTTTCCTTTTAATGTTTAGGGTATTCTATCATGGTATCATTAGAGTAGCATCTTGCAGGAACTTTTAGGTTAAAGTCTTTTCAGAGGCAAAATTATCCTTATGGGGTTTTCTTGAAAGTATCAATAAGCTTTTAAAATTTCACAGATATCTTTGATTTGCTTCAAATGAGTTGTAGTAATTTAAGTGTGGAAATTGGAAACAGAGACTATTTCCATGTACTTGCTTTTATTTTCAAAACTGTTTTTACAAAATATGGAGTAGATCCAAAATAATCTTTGTAAATAAAGACTAATGATACAATGAACATCTGTGTACCCAGTACTCAGTTTAAAAAATAACACATTATCATTATCTTTGAGATCCTGTGTGCCTCTTCACAATTCTATCCCCTTCTTTCTTCTATAAAGGACATAGTATCCTGAATAGCATTATCGTTTAATTAAAAAGCAAAAATTAAAACAAACATCCTTGATGCTTATGAACATTCTTGGCCAACCTTAGAAGTCAAAGTTGATTTATGATTAATTTTTTGATTATTGTGCATTGTGAAATAATTAGAAATTATTAATTTTCAATAATTAGAAATCCCAGTTTCATAGGGCTTTTTTATAGGATTCATCCCAAAACATGGTAACTGGAAGAGACCCTGCTGTCTCTAGAGGTGATTTGTTATCTTATGTAGGAGGCAGTATGTGAGTGGAATAAAAGAAAGTTAAAGCTTAAGAACACAGATCCTAATTTACTCTGTAGATTTACATCAAGTAATGTAATTCATGGGGTCAATGTCTCTAAAATGAGGGAACAACTATCAGGACACAAAATAGGGATATATTCTCCCTGAACTGGTATTGAAATGATGTGACTCTTGTTAGCAGACACTCCTGGGTATCCTGTTAGGTTATAGATCAGTGAAAAAAAACCTGGCAAACAATGGCTCTAGTTCTGGATGGGTTTTTGATACCCCTGTTCTAGGAAATAGGAAACACCTCATGTATGCCAATTGGTTATATTTTTGTAAGACACATACAAAAATGCATTTGGTTTTTTTAATAAAAAATATGGAATTAATGCTTTTCCTTTAAAAATATTAATCTATTAGTTAAGTCATTATTTTTAATGGATTATTTGTGTGTGCATTTGATAATCTTAAATCCTGGCCCAAGGGATAGCGATCCATACCAGCAGGTTGGTAGAGAAAAATGCATTACTGTAATGGATTTCAGTAACCTTCTTCAAAAGGGGGCCTTTTAATGGTTCTGTGGGCCATCACAGTGTTATTTTGAAAGCAGAGTAATGGAAATACATGAAGCAAGAGGGCTGTGGTTAGATACATTAGGCTCCTTATAAAGGGCTGCCAGTCAGTAAAAAAGGACCTCAATCTGAGTTTGCTACCTTCTATGTGATGCCCCAGAAATCAAATAAAATTGGTTTAAGACTTTGAAGCAGCAAAATCTGTTGCACTTCAAACAAGGCTTTGTTTGGGGGGAATTGTTGGCTTGTTACTAATGCATTTATACAGCACCTAGGAAATTTTAAAGGACAGTGAAACCTAGATTTGGAGTAAAAGGTCTCAGAATGACATGCTGGGTGAAGTGGTGCCTGGGATCAGAATTATTCTTTCTAGAACTGGCCTTATTAGCTCAGAAATTAGAGATGATGAATTGATGACATTTTAAGCAAATTGAATTTCATAACTTATGGATTCATGGACTTGCGGCGGGGATTTTATCTGTGTGATTCCTTTGATTTGTAAGACCTCTGGACTATAATTGTCCTTTATCCTGCATATTACTCATTATTAAAAATGATTTGTGCCTGTAGCAATAAAATGGACTGCACAATGAGAAGTGACATTTAGAAAATAATGCTTGGATTAAATTTAACTTTCTGAAGTCCAGAAGTATCCTATCCACGGACAGTGACATCTGCCTGATGTTTTCCTTGAGACATGTGTGGCAATATTGATTTATGCACTTGATCTTCCTCTCAACTTACTTTCATTTGTCACATGACAAGTAGCAGGAATGGAAAGATCAATGCTTATGGCTTTAAAACTGCAACTGAAATTTGACTCTTTTATGGCAATGTTCTCCCCAAAGTTCCAAGACAACACTATTTTTTCTCCTGTAAAATAAAGCATAACACTCTCTGCTTTTCAACTTGTTAGAGCTGTAAGAAAATATCTCCTCATTTCTGGCCCCTGTATGCCTCGCTCCAGCCTGTGTAATCTATGTGTCATCTCTCAAATTAGCTTCGAAACAAACACTCTGACTGCTTTTTGACTTCGCAGAAAGACTACATCAGTGATTTTTTAAAGGCAACTTTGTTCATCTCATTTCCTGTTTAACGGCCTTTGGCACCTTCCTATTGGCATTAAGATAAGAGGTGGGATCCTTAATGTGGCCTCTAAAACCGGGCAGTATCTGGCACCTGCCCATCCTCCAGCCCCACTGCCCACTAGACACTGGTCTTTCCAGGTCCTAGAAACCAAACTCTTTCTTGCCTGGGGGCTTTCACATATGCCGTCTCTAGAGAAGTATAGACCAGAAGGTAGTCTGTCATATTAGAAAAAGGAAATATAGGTAATGTCCACCAAATTCAAGAAACGCACTGGAGGGAGAAAAGATACAATGAGGAAAAGAAGCCTACAGAATATTAATGTTTTGGCAACTACCAGAGCGAGATGAGCCAGGACAACAGCTGGTGTCCAGCCAGATGCAGCTGAGTCAGTTTAGACAGAACAGCTGAGAGACCATCCTGCTTGCCCTGGGTGTAGCCCACTGCACCTGCTAGTGATACTATAATTAGAAAAGCCATGATATGGTAACTTTCAAAAATTATATTGGATTCCTAGGCCTGTGACAAGTTAATATTGCTGTGACCAAAGGGGTTAAGATTGGTAGGAAAAGGGAAAACACACCTTCAGCCTGTGTGCTCTTTCTCTCCCCTTCACCTGGCCACCTCAAGCTCCTTTTCCAGGCTAACATACCACTTTATTTTTTTAATTTCAAAATATTAAGGGGGTACAAATGTTTTTGTTACGTGTTACATAATGCTTTAGTTAGGGCTACAAGTGTGCCCGTCAACTGACTATTGTTTATTGTACCTGTTAGGTAGGTTGTTAACCCTCCCTTGCTTCTCCCATCCCACTTCTTGATTTCCAATGATTTTACTTCTTTCTGTGCCCACCTGTGCCCATCAATTAGTTCCAAATTATAAGGGAGTATATGTGGTGTTTGTTTTTCCATTCTGAGATTCTTCACTTAGGATAATGATCTCCAGTTCCATCTAAATTGCTGCAAAAGACATTAATTCATTCCTTTTTATGGCTGAGTAGTATTCCATGGTAGATGCTGGAGTGGATGCAAAGAGAAAGGAACACTTATATACTGTTGGTGGGACTGCAAATTAGTACAACTTCTATGCAAAACAGTATGGAGATTTCTCAAAGAACTAAAAGTAGACCTACCATTCGATCCAGCAATACCACTACTGGGTATTTACCCAAAGAAAAAGAACTCATTTTTTAATCAAAAAGACATCTGCACTTGAATGTTTATTGCAGCACAATTCACAATTGCAAAGGTGTGGAATAAATGCAAGTGCCCTTAATGAGTGGATTAACAAAATGTGATTATAGACACACACACACACACACACCATGGAGTATCATTTCTTTCTTCCCAAATTGTTTCTCATCCATCTATTATTCTTAGTAATGGCACTCAGTTCATCAGTTTTCTAGAAATTATCACAATTTTACTGGGGTGTTTATTTGTGTAGTGTCTGTCTCCTTCACTGTAGCAGAGAAGTGCACGAGGGCAGAACCAAGCCTGTTTCATTTGCCACAGAATCCACAGCATTTAGTACAATGCCTGTCACAAAGGAAATGTTCAAAAATTAATAAGATTCTGGTTATATCAGTTAAAAATGTTTCATTTACAGATGACAGAAAAACCCAACTCAAATTGACTTAGGCAAAAAGGGGAATTCACTGGCTTACATAACTGAAATCTCCAGAGGTGATGCTGGCTTAGGGCATGCTTGACCAGAGGCTCAGATGATATCACCAAGAGTCTAGTTTATCTGTGTCTCTCTGCTCTGCTTTCTGTGGTCTTGTTCTCATCCACCAGCTCCAGGTGATTACCTGCTGTAATTCCAGGCTCTTACTTGTTGTTAAGGGAAAGAAAAAAGGACCTCAGCAGCTTCAGACCACATACCCTCACACTTTATGATTCAGGTGGTCCAGAGCCCCCAAGAGGCTTTCTTCTAGTAGCTTCCATAAAAGAAAGACTGCATCTGTTTGTCAGGAGGCCCAGCATATGGATGTTTGACTCTCACTGGCTTTGATTTTGTTAAACACACATTCATAAATCAGTCAGTGTGATCTGGAAGATGAGATGTGGTAATTGGATTACACCAATCTAGGTTCATCTGTGGATAGTGGAGTGAGGCTAATCCTATCCAAATGACAAGGTTAAGAATAGGAAAGGGTGAATTTTGCAAAGCAAATTCCATGGGAGAGTACTGGGTGGATAAAAGAAAAGGCATCTGCTGTATGGTGAATGCACAAAAAGCACTAGTTTCATGATTTCTTATTTTTCTGTCTCATATCTATTCTTCCAGCAGACAGTGTGGTTCCTGATCCACCATTTTGCCAAGACATCTGATGCTTGTGTGTTCATCTGCTGCTGACTGCTAGCCCTGTTACAAATCCACAGCCTCACCTGGACTCTTGGTCCGTGAGGTTATTTTCTGTCTGGCTCTCTGCTCCTACCTTGCCTTGGTTTCAATTGGGTCCGCTATCTATCTTGTAACTTTTCCTGTCTCTATTGCTCCCCCCCCTTTTTTTTGAATCTCCTTTATGGAAGGCTAGCCTAATTAAAGGTTTGTATTTCAAGGGTCCAGTATCTTACCTGAATGAGGTGTGATACAGGGAAGAATGACAGGTCAAAGCCAGGGAAACTAGGTCAAATAACAAGTCCAGAGATTGGATTCAGTGCTGAAAACTAGAAATAAGACTTAAAAGTATCAGGAACAAGGCAAACATTTGAGTGGAAAGTGAAGGACCTATGCAATTGCCTTCTGTGTCCAGGGCTTGCCTTTACGGGCTCCAGTTTTCATCTTTTTGCTCAAGATTGCTTTGGCTAAGTGGGATCTTTTGTGGTTCCACATGAATTTAATTTTTTTTATTTCCATGAAAAGTATCATTGGAATTTAGATAGGGATTTCATTGAATCTGTGTAGATTGCTTTAGGTAGTATGGACATTTTTATGATATTAATTCTTCCAATCCATGAACATGGATTTCTTTCCATTTATTTGTGTCTTCAGCAATTTCCTTCATCAATGTTTTATAGTTTCTAGTGTATAGATCTTTTACCTCACTTGGTTAAATTTTTTTCCAAGTATATTTTCTCTGGTGCTATTGCAAATGAGATTATATTATTAATAAATTAATATTTATTAATTTCTTCTTTGGATAGTTAATTGTTAGTATATACCAATGCTACTGATTTTTATATGTTGTGTGTTGAGCCTTTTGTCTAGCAACCTATGCAATACTCTGGTCCTTCTAAAGTGGGGTCTTGCCTTGGTATTGTAGGTGCCCTTAAAAACTAGGTGCGTGCTACTAACTGACAGAAATAAGGGTTTTGAGCCTAAAAGTGAGGTTCGAAGTTGGCTCAACAAACAAACAGCTATACGTCAGAATGGTATTTGATGAGGGATCTTTGGAAGAAAAAAATCTGATTACTAGTTTTAATAAGATAACCAACAGACAGATATGACATCTCTCAGTTCCAGCGGCTCTAGAGCATATCAACAGAAAGCACCTTAGGAGAGGGGTGAACAAAAATCTTGCTTAGAACTATTCATGTTGTTTTTCTTGTTATCAGGAATTATTTCTTCTCTTTAATGTTGATTGATTAGTGTTTAATCTCACCGGAATGTAACCTTTAACTGGGAGGCTTGTAATGAACATAAGTCTTATGAAGATGTTTGCCATAATAAATTGCATTTACTTGCAAAATCCATATACTATGCTTATTATATAGGTAAGTAAATTTTTCTACTTAAGCTATAAATAAACCATCTGTGGTAATTACTCCACGACTCTGTCAAAGAATGCACTTGTTTTGTGTAAGCTGATTAACCAATTACTCTATAAAGATGATGTAGGTTAGCTTGTTAGGCAGAAGTTTTCAAATGCTTTTTCTCTGGCCTTCTTGAAGACTGTTTGGGATAAAGGGCCTGAAGCAGATTCTATTGTAAATATAATCTGATGCCTTGTTCTTTCATGCCAAAGCCCTGCCTATTTGTCTATCTCCATCTCCAAATAGTTCCTGCTTGGTATTTCTTATTATCGGGCATAATTAGTTCCTTAACTTCCTGTTGCTTTATGTATTATCCCTTTCTGAAGAGTTCTCCATCCTGCCTGCTGAGCTGCACTTTCTCCCTGTCCTCCCACTGGGTCTCTTCCTCCGGGTGCATGCCCAGCCCCATGTCTCAACCTCTCCCAATCTTACCACTATAATCAATGGCAGTAGGTCTAGTCATGAGAAGTGAAAAATGTTATATATCTTGTTTTAAAAACTCAAACTAAAACCTAAATTAAGCTGTCTTTTGTAGCTGTGTGGTTGTTATCTGATTTTTTTTTGATGGGTCAAAAGATATTGAATGGAGATGATGCTCAATTAAAACAAACATTTTTATACACTCTTCTGCAGGGACTGACAACCTCTAGCTCACTTGCTCTCAAATTTCTGAGGGCACACGTTCACCTGAGAATTTTTTAAAATCCTGAGCTCTCTCCACAGACAGCAGTAGGTCTTAGGTGGGATATGAGAGCTTTCTTTTATATAAACTTTCCTCGCTATTCAGTTGCAAGGGATGTAGGGTCCACATACTGCAATATGTTACTATGGTGAATTAGAGAAATCCACCAAAGCTCTTTCTAGCATTTAAGGCAGAACAATGTGATTTAGATTGTCTTCATTTTTTATTGTTTGAGAGACTGATCAAGGGGAAGAAAAGCATCTTCTCTGAGAGATACTAGCCTTTGTTTTGGTGTCTCATATGGACTGGTATACTATGAAGATATTTAGTTATTGAGTGGTGGAAACTCTTAGTTGACTTATCACCTGATGGGATGACACAGTCTCATTGTCCTTAATAGGAAATAAAGATTTTATTTTGCTGTTCACATCATTAATTCACTGTAGATCTTTGCTTTGTGCTTAATAGAAAAATTCTTAAAAAAGAAAGTGCTTTTCTACTTTAGTTATACTTTTAAATCACTCTGAGATTTTTCAGAGTGCATTCAAGTTGTATTCCAACTTGTTGACTATAAAAATAGTACATAGGAACATAGTGCTGTCATCCATTCATCCACCCATTGATTCATCCGTCTACTCATCATTCACATACTTACTGGACATCTATTTTGTGCCAAATCTTGTACTAGATAGACATAGGGAAATAACCATGAACAAAAAAGACAATGTAATTTTGATGAGCACAAGAAAGGAAAAATAGAAAGTATTCCAAAAGCAAGATCTCACTCAGAAGGTGGGGATAGAGTAGGAGAATGAAAATTGTGGAGTACTTCTGAAGGATTCTCTGATGAAATGATATCTAAATTTTGATCTTAAGGATGAATAGGAGTTAGGCTAACAGGGAGGGGGAAACCTTCACTTGCGTGCTTGTTGTGGGAAGAAGCCATACCTATTTGAGGACTAGAGTGAAGAAAGTCACTAGGGGAATTGGTAGGGAGTCAAGAGATGAGACTGCAGTGGTGCATGGGGGCAGAGTAGACCTGAGACATAATTTGGAACTTAGTAATATATTAGACATGGAGGTAAGAGTCAGGGGGGTGTGACAGAGTTTCCAGGAATCTAAAACTCCAGAAGAGAGTCCTGCATGTAGACACAATTTGGGAATCATCAGTACTGTATGATTACTGAAGTCCTGGGATTGGAGGGACTCACTTTGGAAGTGAGTAGAGACGGGGAAGCTGTTGGATATGTTGCTGAGAAGGGGGAATCCAGAGAACATAGGGAGGGACTGGCCGGTGAGGACAGAAGGACGTTTTTGCAAATATGAAGGAAAGAGGGAGAGATGGATAAAGATACAGTTAAATTTAAAGGAATTTTTGTTTAGGTAGGAAGTGAAGGGCTATTTAATGGATTCTATTTTCTCTAGAAAGTCATGGGCAAGGTTATCAGCTGAGAGTAAGGAGGATGGAAGTGAGATTGAAGGTTTGAAAAGAAAGGGTTGAAAAGTAGTTCTTTGGGGACACATGCCAACACTCTCATTTGCCTTCTTCTGGATCGCTGCCAGCTGCTCCTGGGGATGGCCCAGCACCGAGACAGCTAATGTCAATACCAACACTTTTATGGAAGTATTTGAAAGGTATATGTTGATTTGGTCTAGTGTTCCTAATTTTTTACGAGGCTTATTTTTTTTAAGAAACTCCAAATATACTGTTCCTTCACTGCCTAAAATGCCTTTAATGACACTTCCAGGTTATAAGCACTAAATTTTAAGCTACTAGCTGAGAATTGCCCATTTAGAGTGCATTCTTGCTGAACACACCTGCCCTGAGAAAGTGCCCTTTGAATTTAGACCAAGCAATAGGGGGTCCTTGCAAAACACCCAGTGAAGGCTTTGAGGTGAGCCAGAGGGTAAACCCATCTTTGCTGAAATAATGGTTGACTTTCCATGTAAATAATGACCTGTGGAGAAATCTATAAAAGACTTCGATCTAGTATAAATTTTACCGAAAACTGGTGCTTGATGATACTTAAACACCCCATGGTTTGGTTCTCTCAACATCGTATCAAGCCAAAGAGTTTTACAGTGAAACCTTTGATGGTTATGTTTAACAGCTGCTTATAACCAGTCATGATGTGAATTGATTTAAAGCCAAACCCCGTAAGTGGGACTAATGTCTCTGTCTCTGTTTTTTCCATCCCTAGTGCATATTTAACCAAATTATCTTTTTCTCTCTTGATTTTATTTACTCATTAGCCGTATTGTAATGAAGATTCCACAGTGACTAATTCTTTGGGCTCACAGGAGGTAGGTTGAGATATTAATACGTCAGTGCAGGCATAATGATGGCGTGCAAAACAGCTTTCTCTTTTCTCTCAAGCCACCCAGAGTGGTATAGAATTATAATCCACCATTTAAACCCAAGGAGAAGCCCCCTTAAGGTTTGTAGAAGAAAACACCATAGAAGAGATTATGGAGAAAATAACTGGTTCTTTATCTCTATAAGCCCTGTAGCAGTTCTAAAGAGAGACAACAGAATCTAATTTACTAAAGGTAAATTCATGGAAAACTACTCAGGGATGGTGAACATGCCTGCTTTTTCTTATCTTTTCTTACATAGTTATCCTTTTTCTTCCACCATTTACCTTTCTTCAACCTGCTAGAAGAGGGAAAATCTTAATTTTTGTGCTATTTTCTTCTTCCAGTGTAATTTCCTTTGCTTTTCTTCACTGCAGAGTTCCCAAAGTTACCCCAATCTGTCTGTTTTCCAAAAACCAATGTTTGCTCCAATGTTTGCTCTTCCTAATATCTTTAGATCCTATTTGTTATTCTCTCCGGTTGCACAGTGCTCCTTCCTACACTCCTTCTTTTTTTCACTCTTTTTATTACTCACAAAGATCTTAAAACACCACAATGTCTTCCCAGTATTTCCACCAAGATCATGGTTCTCCCATAGGAAGAAAAGTGCCTTAGAATATCTAAATATGATTTAGCTTACTTAATATGTTGAAATATTAGGATGATTTGCTTTTTAAAAGAGAACCACATTAAAAGTAATTCACAACAATAAATATTGGTGGAATTTCATGTATTTTGGCCCTGCAGTTTGGATCATGAGGTCTTTTAAGACTGTATGTTCTGCTTACATTCAAGGTTATATCCAGAGACTCAGTTTTCTTAAACACTTGCTGGGCAAACTACATGAGCCTTTGGCCATGTTGTGTCCTTTTTCTCAGGGGCAAGCCCTCTGAACCTTGCCTAGTGTAGAACCCCCATAGAGAGTAGAAGGAACGCTAGTCTGGAAGCCGGACAGCACCATTCCAGTCCTGACTCGCCATGGCTACCGTGCGACATCTATCAGCCTCATCTTCTCTATCTTTTAGTGGGAATGACACAGATTGCCCATCTTACAGACATTTGTGGACTCCCATGGTACTTTGTACCGATCTCGTTTACAGAATTGAGCAAAATCTGTTGTAATCTTTTTTTAATATATGTATTATAGCTGTCTTTAACCCTTGATGAGAAGCTCAAGAACTGTTCTTTTCATCTTTTTATATACCTTTTTTTCCAGTGCTTACTACAGAATAAGCACACTGCAAGGACTCAAAACATTCTTTTAAATAAGTAAATTCAATTCAATAACATTTAGGGAGATTTTCTACATGTAAAGCCTTTTTCTAAGTACAATAGGAATGCCAGAATGAATAAACACTTAAAATGGACACGCTTGAAGCTCTGACTTGAGGGGTGTGGGGAGACAAGGGCAATGTATGTAACCTAAACGTTTGTACCCCCATAATATGCTGAAATAGAGGGAAAAAAAAGAAAAAAATCTATTTGAGAGATAGATAGGAAAACAACTGAGTGCACAGATCATAGGAAAAACTTGAGATTATGGAGGTGCTGAAGCATTGTCCGAGGGAAAGATTAATCACGATGGGGGAGATATGCAAGGTGTTCTTCAAGAAGGTGCATTTCAACCAGCCTTGAACGCCGTGAAGAATTTGGGCATGTAGAAGCTCATGAGTAGTGTTGTGAGTTGCCTGGGCCAAGCTCAGGGGGGAAAGAGCTTCCCTGCCCGCTACTGTGCAAAGGAAAGGATTAAGTGGATTGGTAGCAAATAACACCCTTAGCAGAAAGCTTGATGGTTTGTCATTCATAATTAATAGAATAAGTATCAGAAGTTTCTCTTTGATCAGATTTCTGAGTCCAAGCAAAGATCTAATAAATAATTCATTGTCCCTAAGCGTTATCTTCATCTGTAACTTTTTTCTAGATTTTGTATACACATAATGGAACAATAGCCATTACCTTCTTTTTTAAAATAACTGTTCAGCATGCCATCCTTATTTTAGTAATTTTCAAAAGGGAGATAATGCAGGTTGGGATGATCTTTCAGCTCAGAATAAGTGAAAAAAAAGTATGATTCAGCTCTCATAATTTGGCTCATTATTAAAAAAAAAAAACAAGAGTGTCATATGAACATGAAATGTCAAACTGTATCCAAGAAACCAACATCCCTAGGTCTTTTCCACCCATGATGAAATTACAGTTCTTGGCAGTGAGGGAAGAAGGCTCACTCCAGCTTCTGTCCTGTCTTCCCTCCTGGGCCTGGGCCAACACAGCCCTAAGCTGGGGCTCTTGAGGTCATGTAGAGAAGTGTCCATGACAGCTTCATGAAGCTATCTGAATGCTCTCCAGACACTGAGCAGTACACAGGTTTGGTGCACCTGTCACAAGGCCAGTTTCAAGACCATAAGTATATCTCAAAGGTCTCAATCCTCTTTTCTCTCAGTCCTTCCTCCAGTAAAGCACCTAAAAAAGCTTCCATCCTCAAGTTGCACAACTAGCCCTTCACCTTTGCATTAAAGAATACCTTTGCTGGAGTCCTTTGACATTAATAAAAATGCTTTATACTGTACATTCTACAGGATAGGAGATGGTGCAGTATGGGAGAAAAGCTTAAAGTTTAGACCAGGGGTCCTCAAACTTTTTAAACAGGGGGCCAGTTCACTGTCCCTCAGACCGTTGGAGGGCCAGACTATAGTTTTAAAAAAACTACGAACAAATTCCTATGCACACTGCACATATCTTATTTTGAAGTAAAAAAACACATGGGCAAAAACACCCGCATGTGGCCCGCCGACCGTAGTTTGAGGACGTCTGGTTTAGACTGTCAAATAACATATCTCAAAAGTAGGGGTCTTCACAAGGAGATCATAAATAGAATATGGATTATAAGTGTGATGTAAGAAGAAGGGAAACTCTTTGATCCAGGTTAGAATAATACAGCATGAATACCCTTTCTAGCAGGTGCAACGGTGCCCTGCCCAGATGCCTTTGGATCCATCCTCCAGCTTTCCTATTTGTTGTTGCCAATGACTCATTCCTGTGACCTTCAGAGGGTTGTCTTTGGATAGTGGAGCCAGACTGGACAGCTGGAGGAACCTGGAAGAGTCCTTCCCCATCTCTTCTGGGTACTTCCCCGTCTCTTCCAGTCACTTATCAAGTGAAGTGGGAGGACAAAAGCTCTCTGCTCCTTTGCCTCCAGACACAGAAACTGAGAGGGGTAATTTCTGTTCCAGAGCTTTGCTGCAGGGTCAGGCTGGGTCTGAGGCTTCTCTGAAACACAAGAGAGTGCCTGCATGCCTTCCCAATCCTGCTCCTTCCACCCCTTACATCTTTAAGAAATCACTTATATCTGAATCCTAGGGTCAGGGTCTGATTAAGAGAGAACATCATTTAAGATGTCATTATCATGCAAACTGGGGAGAAACATTCCTCTTGCCTTTGGTTGCAAGAAAGAGAAAGAAGAGATGTTTCATCATTAGCTAGATAGACTGCTCTGAAAGAATTATAATTCTGCTTATGTCTGCTACTCTATGAGAATAAATCAGAAGAATGATAGTAATACCACCAAGCAGATCTAAATGAATAGTAGGCATTGGTTACAGTGTTTTTGAAGCAGTATTTCAGAGGACAAATATATCCTACTTCTAACATATTGATTAAACACCACGTTAGGTTTTTCCGGGTTACTTTAAGTTGAAAACAAATGAGCTCAGGGAGATAAAAAAGATGGCCTTTCTTCTCAAGTAAATAACATAAATATAACTTCTGCTGATTTTTGACAGGATAATCTCTGTATATCCTACCAATAATCCATTTAAAATTGGTCTATGTGGCTGTTCCTATTGTCCATGTAACCAAGACAATAACCATCCTAGTAACTGAAGTGGCTTCTCTTGCTTCTCAGCAGGTTGTGGAGCAATTCTGTAGCAGATACTAGGTAAACCCCAGCTCACTGTCAGCAGCAGGGAAAAGAGAAAAGTGATCCAGGAGGTCAAAATGTCATGGTTGAGACTGAATTATTCTTAAGGAATTGTGTCTAAAATGATCATCATTTAATGGGGGATTGCAGGATACATAAGAGAGAGATGCTATCAATTTAGGGTCTTAACAAAGGGGGCTGAAATGCACATGTTTCCTAATTCTAGAAGCCTGTGTCATCCTTTCTTAACATCTGTTCTTACATTCAGGATTAATACATAGTGTGGATCAGTGTGTATTTATGTAAGCTGTATGTATCCATGGGTTGTGGATTTTGTTGCTATTGCTGCTGTATTTCATCATGTTCTCTTTGTCTTATCGACCCGAGGACTGTTTCCTCCTTTTTTCTAAACTCCCCATAGTATGCACTCCAGGAGTATCTTAATCTCTCTTGTCAAGTAGATGGTTTCTGTAAAAGTATTTTTGCTTCCAGGTTTATGATCTGAATTCTTTCTTATTTACTCAAGAGCATTTTGATATTTAAAAAAACCACTACAGTGAGTTTTTTATTAACCAAACAAATACATTATGAATTATGTACAGTAGTTCCAGGTGTGTGTGTGTGCATGTTTGTGTGTGTGTAGCAATTTGGTCTTTTTTGCACAGCCAGAGTTTTATCAGCCAGGAAACTTGATTTTAGATGTATTTTAGATGCTCTGCAAACATATCGATTTAGTATAAACTATATATTGTCTGAATCCTCCCCTCTTTCTCTCTAGAGTTCTAGGAATAACTGCCTGGAGTCCAGCCACTTCTTCCACTATGAAAGCTGAAGGCCATACATCAATTCCAATAACACATTTAGGAAGGGTGAAAGTGACTACAGGGAATGTCCTTGATCCTTTTTGTTCAACTGGTTAATTTAGCACCATCGGATCATCTCAGGTACTTTCCTGTCCTTGCTCTCTGATAAACGAAAGCAGTCCCTCTCATCCAATTGTGATTGCCTGGAATTAGGGTCATCTCTGGGCCTCTATTTTAAAATCTTTAAAGTTTAAAACACATAGCCCAAGCTTAGGACCTTGGCTGTCACTTAACACCTCTGATATTATAATGGATTTAAATAAAAACATTGGGCTCTTTTTCTTTTGTAAAATGATCCTACTTGGTTTCTAATCTTTAGGGCAAAGCTTCATAATTCAGCGAAATAGGGATAAATTCAGGAGGTTTCTTAAATGGGGCCTTTAGGTGCAAGGAGAAAGATAAGAATTCAAGAGCACCTGATCTTGAAATTCTTGTTCTGGGCCTGTTTCCCAAAGCTTTTGAACAGGCTTATTACTGCTCGAGTTGAGAGCGTGCCAGGTTTTTTCCATGGCTGCAGCAGCCTCTCAGCACTTAACACATTCTGATGCCACAACTTTCATTCTTGGTCACTTCATAATATTGTGGATTTGAGCTTCTGGTAATCCCAAACTAATAACCCATCTATGCTGAGCAGCTACTGCAAGGATAGAACTGGATATTGGCTCATTGGACTATTATTTGAGTATGCACTTCTGGTAAACATGGCAGACTGACAAAGGCATTGATCACCACTGCCTCCTTAAACCCAGATTTGATTAAATTGGAAAGGAGGAAATAGCAAAGGAGAACTGTCAAGAGCATTTGGGGAGATAGAAAGTATGTAAAGAACCTCCTCCAACCTGTGCAGCAAGGTGAGTCCCCTTCTATTCTGGAGAAGTTGAACCAGGCACATTAAGGTCTCAGAGTGACATGGCACAGCTGAGGACAGGGTGGAGGTACATCTTGTCATCAAGATAACAGGGTAGTGAGTTAGAGTATGCATACGGAATGAGGAATGCCTTAGTTCCTCTCTCCTGCTCAGTATCCATTTCCTAGAAGTCTGATTAATTATTCTCAAACAGGAAATGTGAGGAAAGAGATGGATCCAAGAGAAAGATCTTCAGAGACTTACATTTGGAGTGTTCTCATGAAATGGTCAGGTTCCTGATTGGTCAACTTGCAGCAAAGCCCACAATTCAACAAATTCTGTGCCCATCCAGGGAGCTTCCAATGAGCATCTTTAAATATGAATGGATCCACCAAGGATCACCATTTAAGGAACCCTCTATCATAAAAAATGCAGGGCAATACAAAGAGAGAAGTGGAAAATGTACAGGAAATAGAAAAATGCAGGGAGCATAAAAAATATTTTAAAAACTAATATTGTCAAAGAAATAAGAAACAATTGTATTTATGAAAGAGGAGCAGGATGATTTGAAAAGGGGAATAATCAGAGAAGAAAATGTATCTGGAAATTAAAACTGTGATAGAAGAGAAAATTAAGTAATTCTCCTAGAAAATACAAAAAACTCCACCAACAAAGTGATGAAATATAGGAAAGTTTATAGTCTTGGATTGTCTAAGAAGAAAATCATATAATTAGGAAATAATGACTTTTATCTTTTTCTTTTCATAGAATTATTTCACTTATTAGTTCTTCTTGTCTTATCCTATTGTCTTGGGCTTCTAGTACAACACTGAAGAAGAGTAGGAATAGCAGACATCTTTGTTTAGCTTCCCACTTGAAGAGTAGATACCCGTTAGCTGGATTAAGATGACGCCTTGTATTTCTGGCTTATTGCTGTGGTTTGAATGTGTCCCCATCACAATACAGGTGTTGCCAATATGAGAGTATTAACAGGTGGGGCCTTATAAAAGATGGCTAGGCCATGAGAGCTCCTTCCTCATTAATGAGATTAAGACCATTGTAAAAGAAGCTTCTCTCATTGTTCAGCTAGCTTACTCTCTTGCCCTCCTTCTCACTGTGTGAGAATGCAGCAAGAAGGCCCTCACTAGATGCTGGTGGCTTGGTCTTGGACTTCCCAGCCTCTAGAACAGTGAAAAATAAATTTCTGCACATTATAAATTACCCAGTCTCAGATATTCTGTCATAGCATCACAAATGAACTAAGACACATACTATTTTTAATCATGAATGAGTGTCGAATTTTACAAAACAATGATTTGCAAGTCTACATTTAGAAGATCAGATTTTTTTTTCCACTTTAAACTGTTATAATGGTGTTGTATTGTCCCAGGAATATAGTAGGGGATTGAAGGCTAAAGTATAATAAACATACATGTTTTACTCCAAATGAATCCTTCATAAAATATAAATAATGTAATACAAGCATTTTAAAAGAAGAACATAATTAATGATGCAGCAATAACAACAATTTTAATTATGACATCTTCTTAGCATCATTTAGGATGGAGCTAATTTGATAGGGAAGAAATAATTGCCTTGAACATGATTTGTTAATGTAATTAATTTATTTACATCAGTGTGGTGACACTTTGGCAGTATTAAAAGCACTTTAAGACAAAGTGACAAACACTGTCATAAGGTAATGAACTTTAGTTAGATGAAAAATCAGATTTGTCTTGTATTCCACTGTGCAGATAAAGTAACCTAGTGATTGTGTGTATATTTTCACTTGTGTAGATGGGCCATGTATAGATATCAGTCTCCCACTGTGAGCTAGAAATATAGCTCTTTAAACGTTGTGGAGCAGAAAAGATTTATCCTCAGAACCACCTGGAGCAGAGAAGCGAAGAAGTAAACTGAGAAGTAAATACTAGATTTGTAGCAAAAGTTCTACTTATAAGATCTCAGAAAAGAAACACGTTAGGGTGGTAAGAACCTCTGGACTCTGGAGCCAGCCTGCCTGAGTTTGGATCGCAACTCTATCCTCACTGGCTGTGTGACTTTAGGAAAGTACTTGACTTCTCTGAGCTTTAGTTACCTCCTCTCTAAAGTGAGGTTATAATAGTACCTACCTCATAAGAATGCTATAAGAATTGAATGAATTAATATATGCCATAGAATAGTGTCTGATCCCTTAGATGTCTGTAAATGTCAGCTATTACTATTTACTTCTTAGTTTTAAGCTCAAAAAGATTCATCTCTTTCTCTTTATAGATTATTAACCAGGACTATTTACAGTTTTCTCTTTATCAGTGCAGGAATTAGTATGTGTGTACTTGTGTGTATGTATAGTGTGCTCCCTATTAGCCAGAATGACCCAATGAGTCACAGCAGAGTATGACGCTGACAGCCCCCAAAGTAATAAAACCTACAGAAATTGGATTACGGTGTCATTGAGTAGTTGCCTCCATCTCTTTATGACCGCAAGTTTTCCACATCCTGGCAAACTTCCTTAGTGTGTTTTGGATCAGAGCTCTGTGCCAGAACAACCCTTGATCTAAATTTACTTCCTATCTCAAGCCACTTGGCTTCAGACTTGGGCTTTACTTTTATCAGGTGTATTCAGGATTTTAGAAAGAAGCTCAAACCACAGTTTCTCCTGCACAAAGTTTCTTAGCATTTCTGGGACTCTTATTAAACCACACACGTCTGTGAAAATGATATATAATACTTTCTCTTAAGCCTAATAAAACAGCAACACCATTATTTCCTGAGTATTAGATAATCTTCTGGTTCCCCTTTCATACATGATATTATAATTGTGCCCCTCCTTAATGAATTCAAATTTCAGAACTTAGAAACAGTGGAAATAGAAAGCTTTGTAATTTGGACAGAGAATTTCAATGATGATAATGTTCTGAATGTATGTCCTGTGTCTTCTCCTGAAAGTAGGAAGTAACCTCCTCACAGAATGATTGGAGGTGAAGAACTTCCATCATTCCTTTCTACATGACCTTGGCAAAGGGCTAGCTCTGAAAAGAATTGGGAAATAGATCTTGTGCTGTCTTTTACACAATTCCTCCTTTTTCTTTCTCCTTCAAACTGAAGAAACGAGCTCTTGGTCTCTTTGAGCTTCACACTGCTCTCCAAGATAGCCTGCTCTCTAGAGCATGCAGACATAAGCACAATCTCATTAAGTTGAACATGATGCTAATAGGTTAGTTGTCTGAGAACATTTGCATTTTCAGGATATCAATAATCAGTCTCTGGTAATGGGATTTTGCACATCAAGGAATGATGGAAGGGCTTGACAGGAGGCTGTCCTAGGCTCTCTGAAAGCACATCATTGTGGGCAACTGCTCTACTGGTGTAGGGCTTTACAGTTTAAAGCACTTTAAAATGAATTTAACTTTTTACATTTCATTTAATCTCAGTAACAACCCTATGGGGTAAGCATTATTAATATACCTACTTTATGGATAAAAAAAATTGAGGCCCAGAATATTTAAGTGGTTTGAAGCTATAACCTCATAGATGTTGCTTCTCTCTCTACTCAGATGCTCTTATTGTTCTTTTGGGCAAATGGGAAAAGTAGACTTTCTGGGTCTGTTCTTCTACCTGCTAGGTCAAATACAAATAAAAAACAAGACACTCGATTCTTCCAGTTCACACGGGAGTTGTTTGTTTAAAAGAGCCTGGCACTACCTCTTCCCTCTCTTGCTCCTGCTCTCTCCATTTGACACACCTGCTCCCCTTTTGTCTTCTACCTTCATTGGAAGCTCCTTGAAGCCCCTACCAGAAGCAGACACTGGTGCCACGCTTCTTGTACAGCCTGCAGAACTGTGAGCCAAATGACCACTTTTCTTTATAAATTACCCAGCCTCAGGTATTTCCTTTATAGCAGCACAAAATGAACTAATACAGAGAGATTCCTTTCTGTCTTTGCATCTCTTAGCAACTTGCCTATGATGTGCATCACATTCTGATTTGATGCTTATTCAATAATAAAACTGTTTTCTTTTTCTACTGCCTTTGAGGAGAGGTTTTCTGGGTTGTGAGATTTTTATTTTTTTAATTATATTTTCCCAACATACTCGTGTCAGTTAGTCATCAATTCACTCTTTTTTTAAAAAAATGAAAATTCAAGTATTTCTCCAATATCTGAAATCTAAATTTACTCTTTGTAAATATGCATTTGTTTGTGTGGTAGTATTAATATTGCGTAAAATTTCATCATACGCCTTTCACTTAGGACAGTATTGTCTTTACTAGTCAATGGGAATTGTCATGCATTTGGCCTTCTTTTAAACCTCTTTTGTGAGAAAGAAAAGTAGCTCAAAGGGATCTGAAGAATGTGAGGTGTGCAAAATTTATTAGGCCCAGGGAGACCTCAGTATGAGACTTCAGTTCACTGATCCCCCACCCTACCATGCCCCTGGACCTGGGAGCAATTATTTAAAGGCATTTTGTTCTTTTTTTTCCTTCCCTGTAGTTTCCAGACTAGCTCACAAATTACCTAAAATGCTCCCACAAGTTGCACAACGTGATCCTCATGAATTATCTTCATCTTCCTGGAATTTGTGATACAAAGAACAATGTACAGCCAATCAATAGCTTACGTTATTTTAATGTAAACTCTTGGTAAACAAATTTAGGAACTGCCTTTTCTTTTTCCTTTAAAAACCCAACTTGTAATTGCTGCTAACCAGAGCATATATTCAGGGCTACTTGAATCTTTGTCTCCTGCATTACGGTCCTCAAGTTTAGCAATTTTGCTCTCAGTTTCTCTTCTTTAGTTTGATACTTGTCAGATAGGTCTATTTTTTTTTTTTACTTTTTTTTATTCTTCAGTTTTTAATGAATTTTCCCTCTTTAGCCATATACAGAACTAAAAAAGATGATGATGACTAGCTGAACACAAATGCCAAATCCGATCAACTCTTCAATAGGCACCATCAACCATAGAAGCATAGTCTAAAATTGGCCTTGGAGACCTCATATTAAATTATTTATATTCACCATGGTGTAAGTTCCCTGTTTTAATATTTTGGGGTTATATGTACATCCAGATAGGTCCAACCATGGCTGAAAATATTTAACTTCTGTGGCCAGTGGATAGTCTTCCATTGCTTCCTTTACTGGTAATTAGAAAAGACTGATTTTGCCTGGCTGGAGTAACAACTGTTTCCAACAAAAATTGCTTGACTCTAAGTCCAAAGTCCAACATGGGAATTAACACGGGTCACTGGGGAGAAACTTTGTATTGGAATAGATATGCTATGGGGATGTATTGTGTTAATATGCATTTGTTAACTGAATTCCACCTGAAGTTTAATCAGTCTTCAAAGTAAGGAGATGGATTAAATGTCATCTTTTTATGATAGACGATGAAAGGATTTTTTTCATCTCAGAATGATTTTCTCCTTTGGCATTTATTCTGGAAAGATAAGATCCACTTGGAAGCTAGTCTCTGTAGATTTACACATTTTCTGTATTGGAAAGCTCCACCATGTTTTTATATAAATTATTTTTATTGATGTTAATTGCAATTTGAATGAAAAGTTCTTCTTGGCTGCATTTCAGGGTCTGAAAAGTTTCACTGCAAGGCTTCTGAATATACTAATAGATCAAATTAGTATACAGACTAAACTGCATCTGTGTGTGTATGGAATGAAATATATGTGATTGGCTGGCTCATGAATTATGATTCAACTTCCACTTTTTATTATAATTATTGCATAGCTCTGCAATGACTAACTTTAACTAAAGATTATTCAAATCTTCTTTTTTAATGATTTTTTGGAAAGCGTAATAAATACCGTTGCATCACAATCATGACAAGCATTGACAAACCAGTGGAGTATAGTAAAATTAGTAAGTTTTTAATCAGATTCGGACTTAAACTTAGTTTTGTTATTTCTCAGTTGTGAGGCTTTATGAATCTCAATCGACTCATCAGGAAATGGAAAGAAGAATAATACATACTTCTTTAGGCTTGCTGTGAAAATAATATTTATAAAGTATCCATAATACCCAGCATAGTTAACTGCTAAAAAAAGTAGAATTTATTAATGTTGCTGCTGTTACAGAAGTGGTTGGAATGTAAACCATTTATGATTCTCCATAAAGTTATTCAATTTCATGATAACCAAATATGTAGTTAGTGTCAGTAAAATAGGATGGATTTGGCCAAGAAGGTCTAAAAGATTATAAATTCTTCTAAGATGCAATACAGTGCTTTGCAAGCTTTAATGTGCCTGTGAATCACTTGGAGATCTTGTTTGATGCTTATTCTGATTTAACAGGTCTGACTGGAACTAGAGATTCTGCATTTCAAACAGGCTCCCAGTGGTAATAATTTCCCTGGCCCACACGTCACACTCTGGATAACATGAGTCAGGTATTAGGCAAGCTCTCGTGACAATTGTTACAACTGCATAAAAGGCTGTTAGTTTCTTTTTAAGTTGATGCAGGAACCACTGTACCTATTTTTTTACACCTATCTACTATTGAAAACAGGATGTATTATCTTATATACTACTCTTTATTTTTAAATTATTTTTCCATTTGTCATCCACAAATTGCAGTTACAGAAAAGTTAAAATATATCAAACCCTCATTCTCTTGTCACTTAGCCTAAATTTTTTTTTAATCACTTCGTACTTGTATAGCTCATACCTAGCACAGTACTTGGCGCATAGTAGGTCATCAAGAGTTGCTTGTCGATTATTATGGGGTTTTTAAGCAGTGTTAGATGCAGTGGTTTTCTACCCTGGCTATACAAAATTACCTGGGAGCCTTTTAAAACATACTCATGCTTGGATGCTCCCCAGACCAATTAAATAAGCATATTTGCGAATGGGTCTTGGCATATTGTTAAAGCTCCCCAGGTGATTCCAATGCGCAGCTAGGGCTGAACCACTGAAATGAGTATGAACAAATAGCCAGACATTTCCTCTTAAAATCCCACCTCTACCTGTGGGCTCCTCCAGGTCATTTACATGATTTTCACTGCCCTGTTTCCTGCCTTTGTTCTGCATAAATGTTAAGAACTTCCTTCTACAAATTCAGAGCACAAAATGCCCCAGAGAGATTTTAATTTCTTAACTACCTCTTGCCAGTTTAGGATCTTTTTCTCATCATTCTCTCTTTTGAGTGGCTTTAAAAGACCATTATAATTTGTTTTATATTCATTACAAAAGTAATATATGCTTTTAAGTTTTTTAAAGTCAAGCAATACAAAAGTGTGAAGAAATCAAAGTAAAAAAATCTTCCTGCCTGCACATCTGTCATTCCCACTCCATTTAATAAAATCCCCCTGATTATCGGATTTTGTGTATCCTTCTGGAAATTTTGTATCTATATACCATCATATATATAGTCTTCCCTCAATATCTGCAGGGGATTGGTTCCAAGACCACCTCAGATACCAAAATCCACAGTTGCTCGTTTTTGATATAAAATGGCATAGTATTTGGGTTTTTTAAATTGGATCATTTGTCTTTTTATTATTGAATTTATTTTAATTTCAGAATATTACAGAGGTACAAACCCTTTGGTTACATATATTGCCTTTGCACCACCCAAGTCAGAGCTTCAAGAGTGCCCATCCCCCAGACAGTGCGCACTGAACCCGTTAGGTATGAATTTACCCATCCTCTCCTTCCCCCTCCCACCTGAATGGCATAGTATTTGCATATAACCTACATACATCCTGCCATATATTTAAATCATCTCTAGATTACTTCTAATATCTAATACAATGCAAATTCTATGTGAATAGTTGTTATACGGTATCGGTTTTTTAAAATTCATATTATTTTTTGTTGTTGTATTGTTATTATTTATTTATTGAATATTTTATATCTCAAGTTGGTTGAATCTGTGGATACAGAACCCACAGACATGGAGGGCCAACTGTATTCTTACATAAACACATCCCCCCCACACACACATACACACACAGACATACGTGCACAAGCACAATTATACCACATTATGTTGGCAGCTTGCTTTTTCATTTAACAACTTATACTGGAGACATTTTCATAATGTATCTCATACAGTTCTACCTTATTCTTTTTAAATGATACATAGCATTCTATCACATGGCTACTATAATTTACTTAACCAGATCCTTATCAAGATTCATGTAGAAAGTTTCTGGTTTGTAACTGCTATATTAAAATCAGTGTCACAATGATCATCCTTGCACATCTTTACATAATTTGGGCAATATATGTGTTGGACGTTTTTATACATGTAACTATCCAGTGTCTACTCTCACTGGCAGTTATTGGCAGTGTCCATCATCTACCCTCTTATGACACCTGAATATGTCAGCTGCTGCTGCTGCTGCTGCCTCCTCAGTGCCTCCCTGCACAGCTTGCTGATCCTCCCACCACAAGCTCAGTTGCAACCCATTGCTCAGATTCATCCTAAGAGGAGGCAAAAGGAAAGTAGAGCAGGAAGAAGAAAGAAATATTGATTATGCTCCAGTTATTGCCAGACCCTGTTGTCCTCAAAACAATTATAAAAAGTGGTTATTATTACCTAGGTTTTATAGATGATAAATATGGGCAACAGAAATTAACTTATTCAGGCAAGTAGGGGTGGAATTAAGATTAGAAACCCAGGTTTGTATGGTTCCCAGTACTTAACAGTCAAAGTTGTCTCTCTTCTCTTTCTCTGCTGTTATAATTGGGTCCTACTCACTGTGAACAAGACAAGAGTGACCACTGGGCTCCCTTATCATTTTCTGAATTGCAGTCTCTCTCCTTATTATTCTCAGAACTGGTCAGTATTAGATCCTTTCATGCTTGTGCCTTGTTCCTGTGCCCATCTCTCTTCCATTGCTTCATGTGGTATTCTAAATGTCATGGTCTAGGGACCAGCCTTCTGTGTCTCACATATTTTAGGGCAAGAAGTTACTGTAGTTTTGCTAAAGTGCATGATGGGGGTGGAGGTTTTGTGGTGTTTATAGGATATGACATGACATTTGAGTTTCTGCTGCGTGGGGTTTTGTGTTCAGCCTAGGTTCTCTTAAGAAAGGTACTTTACCCAATAAGGGCATGCACTATAAAAGCTCCTCTTTGTGGAGAGGAAAACAAAAGAGTCATATAAGTCATAGATGCAGAGATAGGAAACAAAGATAGATGGCCAGCAAATAGAAAAGGGTGCCAGTCTCCAGTAACAAATACTAGTAGCTGGCATTTTGCAAAGTGTTTTCCAGGGAAGATATGCCTCCTTTGCAATGCCAACGGTGAACCTTGAGCAAGGGCATTGGAAAAACTAAGAATTTTCTGATGATTTAATAATGAAATCATCAATACTAGGAAAACAATATCCCAGCACAGAATAGCCTTGAGTAAGACTAGCTGAAGACACACAGAAGAGAAATCCATTAAAAAAAAAAAAAAAACTATTCTCCTTTTCAAATTAGGCTAAGTTTTTACCAGTTCTTTAGGGAGAAGGAATTGAAACTTCATTCTAATAATTAACCCATTGTGAATCATTTGCTTTTTTCTGAGAAGCCTACCTCCTTGAACGGTTACATTGTCACTCACACGAAGCCTTAAGAATGGTGGGTGGTGCAGCAAAGCAAACAAAGTTTTGATATAAAGCAGCCCAGGTTCAAATTCTGGGGTGGCACTCAATTATCTATGTCAGATTGTATTTTCCAAAGATGACCACAACAATCTCTCCAGCCCTTATGTTCTAGACCTCAATAACCTCACATCAAGAGGTGGAGTCTAATTACTCTCCACTTGAAAATGGGTGGATATGTGACTTTCTTATAATCAAGAGAATATGGCGCACACTGTGTGACTTCAGAAGCTAGATCAGAAAAGGTAATGTGACTCCTACATTGCCTGAGGAAACAATTGTGCTAAAATCCTGAGCACCATATTAACATTCTAACTGTCCTGCAGCCACCATGCTATGAGGAAGCCCAAACTGCTCACAAGGAAAAGGGTTGTGACAATATAAATACAGAGAGAGAAAGAGAGAGAGAGAGAGAGAGAGAGAGGAGAAGGGATAGGGAGTAGAGTGGTTAGTGGTTATAGATATTTAACAACTGACTTTTTAAGTATGTATTTATTTATATTTCAGAGTATTTATTTATATTTCAGAGTATTACAGGGATAAAAATGCTTTGGTTACATAAGTTGCCTTTGCACCACCCGAGTCAGAGCTACAAGCATTCCCATCCCCTAGACAGCACACATTGCATCCGTTAAGTGTGAATTTACCCATCCCCTCTTCCCTCCTCCCACCTGCCCGACACCCTATGAATACTTCCATATGTGCACACAAGTGCTGATTAATTAGTACCAACTTAATGGTGAGTACATGTGGTGTTTGTTTTTCCATTCTTGTGATACTTCACTTAGAAGAATGAGCTCCAGCTCCATCCAAGAGAATACAATCGGTAGTTCACCATTTTTTATGGCTGAATAGTACTCCATGGTATACATATACCACATTTTATTAATCCACTCATGTATTGATGGGCACTTGGGTTGTTTCCACATCTTTGCAATTGTGAATTGTGCTGCTATAAACATTTGAGTGCAAAAATTAAAAAAAAAAACAAAAAACACCTGACTTTTTAGGGGGAAAAAAGCCCTGATTGGTAGCATTTGCTGATTTCCATAGGTGAATATTCCCACCATGGCCAACTTCAAGCTACTGACGTGACACCGCTATACACAGCGTCAGGGAGAGCTGAGTAGTAGTACACCATTATGTCATGTTTCCATTATACAAATGCAAGAGACATAAATAATTTCAAAAGCATAGTTAACAATAAAATGTAAGCAATATACAATAGTAAAATGTGGGGTGTTGAAAATTCATTACCTTCATTTTAGGTATAATTTATTTATTTTTAAGTTTACTTTATTTTTTAATACTGACTATATTTAACAATTGGCAAAATTCCGAAAGATTTAGCAAGCAGCTCTCACCAGCTAATAGGAGACATATCTACCACTTCACTGGGAAATTGGTTAATAATTCCTTTATCAGCAGCTACAATAGACCTCAAAGGTCTTTCCAGCAGTTATGTCACAGATGTGATCTAGTTATGCTGAGATATTGATCTCCTACACGGTGCAGTAGGGCCTGGAACATTTAGAGTCCTCGAAGAGTCACCTCTGGCTTAAAGTAGCCTCATTCATTTAGCCCCTTGGAAGGGACTATTTCCTGTTATGCCATACCATGAAAAAGATGGAGAAGCACTGCTTCGGAATACCCCCTGCCTTCTTTCAAGTCATTGGTATTCTTTCTTGAACCATCATCCAAACATATAGTGACTAAAATGTATCTTTTTCTATATTTTTTATGTATATGATAATTTAAAAGTACAGTCGGACAAATAACAAATATGTGCTATATAGGCTGTGGGAGCATTTAAGGGAAGAATACAATGAAATTCCAGTCCTGCAGGGATCTATAATCTAGTTACAGAAATAAAATTAAAACTTCAAACAACCACAAAAGCAATAAAAGACAGTAGATATGTGTAATAAAAAGCTAGGTAACATAGCATAGACTGTAACTGTCATAGAACTTCAAAGAAGGAGTTGAGAAAACAAAAGGAAAGCCATCTGATTTTATGCCCTCAGTTTACAAATATAGGATTCCAAGTGATTATTAGCCGGTGAGTAGAAAGTGAGACTGGGTCCATCATCCCCTCAATCTGCTCAATAACTGAGCACTTATCATGTCTGTACTCTGTCCTCAGGGTGACTTCTCCATTAGGTACAGGAGGTACAGTGCCTACAGCTCACAAACATGTATAAGCTTTTTTTTAAATCAGAAGGGAAAAAAATCTAACTTTAAGTCACAGAAAAGCCTTAATATGTAATATTCATACATTTGTCTTTATACCCAATGGAATCATAAAATATAATTTGTATTATTTTCTTATGGAGCCCAGGAAGGCAAAAGTGCCTCAGGCCCACGAAAGTTATAATAAGGCCCTGACCTAATTTCAGCCCCAAGGAAAGATAAAATGTTGAACAATGTAGACAAGGTCCTGCTTTTGTGAAGCTTTCATTCTCTTAGTGGGAGAGACCAATACTGAGCCAATAAACAAATCAATAAGCCAGATAATTTCAGTCAGTGATAAAGATTATGATAAAATAAAACAATTTGAGTGATAAGGTGAGGTTCTTCCAAAAAGGCCTTTCTGAGGATGAGAAATTAGAGTTGAGCCTTGAATGATAAGAAAAAGCCAGTTTGATATAAAGATCTGAAGGAAGAGCTTTCCAGGCAGAAAGGACCACATGGGCAATAGCTCTGAGCAGGAATGAGCTTGGTGCATGGAGGAACCCAAAGTCCGCTGGGCTGGAGTGTGGAGAGAGAGGGGAGGAGGGGCGCAGGAGAGGGGAAGGTAGCAGGAGTGGCTGGTGGATGGAGGCTTGAGCCATGTGAGAGCAATGAATTCTGTGTTGAGCACCATGGGAAACCACTGAAGGTGTTCAAGCAGGGGAGAAACAGGAGCTAACACACATTACACAAAGATCACTCTGTGCTCAGTGTGGACAATGGCCAGAAAGTAGGGTGGGAGGGATGGGAAGATCCAGTTAGAAGCCTGTGCATTAATGCAGGTGAGCAAGGATGATTCTTATGCCAGGGTGGTAACATTGGAGATGGAAAGAAAAGGATGGGTCCGAGATGTATTTTGGATGTACGGCAGCAGGAATGGATACTGGAAGGGTGGGAAAGAGGATATCAAGAGTAGTGAGGAGCCAAGAAATCATCATGCATTTTGAAGAATGAATCATTTCATAAAGAAAATAAACTCTGTTTTTCACCAAATTGAAGAGAGCTTAATTTAGATTTAGACTATGAAAATACACCAAAATTAATGGGATAAAATGTATGAATGCCTCAATTGTAGTTATTTATAATGTTTTGGTATTTGGAAGCTATTAAAGGAGGAGTAATCTTTAGGTTCATATCGTTTATGAATCAGAAGATGAATTGCATTATAACAGTTTTAATTGTTCTGCAGTATATTTTATTGAAAATATTTTGTGGATAAATGAGCCACAAGGGAATGCCCAATTTTCAATACAGAGAGCATTCAACAAATGAAAATAATACATAAGAAGAAACAAAAGGAAATTGTAATGAGTATTTCAAGAAGCACTGAAATAATTTTTCTGAATTAAATTTTATAATTTGAACCCATTATGTGAAAATTTAGCAAAATGGAATGGATAAAAATGTTTAAATTAATAGACTGTATATGTGCTGTAACCATGAGAATCAAACTGGTAGATGTCAATATGAACTTCAGAGTGTGTTTAATGTCTCTAAGCCCCTGATTCTTGAAATGTCATACTTCCCAATTTATAGGATAAGACTAAGTAAATAATGGATGAAACAGAGTTCATAATCTACTACCTAAATGAAAGTAGTATGTTTCAGAGATGTGGTCCAAAAATGTTAAGCAAACTAGTTACTAAGTCAGTTTTACTCAAATTATTCTTTTAAACTAATTAGCAGGATGAACCAGATTGTAGAACAAAAGTTTTAAACTGCCTATGAAAGCAAACAACTTTCAAAGAATGTTCAGGCTACTTTCACAGTGTTGGAGTTTACAGAATAATTAAAGTTATATCTCTTATTACATTTAATATCTAGATATGTAGAACTGTATACTCTGGAATTCTGAGAAATCATAGATCTCAGCCAGTCCACTAACTATTCAGAAAAAAAAAAAGAAATAAAATTAGAAACTGACATAGGCTGCCAAATTTTCATTTATTCATATGAGAAATTAAAAAATCAAATAAAAACTACTACATTTACTATTAAAATGAGTTCTTAAAAGACATTTTTATACCATACCTTTATAAAAAAGCTCACTGTATTGTTCATATATCTCTATTTTTTGACAGACTATTAAAAATAAGTTTACTTAATATAATAAAATTTACAGCAATATTTCTTTTATATCTTGTTCCTTTTTCTTCTTGAAAACATGGATTCCATAAAACATGGGTTCCCTTGACATACCTTTTATTTATTTACAACTATAATTATACCTAACACAAATTGTTCTGGTTATTAAAGTGGTTTTAGCAGGGTCTCCAGGTCATTTTGTACCCCATGTTTATGCTAATATTAACTTTTAAAAATCTGTAGAGTTTTCCATAGTTGAGATTAGTCTCTCTTCATGAGGATATTTTGTGTTTAGTTATTCTTTTAACAAACATCACTCCATATAATTCTGTGTCTCGTGAGCTGTCCAAGGCTGACATAACTGATCAAAAGTGTAGGAAGGGATTTTAGAGGCAAGTAGAGGAGGTCTAGAGGACCTAGAATCAGGGAAAGTGACGAGGGGTTAGCATGGGTGCCATAAAATAAAACTGGAAGTAGCATTTTATTCAAATGCAAGATAAAAAAGAACTGTGCTGACGTTGACAATGGTATTAATAGTTAAACTCTCATGATGATGAGGAAGCAGCAGGCAATAATGAGTCATGAGAACAGAGGCTTCTGGGAACGACTTTGGAGGGGGCCATTTAATTCCTTATTATAATAAGTTCAGGATTGAAAAAGAGATTCTGAGCTCTATTTTTTCTCTCTCCTCTCATTCTTGGGGCTTCGACTCCTTTAACCCACTTCAGCCGAGGAAAATGTTTTGGTCTCCTGATATAAACTTGAGAGCTGACGAGGGAGGTTTCAGAAACCATGAATTGTTCTAAAGAACGTACATGAAAACTTATAAAATGATAGGGAATTAAAATAAAAAATACACCAAAATATTAAACTTTATTATCTCTGGACAAAGGAATTACACGCAATTTTTATTGTTTTCTCTCATCTTATCTGTATATTCCAAATGTTCTATAATAAGCATGTATCAATTTTATAATCACAAGAAAAATGTCATATATGTGAAAAGAAACCCACAAAACCCTGCTAGTGTGGACTGATAAAATTGAAAGTAGTTGGCAGTGAAAGTAGAGTAATTTCCCACAAAAAGTCTTCATATTTTAAACATTAATGGAACAGTGCCTTTAACTATTATAGGAGGGTGCCTGGTGGATTACATATGTACAATATTTGCTTTATCAAAAACAAAAACTTCTGTGAAGCAATTACATTTAATATACTAAATTCATGTGACATTATAAGTCTTAAAAATGAGGCAATGTGAACGGTGGTTGGGTTTGCTTTATGATAGGGGAAGCACTTTAAGGAAAATAATGTGGGAGAAGTCACAATGTAACAATGTTTTCAGCAACTTCCTTGCAAAGTACAACTCTAGGATGAATGGGATCCTATTAGAGGTGTAAGGAGCCATCAAGTTTGAGGTGAGTCCACTGCAATGGCGGGCACAATTTCAAGAGAGTCCCTTTGGCCTGAGTGCAGAGGTCCCTGAGGCACTCCCCAGCACCTGGATCAATGTAATTATGTCTTGGCCAACTCGAAATGTAACTAGATTACTGAATATCCTAATCATTTGGAAATCAATATAGAGACATTTACACTCAGCCTTAGAGAGGGATTGAGCTGTATGGGAGATTATACAGCCGATTTCCTCTGGAGATCTTTGGCCTATATTTCTTTAAAGTATTATTTTAGATATTAAAGAAAAATGTCTTTGCCATTGAATACCCAGAATGACCCAATACTATGTTTATATGTAATCTGAACTGGGATTAAGTGAAGGTGGAATTTGAGTGACTTATCAAAAAGGCACCTGTGCTTGAATGTTTATTGCAGCACAATTCACAATTGCAAAGATGTGGAATCAACCCACATGCCCATCAATTCATGAGTGGATTAATGAAATGTGGTATATGTATACCATGGAGTTCTATTCAGCCATAAAAAAAAAAGATGAATTAATGCCTTTTGCAACAATTTGGATGGAACTGAGATCATTCTCCTAAGTGAAGTGTCTCAAGAATGGAAAAACAAACCCCACAGGTACTTGCTATTAAACTGGAACTAACCAATGATCACACATGTGCACAGAGGGAAGTAAAACTCAGTGGAAATCAAGCAGGGGGAAAGGGGAGGAAGGGAGGGGCAAAAACCTACCTAATTGGTATCATCGACACTGTTTAGGTGATAGGCACCTCTATAGCCATGACTCAAGCATTACAAAAGTGATCCATGTAACTAAAAACATTTGTACCCCCTTAATATTTTGAAATAAAAAAAGAAAACACACACACACATTTAAATAAAACTAGCATCAAAAAATTCTTTAATGTCTTCAATTCTTTTATTTGAAAACAAAGTTGAATACTTTATGGCATAAAATGCCACCACTGAGAAATTGATTTGATTTCTTTAATATTTATTTTTTAGGGAGAACATTAAGTGCTTACATTAAGCATCTCTACTTGTCTATGCATCTGTGAAAAGATGGCAGTTTTGACTCTTTTGTTTAGGGAAAAACACAACAGAAACCCAATGATCTCCAATTTAAAGGCCAAGAAAAAATAATCACATATGTCAGAAGCAGAAATGACAATTCTGCAGAGAAAAGATTTATAGAACAACCAAACTCATAGGACTTCACCCCAAATGGCAAATAACACAGCCTCACTTCCACTAGACAAGCAAGTTATTTAATCTATAAGCAATGTCTGTTCCCTGTCAGTGTAAGGACTGTGCTAGGTGGGAATTTAAAAGTTTGGGGTTATTGCAGCATCATCAACTCATAAGACATTAGAACTGGAAGTGTCTTTAGAGAATCTTGGTTTTTTTTTTTAATTTTTAAAAATGTTTTATTTGTTTATTTTTTGGTAGAGTCAGAGTCCTACCATGTTGTCCAGGCTGGTTTTGAACTCCTGGCCTCAAGCAATCCTCCTGCATTGGCCTCCCAAAGTACTGGGATTATAGGCATGAGCCACCACCCCAGCCTACTTTTTGTTTTTTTTGGTATTTATTAGATATGAATCTACCTTCTATAGTTTGGACAGATTTCCACAAACCTTTCTAGAATTATTTTAGCACTGCTAAAACCTCTTATAAGCAGTAAACAATTGACTTACACATTGTAAAACATTAAATTGACCAACCACTTTCTCTTCTCCTTCCTTTGTTGAATAACACAGTTATTATTTTGTGCCCTGTGAGCTCTGAGCTAAAACTCAGAATAAAGCAGTGCCAAGAACTGTGATTAGTGATGTCAAGTGAAGGGGCTACTATTGTCAAATATTTCTTCCTTGACTGAGAAAGGTGGGAAGTCAATCTTGTTTAGTATGATCACCCTAGTGATGCTACCCTGGATAATGAAAAATTACACTTTATTTGGAGTCAGAAGATCTCCTAACATTAACTGGAGCCAGATAGCTTTCTAGGACAGAACCTTGGAGCAAACTTCAAGTACCCAGAAACATTATTACTTGTGCAGATGTTGACAACACAGTCAAAACTGCCTGGCATTTATGAAAATCAAAATCAATTTTGTACTAAACCAAGAGACCATAAAGGCTTTACTTCAGTGGATGATTTCTTAGCTGTATCGTTCATTTTGTGAATACGGAGGTGATTAGCTTTGTTCATGGAAGACAAATCCCTATTGTGAAAGGACAAGGAATCTTTCCTCCTTTTGACTGTGACACCAATCAGTTCTAATGCGAACTGTAATTCTTCAGTGCCCTGTAATTTTCCTAAAAGCTTCCAGATTGGAAAATGCTGCTCAAACTGACGGCTTCTTTCTCTCTTTGTGTATTTGCACAGCAGGCAGATGTAGAAGTGACAGAAATGTGTCCTGTCTCATTACTTAATCTTTTTGATGGATATTGTGCTAAAAGATCCTATCTCTTTATTGTACAAAGCTGAAGAAAGGCCCTCCTTGCTGTCATGGTTACTACATGTCAGTACCGGAATTTTAAATTGAAATACATTGTCGTTGGTGAGAGCTTTTCTGAAATCTCCATCTAACATTGTCCCTGTCATTGATAACTCTGCAGTAGGATGTCTGTATATATTTCAAAATGTCCAATTCCATTTTCTTAAAGTGATTATGAAGTCGCTGGATGGTCAAGAAAAGTATAAAATTCAGTCGTTCGAGAATGAAATTGCCTTTATTCAATCTTTTCAGTTAATATCTTGTATTTTTGCTATTCTTTAGAAAATATTAACTATTTCAGTAAACATTTCCCCAGGAAGCTCAATTAATTCCAATCATTATTATTTTAAACCTTAGGATTCTTTACAAAAATGTAGCATTCACTGAAACAGCATTCTATTGTACTGTTAGCCAGTTAACTTCCTCAGGTTTTGTATAACATTGTCTCTTAGTGCTCTCTCTAGTCATTATTTAGAATTCAATAAAGTTTATCTACATGACGCGTTTAACAGATATAGCATTATAATCAGTTTTGACATGATGAGTTAAATAATATTTTTGTTTAGGTGATAAGTTTTGAATTAATTTATTTGAAAGCATGCATTACCCAAAATTATCTTAAAGTATTTCTGAAAAATTATGCTATTGTATCACCTATGGCTTAGTATTCAGCATCTATAAACTACCATTGAACAATCACAATATTCTTTCTAACTTTTAGTACTCCCCCTCATCTCCCTTTGGAAATGAACACATTATCCCAATTTTAGAAAGGAAGAAATGAGTCAGGATGATTTTAGAAATTTGTAGGCTCAAGTATGTGTTTATATTTTTCTGTTTATATTTTCACTGTAATAACTGTAGTATTTTATTTTGAAAAATGGACTTTCCGAGAGGAGAGAGTAATATGAGTCCAATTATAACCACTGTTCCTTTGCAAACAGAGACTATATAACTGTTTTATGGTAAGCATATTGCAATATTAAGAATTCATATTTGTGCTTGAGCTGCATAAAACTTGGTTGCATAAAACAATATTGCTTTGGTGATCTAATAAACAAAACTTTCTAAACTTAAATGTAGAGAGGTATATTTTGTTTCCTTGATCTGGTAAATACTTCCAGATAATCATTTATACTTCCATTTTTAATTTTTTAATTTGTAAAGATAATGCTATACTCTGTTGTTCTGGTGCTTTAAGACACCTTATTCTTTGGGTGAGAGATGTGTTCTGACCAAGCTGGGCAGTCAGTCATTCCATGATTCGGCTAGCCATCCCACTGCCAGTCGTCATAGCCTCATTTCCCTGGATTTTATGAGTATATGGGCATTTAAAATAGTGAGACACGCTGGTCAGTCTTGACTATTTTGAGCAACTTCCTTCTGTTTCTTATAGAGGGGTGGGTAGAGTGGAGTGGGAAAGGAGGCATTTTTTTTCAACAGGTTCCATAAGCTACAAATTAAAATACGTTAGCTTTCTCTCTCTCTTTAATAGATTTCTTATAAGGATAATCACTGAGCCAGGTTCTGACCTACAGATTACTCTGCACAACAGGCGTGTATGTGTGAATTAAACCCTATGAAATATTATCAAAACTGGCGTAAGTGGTTAATATTTACTTAGTTTACCTGCCCATATTTATATGTAAATATACAATTTTCATTACTTGTTACTCCATCTTGTATCTCCAAGGTTCATCTAAAAACATGTCCTGCTTGGAGATCATTCTTTAGTAGTTGCTTTAATACAGTTTTGTAGGTGATAAATTCTCTGTATTTTTCTTTGGCATGAAGATATCTTTACTTTGCTTAACTCTGAATAATATTTTCACTGACATAAAAAATCAATTATTTTCTTTCAGTCCATTGAAGAGATAATTATATTTTTGTCTGATAAGAAGTCATCTCTTACTATAATTATTGCTCTTTTGAAAACAGTATATCTTTCTTTCTGGTTGCTTTTATCTCTTCATATTTGATTTTCGGTGGTTTTGCTATGCTACGTATAGGTGTAGATTTCCTTATATCTTTCATGCTTGGACTGCTTATATCTGTAATGATGTCTTTCATCAGTTTTTAGAAAATTCACTGCCATTATCTTTTCAAATATTGCTTGTGCTACATTCTTTCTCTCCTTCTTATGGGACTGCAGATAGATGTACATTTATCCTTTTCATTGTAGTATCTATGTCTCTTACTCCCTCTCTTTGGTACATTTAATCATTTGTGGGGTTTTTTTTATTTTTTACTCTGGATAGTTTCTTCTGACCTCCCAGTTTACTGATTTGCTTTTTAATTGTGCCTAATCAATTGTTATACTCATCCACTGAGTTCTAAATTCTAGTTATTAGAATTTTGAGCCCTAAAATTTCTATTTTATTCTTTTTCAAATATGTATGTATTTTTTTTTGTATTCCAGTTTTTTGTTGAAATTGTCAGTCACATCTTTATCTCATTGAATGTAACCAACATACCGGTAGTTATTTTAAAGTCTATTTAAAGTCTGTATCTATTAGTTCGAACATATGGAGCAACCTCGATGGGTCTGATTAATTGTCCATTGTTTCTGCTGATTTATATGTGTGTTTTCTTGTCTTTTTGTGTGCCTAGTTTTCATTGATTGGATTCCAGATCCTTTGCTTGAAAAATTGCTTGTAGAAATAATTTGAGGCTTAATGTTGTTTTTCTCTGAAAAAGATTTTTGTTTGCATCTGCCATATATCTGTCTGATAGGGAAAATAACCCACCCCAGAGTCCCATGGCTGAACTCACTGCTGATTGGATGCTTTTTGGATCCCATTGCTGATTGGATATGTAAAGCTTGCTGCTGATTGGATGTAAAGCTTGTTGCTGATCGGATACTTTTTGAATCCCACCGCTGATTGGATAACTCCTCATGCTCATAGTTGATTGGTTGTGTGTAACCCCAAGAAGTGTATAAAACTGGAGGAGAACAAGGAAGCGGTGGTCAGAATTTGGTGGTGTGCCCCTCTGAGCCCGCTGGTGAAGTAAAGGCTGATTCTCCGACCCTCTGTGTGCTACTTGGTTCTTTCCCTGGTCAATAGCTGTAACACTTGCTGTAACATGTTGGCACTGTAATCTCTAGTCTGGTATTACCTTAATTTTATCAAACTTGATGACTTGACATTGGGCCACAGTCCATGTGGGGAAGTTTACTCTTGGTGTATCCTCACTTGTATGATTAAGTCATTTGAGGTCAACATCCAAACGTAGGAATTTACTAGTTTCCCCACTCTTGGTGGGCACCAGCTTTGTCTTCTGTCCTCGAAGCCCCGTGAAGCTGACAAAAATGTTGATTAGTAACTGAGCAGCCTCTTTTGGAATCAACAGTTGCCCCAGGAAAATAATTTGAAATGCTGGGCTTATGTCTCTGCCTTTTCATCCTCTCCTGAATCTCGACCTAGTAAATCTTCAGTATCTTCTTATGTCTATGATGACACCAAGTTTTTTCCCCATCTTTTCTAGATGGCATCTTACTGAGTGCTGGTCTGAATTATCTGATTTTCCATTAGCAAAAGTGTAAGTCTCAACTCTTTTTACCCTCGTATGATCTTACAGTTCGTATCATCTAATACAGCCCTTTATGATATAGATAATATAATTATGATTTTTTAACACTTGTTTCACATTGGGAACTTTTATTTTCCAATGAAATTGTTCATTTTATGTATTTGTCTGTATGTTGCCCGTGTACCATCACCCACCCCATGTTCAACTTAGAGCTGAAATGTAAATTAACACAATTATATACTTGTTTAGCTTGATATTATAAATTCCAGAGTCAATCAACATAGGAAGAAATTGGTTTTATTCTTATTTGAAATACATATTTATGGTAGAGATTAATTAGGTTTAAGAAACTGAAGCTTTTCGGCTGACCCCGGTGGCTCACACCTGTAATCCTAGCACTCTGGGAGGCCAAGCTGGGCGGATCACTCAAGGTTGGGAGTTCAAAACCAGCCTGAGTCCAAGAGCGAGACCCTGTCTCTACTAAAAATAGAAAGAAATTAATTGGCCAACTAAAAATATATAGAAAAAATTAACCGGGCATGGTGGCACGTGCCTGTAGTCCCAGCTACTCAGGAGGCTGAAGCAGGAGGATCGCTTGAGCCCAGGAGTTTGAGGTTACTGTGAGCTAGGCTAACACCACAGCACTCTAGCCAGGGCAACAGAGTGAGACTCTGTCTCAAAAAAAAATAAAAAAAACAACTGAAGCTTTTGTATTATTTGTTATTGTTATTTATATTATTGCTGTTCTTATATGTTTACTGCCTTGTAATCATCTTCCTTTCTTGTCCTTTGTTCCTACCACACCTTTCCAGCACCTTCACTTGATAAGCCATTCATACTCATTGATTAACCTGTCCTGCCTACATTTCTTCTCAGTGGGTCTACTCCTAGGCCTCTGGCAGAGCTGGAAAACCCAACCCTTGCCCACTTCCTGGCCATAAACCTGGGATACGTGAGGACACATGGAGCAAATTGGACCAACTAGATACTCTCTCCAGAGAGTTATGAATTAGGTTCTAATTCATTTTGTTAAGTAATGGGGTTGAAAAAATGATATGAAAAGTACTAAAGCAGCCATGTCTCTAACAGACACAAAAACTCCATCTGCAGAGGAGGAATAGGCAAAATCCGGCAGATACCATGAGATAAGCGAAGAAGAAAGGCAATGCCACCCCTGAGATAGAGTTTCCTGTTCACTTTCTGAATTTGATTTCACTGTGACAACTAACTGCACAAAGCATTGTGAGATATTTTTTTAATCATTCTATTAATTACCCCCAACACATTTTTTTTTTTGCTTCCAAAGATTAGTATAGGTGTATTCTATTCCTTGTAATTTAAATAATTTTCACCAGACCATATCTTGAATTTACTTTTTGTCATTTGGTTTATTTTTACCTCTATCTGCATGAATAACTGAAAGTTTATTATATCTTTTTTGGAGAGTTCCCCAAATAAAACACCATGCTTTAGTCAACTCATTGGGTTTCAGACAATCCTTTCCAAGCATATGCTATTATGTGACCTTTTATCCAAAGATAAACTTTCAGATATAGCTCCTAAATGAGCCAATATAAAATGCCTTTGAAAAATCCGAAGGAAAAGAAGCTTCATAAATCTCTCCAACCCTTGATTCATGCTGCATTGTTTGTGATTAACCACATAAGGAATTAAGTCACGAAGTCCATGATGGAATCATCTTCTTGAAAGAGCACTTTACAGAGTGTCCTACCACGGGATTTTTTCCTTATAACTTGTGAAAATGTTCTAAAAAAATAGCCTCAATATGGGGGGATTTTATGTTAGTTTAAGTGTGTGCAGAATAAGCCAGCTATACTTTAAAATATACTTCTTGGAAATAACAGGATTCATGCGGTAACTTGTAATGCATGGAAAAATGATGGGAATTTTGTGCTGTTAAGTAGAGATTTCAGAATATTATTCTTTTTTCTCTATTTACTGAAAAACCAATGCTACTTATTTTCAATAGGTAGGGGAAAATTGAACTTCAGATCTTTTGATAAGTAAAATTTTACACAGCACAGCCTCTTCTTGAATACCAGGAATTCTAACCACTAGACGATGTGGGAGACAATGTACAGCCCCTTCTTGAACTAGCAGACCCATGAGTTGTAATAGAAGACAAAGAGTTTACCATCTTCTTGGGAAGAAAAAGCATAGATTCATGAAATAATAGCGAAGACAGTATTTATTATGCATCCAGAATCACATGCTCATACAATGAAATCTAAATTGTGCCTAATGGACTGAGACCACATGAAGTGTTAACCATATGAAGTACTGTAGACAATAAGACCAAGAAGACCTGGGAGAAAGATAATTATTGTGATCTATAAGCTTTCCAGAGGAAAGTGTCCTACAGTAAGGGGAATTAAGAAATAAGCCAGGTGTGCTTCCCCCCAAAGATACAATGTAAATAAATGATTTAGCCATTTTTAATGGTTAAATCAGCAAACAAAATGCAAAGTATGAGGGACTTTCAAGAAAGTATAAATTGGGAAAACCCAGGATGGGAAAGACAGTGGAAGAAATGATACTCTGAAGGATTTGAATGTAAACCACAGAGAGTACAGTGCCTCCTGAGGTGAGTGCCGTGGGGAGTAGATAGAGATCCTATTATCAAGCTTGAGACCAAGCAAAAGCAAACTATTAGCTGCTGTTGCAGCATTTGTCCTTTCATCAGATTTTCCTGGGTAGCTTATACTATAGTCTTAAGTTCTTGTCTTTTGCTGCTCTTCTTGACTGCCTTATCGTTAGTATTTGAGGGAGACTTGAATTTGGGGAACACGCTCAATATTCCAAATAAGGCTGGTTTGGCAAGTCCCTCTTCCACCACGTTCACACTCAGCTTGGTAATGAAGCTGCAGAAGATGGGAGGGGAAGAAGGGAAACTATCATTCCTTCCCACACCACTTGGCTGGGCCAGTGGTTCCCAAGACCCATTACATAACCATAATCACTTGTGGAACTTTCTGCATATAGAAGTGCTCCCCACTACTCTAAAATTCTGATTAGGTAGCTCTGGAAGAGGAAGAAGAAATGACTATCAACATTGTAACAAATAGTTTATTAGCAGTTCTCATCAGCAGCCAAAATTAATACCTATAATTTAGGTTCAAGGAAGTGGAGAAATACACATTCAAAACAAGGTTACTTTTTTCAACAGATGCCTGTATTTGTACTTCTTTGAATTAGTTCCTTCTCTTTCTGACACTTTCAATTAAGGCTTGATCGTCAATCTGATAGATTTCAGCCATGTGGATGTTTAGCACTTAACAGGTGTCTTAAATAGTATTACCTAATAAGTGTTTTAAGTGTTTGTTGAATGAATCCTTCAAATCTGATGCCAGTGTGCATGATGGTTGATTTGGGATGTCAACTTGACTGAATTAAGGAACACCCAGATAGCCGGTAAAGCATTATTTATTCTCAGTGCTTCAGTAGGCACTGAACCTGTCCCTCTACTGCTGCACTGGAAACTCAGGTGGTTTTGCTTTTAATTAAGATTATTGGGCTGTCCCAAGTGTGCTTGTGCGAGGGTGTTTCCAGATGAGACTGTGTGTGAGTCAGTGGACTGAGTGGGGAAGATCTACCTTCACTGTGGGCTGCAACCATCCAATCAGCTGGGGTCCACATGGAACAAAAGGTGATGAAAGGTCAAATCTGCTCTCTCTTCTGAAACCAGAATGCTTTTTCTTCTTTTGCCCGTGGACATCAGAACTCCAGTTTCTCTGGCCTTCGAACTCTGGGACTCATGCTAGCAGCCTCCAGGACTCTTGGGCCTTCAGCTTTGGACTAAGAAGTATGCCATCAGTTTCCTCGGCTCTGAGGTATTTAGACTTGGACTGAGTCACACTACCAGCTTTCCTGATTCTACAACTTGCAGACGGCCTATCATGGGGCTTCTCGGCCTCCATAAACAAGTAAGCCAATTCCCCTAATAAATTCCTTTTTATCTCTCTTTCTCTCTCTCTCTGTCTTATTGGTTCTGTCTCTCTGGAGAACCCCCTGAGTGCGTAGATATTATTGTTTTCAATTTTAAGTTGAGAAACCTGAAAACTTGAAACTCATTTAAATTACTCAGTTACGAGCAGTAGCCCTGGGGATTTTGTGTTTAGGTGAATATAGTATTTCACATATACCAGTTTACTTTACTTATAGATTTCCATCAACTAAAAGAATGAGAATAGCATCTGTCATCTCGCCGTTATAGGCTACTTAAGGGGAAATGGGAAAGCTACCCTTAAACCTAACTGTCATCCATAATTTGTTTTAGGCCAGCTCTGAAGAAAGTACTTCTGATGGATGTATCAAGCATTTGCTGATTATCTTCTTCTACCATCCTCATTTTAAACATCATAATATACTAAGGCAGTTTAGTAACTTTAGCTACAAATAAAAATAACATGTTCCCATCTTCTCTCTATTCACCCAGTTTCTACACCAACTTTAATTTTCTTTATAGCACTTTAACCTTATGCTCTACAAGATAACTACATCGTCACTATCCTTGCCTCTGTGTGGAAAATCTAATAAGAAAACTCAATAATACTCTAAACATGGATATAATTAGGCTTACAAGTCAGCACCCGATGATAGGAAAATCCACGTCATTTAATCTGTCTGTAAAATGAAAATGATGTAAAATGTCTTCAAAAAGAGGATCAATATCCTCTGCTTTAAAGAGAACATGAACTTTGCTGAGGGTACCTAGTCATCTTAAGTGTTAATTTCTTCTCTAATTTTGTTTAATTATTCAGTCATTCTAAATTCAATTGGATTTATGGATTTGTAAAGCACCTGTTATTAAGGATGGCTTTCAGAAATTTGTACCGAATTGGGGGAAAATTGTACAATTTGGGGACAATCCAAAATTTAGCATGGGACATAGGGTTCCGCCACTATGTCTGAGGCGAGGATATGTGCTTTGAAATGAAGCAAACTATCTATTTAGACCAGGTGTCCTCAAACTATGGCCCGCGGGCCACATGCAGGTGTTTTTGCCCGTTTGTTTTTTTACTTCAAAATAAGATATGTGCAGTGTACATAGGAATTTGTTCATAGTTTTTTTAAACTATAGTCCAGCCCTCCAATGGTCTGAGGGACAGTGAACTGGCCCCCTGTTTAAAAAGTTTGAGGACCCCTGATTTAGACTATTCACAGTGGCCCACTGTGTGTGCGTTTGTCTTCATAAGTATAGGTGCCCTCTACTAAGTAGAAGTAAGTATAATGGAATGGGATATATATAATATAATGGAATACTCCAAAGGGTGGACATAGGACTGAATGGAATTCTAAGTCTAAGGAGTTAATCCTAAGGTTGAAGGCTTGTGGATCCATCAGTTCCTTATGCTGTCTTCATGTGATGGTAGAGGTACCAGTGCAATATTTCAGGACAACCCATACACCTTAAACACATCATATTCATCAGTGAAATATTAATTCTAACATTTATGCTGATTAATGAGCTTGGTGATGAAGATCTAAATAGTAGTACTTGAAGCACTGGTAGTAGTTGGGTTAGGAGTGTGAACTTTTGCTGAGGGTATTTTAAAGGTTTTTTTAACTACCTCTGGCATGTGGATTTGTACCTGAAATCCCTCAAAGGTCAATTAACTGTGCATAGTCACATAACTTACTCACATGTGTAATGAGGTCTGTTCCGAAGTTGTTTTAATCAAATGACATCCAATATATCAACAGGATAAGAGTTTTAGTAGGTTAGATTTGTAGTTGTTTTAGATAAAATGCATTGTTTCAGCATTTATCTCACAACGTTCCCTCCTCCAATGGAACTTCCGACCTGCAGGACACTTGTAATGCCGCACGTGTATCCAGTGCAGTGTGCCTGTTCTCTTTACTCAGCAGAGGCCAAAGATCATGCTTCTACCATTACTTACATTCTCATCTTTTTTTATTTTTTATTTTTTACCATTTATCTCTCATATTTCATTTCTTAAATTTCAAAACTTTAAGGAGGTACAAATATTTTTGTAACATGGATACCTTGTATAATGCTTAAGTCAGGGCTTTTGGTGTGCCCATCACCAGAATAGTGTTCATTGTACCCAATAGGTAAGTGTGTACCCCATCACCCCTTTCCACTGTCCGCCCTTCTTGGTTTCCAATGTCCTTTATATCTTTGTTTCCCCGTGTGCCCATTGGTTAGCTCCCAATTATTAGTGAGAACATATGGTGTTTGTTTTTCCATTCCTGAGATACTTCTCTTAGGATAATGGTCTCTAGTTCCATCCAAGTTGTTGCAAAAGACATTACTTTATTCCTTCTTATAGTTGAGTAGTACTCCATGATGTATATATGTACACCACATTTTCTTTATCCATTCATGAATTCATGGGTACTTAGGTTGATTCCACATTTTTGCAGTTGTGAATTGTGTGCTGCAATAAACATTCAAGTGCAGGTGTCTTTTTGATAAAATGACTTCGTTTTCTTTGGATAGATACCTACTAGTGGGATTGCTGGATCAAATGTAAGTTTACATTTATTTTTTTGAGGAATCTTCATACTGCTTTCCATAGAGGATGTACTATTTTGCAGTTCCAGCAACAGTGTATAAATGTTCCTTTCTCTGAATGCACACCAGCATCTATTGTTTTGGACTTTTTAGCACTTGCCATGCTGACAGGGATAAGGTGATATCTCATTGTGGTGCTCATTTGCATTTCCCTGAGATTAGTGATGTTAAGCATTTTTAAATATATTTTTTGGCCATTTGTCTATCTTCTTTTGAATAACTTCCGTTCATGTCTTTGGCTCACTTTTTAACAGAGATTTTCCTCACTGGTTTCAGTTCTTTGTAAGTTCTGGATATTAGGCCTTTATTGAATGGTTAGTTTGTAGTTCTGTAGGTTGTCTACTAACTTAGTTGATTATTTCCTTTGATGTGTAGAAGCTTTTTAATTTAATGAAGTCCATTTATTTATTCTTGTAGTTGCCATATTTGCCTTTGGGCTCTTAGTCATAAATTCATTGCCTACACTGATGTCTAGAAGAGTTTTTCTTACATTTTCTTCTAGAAATTTTATGGTTTTATGCCTTACATTTAAGTCTCTTGTCCATCTTGAATTAATTTTTGTATATGGCCAGAAATAGGGGTTCTATTTCATTCTTCATGTAGCTATCCAATTTTCCCAGTACCATTTATTCAATAGGGCTTCCTTTCTGCAGTGCATGTTGATGTCTGTTTTGTCAAAGATCAGTTGGTTATAGTTAGATGGTTTTATTTCTGGGTTGTCTATTCTATTCCATTGGTCTATGTGTCTGCTTTTATGCCAACACCATGCTGTTTTGGTTACTATAGCCTTATAGTATAATTTGAGGTCAGGTAATATGTCTCCAGATTTGTTCTTTTTGCTGAGGATTGCTTTTGCTATTCATGCTATTTTTTTTTGGTTCCAAATGAAGCATAGAATTATTTTTTTCTAGATCTCTGAAATATGACATTGGTATTTTGATGGGGATTGCATTGAATCTGTAAATCATCTTGAGCAGTATGGATGTTTTAAAGATATTGATTCTATCAACCCATGAGTATGGCATGTTTTTCCATTTGTTTGTGTCATCTATGATTTCTTTCATCAGTGTGTTGTAGTTCTTCTTGTAGAGATATTTTACCTCCTTGGTTAACTATATTCCCAGGTGTTTAATTTTCTTTGCAGCTATTGTAAATGGTGTTGAGTCCTTGATTTGACTCTCAGCATGACTAGTATTAGTTTATAGAAATGCTACTGATTTTTTACATTGATTTTGTAAACAAAGACTTTGCTGAATTTATTTATCAATTCTAGTAGTCTTTTGTTGGAGTCTTTAGGGTTTAGACAGAGGATCATATTATCAGCAAACAGGGATAGTTTGACTTCCTCTTTCCCAATTCAAAGGCCCTTTATTTCTTTCTTTTGCCTGATTACTCTGGCTAGGATTCTAGTACCATGTTGAGTAGAAATGGTAACAGTGGGCACCCTTGTCTTGTTCCAATTCTTAGGTGAAATGCTTTCAACTTGTCCCCATTTAGTATGATGTTGCCTGTGGGTTTGTCATATATGGATTTTATAGTTTTGAGGTATGTTCCTTCTATGCCTAGTTTCTTGTGAATTTGTATCATGAAAGGGTGCTGGATTTCATTGGATGCTTTTTCTGCATCTATTGAGATGATCATATGATTTTTGCTTTTGTTTATGTGGTAAATTATGTTTCTCAATTTGCATATGTTAAAATCCTTGCATTCCTGGGATGAAACCCACTTGATCATGATGAACTATCATTTTTTTTACTTATTCAGGATAACTATCTTTTTGATGTGCTGTTGAATTCGGTCTGCTAGTATTTTGTGGAGGACTTTTGCATCTGTGTTCTTAAAAAATATTGATCTGTAGTTTTCTTTTCCTTTCCTTTTTTTTTTTTTTTTTTTTTTTTTTTTTTTT
>VBSM01002217.1:40754936-40808541 GCA_008086735.1 Cheirogaleus medius
AGGTTATTAATTTGTGATCTTTCTGTCTTTTTGATGTAGGCATTTAAGGCTATGTACTTTCTCCTTAGAACTGCTTTTGCGGAGTCCCATAGATTGTTAAAAGTTTGTATCTCCTTTCTCATTAGGTTCAAGGAATCTTCTGATTTCCATTTTAATTTTATCATTGACCCAGGGATTGTTCAGCAGCAGGTTGTATAATTTCCATGACTTTGTGTAGATTTGAATGTTTCTCTGGAAATTTATTTCTAGTTTTATTCTACTGTGGTCTGAGAAGGTACATGGTATGAGTTCATTTTTTAAAAATTTGCTGAGATTTGTTTTGTGGCCTAAGATATGCTTAATCTTGGAAAATGTCCCAAGTTTTCTGATGAGAAGAATGCATATTCAGTAGTTTTGGAGTAGAGTGTTCTGTAAATGTCTGTTAGGTCCATTTGTTCTAGAGTCCCATTTATGTCCAGTGTTCATTTATTTTCTGCTTGGATGATCTGTCCACTTCTGCCAGTGGGGTGTCAAAGTCCTCAGCAATTATGATGCCACTGTTTATTTTTTTGCTTAGATCCTGTAGAATTTGCTTTATAAATCTGGGAGTGCAGTGTTAGATGAATATATATTTAGGATTGTCATGTCTTCTTGTTGAATTGCTCCCTTTAACATTTTATGATGAACATCTTTGTCTTTTTTCCCCATTGTTTATTTAAAGTCTATTTTATCTGATATGAGAATGGCTACATCTGCTCACTGTTGGTTTCCATTTGTGTGGAATATTTTTTCCATCCCTTTACCTTGAGTCTATGTGAGTTCTAGAAAGTTAGATGTGTTTCTTAGAGACAGCATATACTTGGGATGTGTTTTTTCATCCATTCAGCCAGTTTAGGTCTTTCAAGTGGGGCATTTAGACCAATCACATTAGTGTTAGTATTGACATGTGGGATACTGTTCTGTTCATCATGTTGGATGATACCTTGTTTTTTGTTGTCCCTCTTGTGCTATTGTTTTATCAGAGCTGTGATTTTTACAGTGTGTTTTTACACTGGTCAGTATCTATTGTGCTTTTCTATGTATAATTCACTTTTGAGCATTTTCTGTAGGGCAGGTCTAGTAGTGACAAAATCTCTTAGTGTTTGTATGCCTAGAAAAGTCTTTATTTCTCCTTCACTTCTGATACTTAGTTTTTCAGGATACGTAATTCTAGACTGGCAGTTGTTCTATTTAAGAAGACCAAAAATGGCACTCCAACCCCTTCTGGCTTGTAAGATCTCCACTGAGAAGTCTGCTGTTAGCCTGATGGGTTTTCCTTTGTAGGTTAGTTGTTTCTTTCATCTTGCAGCTTGTGGAATTTTCTCCTTCATTTTGACTTTGGCCAAGTTGATTACTATGTGCCTTTGAGATAACCTGTTTGCTATCAATCTTCTCAGTGTTTGATGATCATCTTGTATCTGGATATCTGAATCTCTGGTGATACAGGGAAGTTTTCCTTAATAACTCCCATGAATATGCTCTCCATGCTTTCTGCTTTTTCTTCTTCTCCCTCATGGATAACTATAATTATTATATTGGCCCACTCTGCATAGTCCCATATTTCTCTGAGTGATTGTTCATTCTTCCTCATTCTTTTTTTGCATCTTTGACTGACGGGATTAGTTCAAAGTCCTTGCCATCAAGCTGTAAAATTCTTCTGCTTGGTCTAGCCTCTTTTTGAAGCTTCCTGTTGTATTTGAAATATTCTAAGTGACTTACATTTCTTTAAGTTCTGTTATATCCTTTCTTATGTTTATCTCTTAAGTGAGTTTTTCACTTTTTCATTCATGTTTTTTTCTTTTCTTTTTTTTCTTTTTGCTGCTTTGTGTTGGTTTTGAACTTTCTCTTCAATCCCACTCATCTTACTTGCCATCCATATTCTGAATTCCACCTCTGACATTTCAACAATTTATTTTAGGTTGGGGTCCATTGCTAGAGACCTATTATGATCCTTTGGAAGTGTCAGAACAGCTTGTTTTTTCTCATTGCCAGACTTCTTATTCTGGTTCCTTCTCATCTGAAATTTCTTCTCTCAGCTCGAGACAGATGAGCTTGGAGTGCTCCTGTTCTCCTGAGCTGAGAACTTTCCTACTTAGTGCAAAGAAGGAGATGTCCCTGGATGGCACACTTGTGTCCTACTCTGGAGAACTAACCTGGCATGAGATGGGCAGATACACTGTGAAAATATAACACTACTATTCTCCTGCATCTCCTAACTCTTCCTCTGTGGTTTTCATTGGTGGTCCCCGCACTGCAGAGTGAGTGAATGCTCTACCTAGTTCTGTCCACAGTGGTGATTATCAGCCCAAGCAGGATTGATTGAAAGCTGCTCCACTAAGATCTGTAGGCAGCAGTGTTTGTCAGCCAGGGCTGGCTTGAGAGTAGCCCCAACCACACCCGTGGGTGGCAACAATTGCCCATTTGGGCTTGTGAGCTGCCCCACTCAGATGCCCTGGCAGCAGCATTTGTTGCCTCATGTGGCTTGACCCTACTCCTGCTCACACCCTCTGATGGTGACCATCAACAGCCTATGCCAGCTTGAGGGCTGCCCCACACAGATCTGCAGCATTTGTTGGCTGGGTGCTGGCTTGAGCACAGTTCCGCCCACACCTACAGGCATCGGTGATTGTGAGCTCGCGCAGGCTTCAGAGCTGCCTAGATTCGATCCACAGGTGGTGGCAGTTTGTAAGCTGTTGTGGCTTAAGTATAGTTCCCCCTATACCTATAGACAGCAGTGCCCATGCTGGCTTGAGAACGTCCCCATTTGGATCCTCAGGTGGCAGTGTTTGTTTGCTAGGCACAGGCTTGAGTGCAGCTTCACCCACAGGTGGTGATTGTCGGCCTGTCCAGGTCCACCTGTGGCAGTGGGGTGGGCCGCTACTGCCCACAGGACTCGTGAGAGTTCCAGGCCTCCTAGCTCCCTGCTCCACCCTCCTGACTGGCAAAGGTGATGGGGAGGCAGCAGCAATGAGTCTGAGACCTGGGTAGAGGCAGTGCTCTGAGTTTAGGATTTTATTTATTTATTTATTTATTGAGACAGAGTCTTACTCTGTTGCCTGGGCTAGAGTGCCATGGCGTCAGCCTAGCTCACAGCAACCTCAAACTCCTGGGCTAAAGCTATCCTACTGCTTCGGCCTCCCGAGTAGCTGGGACTACAGGCATGTGCCACCATGCCTGGCTAATTTTTTCTATGTATATTTTTAGTTGTCCAGCTAATTTCTTTCTATTTTTAGTAGAGACAGGGGTCTCACTCTTGCTCAGGCTGGTCTCGAACTCCTGAGCTCAAACATCCACCCGCCTTGTCCTCCCAGAGTGCTAGGATTACAGGCGTGAGCCACCATGCCTGGCCTGAGTTTAGGATTTTAAAATGGCACCAGCCACAGCACTCAGGGTTCACAAGCCAGTGGGTCACTGCTGTGCCCTCTCTCTGGAGCAATGTTGCTGCACATTCTCCAGACAGCTCCGTACATCAATCTTGTGGCCTTCTACAGTGGACAGTTCCTCCTGCAGCTCGCAGAGCAATGATCATGGGTGGAGTGTGGAGCGCTGGGATTCTCCCCTCTGTGCCTTCCCCAAGTGTGTGCTCCTCTTCCCTGTGCACCTTCAAACCACAGAGCAGGCCACCTCTCTTCTTTTCCCTTCACTTTGAATGCCTCCTGTCACCTCTCTTAGGATTCACAATGCTCTCCCTTAGACGATCAATCTGAAGGTGGATATCGGCTCGCCACCCTCGATCCTCTCCCAGAGCGGTGTGTGCAGGCTGCTTCTAGTCTACCTTTTATTTCTACTTTCTCATAGTAACCTACCATGGGAGATTGAAAAAGCAATTTCACTTTCTGTTCTGTCACCCAAAAGATCACAGGTTTTGCATACCAAGATCAGCAATGAAGCATGAGAAGGAAGACCACCTTTGATGGCCAGGAGCCCTGTCAGAAACCTGGTCTGGAACTGATATAAGCTCTTTATTCTTTGCCCATGAGGTCTTTGAGGCCCTGGACTAAAGTGGATCAACTCCCAGTCCCTGGTAGTTAATCAGTCATTTAGACACAGCGATATGCTTCCTGGAGTCAGTCCAATGCTTAGCCCAAGCTCTTGCCAAATAATTCAAAACCATTGTAGTGTTGTTTTGTTTCAAACTGCAGCCTACCAGGCAATTTTTCTTTTAAATGTAACAGCTTCTATTGTCTCTAAAATATTTATGGAGAGCAATATGAGCAAAGGGGTGAAGTGCAGATGGGTGGAGCAGCAGACATTTCTGGAAAGGTGCCTGTTCCCTCGCCTCTCCTGTGGTCCCCAGCTCCTCTCAGCCTGTGGTGCCCCATCTGCAACCGGCTCCTATCTGGCTGAGAATGTCTGCTCAGTGCCCATCCTGCACACAAGCAAAGCGTGGATCCAGAGTTTTATAAAGTCTTATCTAATTTAAAGGCTTTCTTTTATGGGAACAGGACAATTACTGATTTCAGGAAGTAGTCTGTAAAACTAAAACATGGAACAAACTTATAATAATTTAGCTCATTTGTCTGAATCCCCAAACAGGATTGCAATATAAGTGTGCATCATGAATACCTCAAAATACTGTATAAAAACAACCTGTGCTTATAACCCAAGCAGTTTGTTTGCTAAGTCAGACAGTAATGTTTTTTGAAAGAAATTGCTTAATATATCCTTATATTTTTGTGTCACTATTTTCTTAAAATTTTTATTACAAATACAATGAAACACCATGGGATATGGATATAGTGGTCTATTGCTATGTCCAATACAGCAACTTTTAAAACTATTCACTTATTTTATGGCTATAAAGGAATATGAATATATTCTCTGAGTAGAGAATTTAATAAATACATAAAAGCATACAGAAGATTGTAAAAATTACCACATAATTGTTAAACTTCAGATGTATTTCTTGACAGACATTTTTATGTGCATACTGGCCATGTATTAAATTAGACTTGTAGTCCCTCCATTATGTAATACACACATATCTATTCAGGAATATACACACATATACATTTATTGGCATAGGGGCTTCCTATTTCAAGTGTTATTTGATATGTTCTTTCTCATACTCTGTTTTTATCCAGTGACATACCTCTATTTAGGGATTATCAATAAAAGAAGCAGAGTACAAACACTTTCTGATTTCTGATTACAGGGAAATTAGAAAAGACATGGAATCATTTAGAAGCTTTTTTCCTTCCTTGTGTCCCCAGTCTTGAGACTAGATGAAGATTTCAAGGTCTAAGGAAGAAAAGGAGCATTTAGATTTCAGTCTACTCTCTCACTACCACCCCTGATCCACCACCTAACGGTGGTAGAAGGGGCAGGCTGAGGGCGTGTAGGGTGGGTGATACTGCCCCCAAGATCACCCCTGAGCTGAGTGTCCTGTCACGCCATTTGGTAGTTAGCAGGCCTGTGGCTTTCTTGTGTTCCTGTGGCATGGGAGCCACAATGTGGTAATGATTGTGATGGATGTTAGAATAGAGTGATGTCCTGACGTCCTTCAGTGCCCCCAGAGGGAAGCAGAAGAGTAGCCAGCCTTGCACAGGACTCATAAATTGGCTATTTATGTAACCCAGGATAGAGAAAATTCACTGGCTTTAAGGTGCTTTGGCATGGGAGGAAGTGACCAAAAAGAGGTGGCAGGGTGGACCACTCAGTTGGCCTTCCTGAAGCAGACTCTCAGTACAGAAGGGGACACAGAGGAGACTGGTCACCCTTGGAGTAGCAGGCCAGCACAAAATGCTGGAAGGAGAAGTTGTGCAGAGGCATTCAATAAACCTCCAGAGCCCAAGCATCAACACTCATGGAGAAGAGTGTGGGGCAATCCTGAAGGACTGAATTTTAAAATCGCATTGTTGAGAGAACACAGCAATTGAGCTCACCTAGAAGCAACTACATGCAACTACATATTCTGCATTAGGCAAAAGAAAAGTTTGAGCCAAAAATAAAGGCATACAGAAATATTTATAACAAGGTTTTTGGAATGTATGACTATGAAATTCATGTCATACATTTCCAAACAAAAACAAACTTTGTTGGGAAGGGAGAGAATAAAGTTCCTCAGGGGCCCTTTCTTATAGAGGCTGTAGATAGAAGAAGAAACTGTACCCAGTATTTTCATCTGGGACTGACTAACCGATTTCTGAAGACAAACCTTCTTTGTGTGTGTGTGTGTGTGTGTGTGTGTGTGTTTTATTGAGTGAGTATGCCTGTTAAAGGATTTCTGGTTCAGAAAAAAATAAAACCACTTAAATGACTTTTTCTTTATGCAAAGATGGGCTTATCTGGAATGGAAACAGAAGTTAGATTAGTCTATAGAAGAAAGTAATATAAAACTTCAATTTTCTTCTGGCAGGCATCAGAGGATGGAAATTAGGGCTATTGCACCCAGAAGAGAGGAGAGGGGTTTGGAGGGTGAAAATGAGCTCATCCTTCAAACTCCACCCTTACATTCTGGCCACAAATGTCAGCAGATAGGAGCAAGATAATGAAAAATTTCTGGGGTAAGGTAAGGCCAAGGGAATTTTGTGAATGGTGGTGGTACATGTATTTATTTGACTTTTCAGCATCATTCCCTTTCCCATGTCCCCAAGTCCAACCTGAATTCTTCTGGGTAATTAGCTGTTCCTCTGTGGCCAAAGAATCTGGGACAGTCAATCAGACACCCTAATCTGATTTAATTAAAGGGCAGGCACGGGACCAAGTTAGACCAATTGGAATTGGTTGGAGTTAATTCATTCTGGTACTAACACCCAGTCCAGATGCTCCCTGTAGTTTGTTTCTTAGCCTTGTGGAGCCTGCCCATTTTAAAGCCTTGTTAACTGACTTTCTCATCAGCTTTGTGAACTCCTGACATTCTTTCAGTATATTCCACTGGGAACCAGCAGATTATAGGGATTAAAGTTATGAATATATTTGAGATTGCATACTGACTCTAAAACATTTTACTTTGTTTTTCTGTCTATAAAATGGCAATTATAGTGCTTCTTATGTCACAAGATTATTTTGAAAATTAAATGAAGATGATATATGGAATGACTTAGGATGGTACCTGCCACACATTAAGTTTTCAATATATTTTAGCTAATGATATTAAATTAATTGAGGTTGTTTTCTGTGGTTTACAGATTCATAATTCATCAGTGATACAATGATAATACCTAGTTATTTTCTTTTTATTGATATATAATTGTACACATTTATGGAGGACAGGTGATATTTTAATACATACAATGTGTAATAATCAAATTGAAGTAGTTAGGATATCCATCACCTCAAACATTTATCATTTGTGTTGGGAACATTTCAGATCTTCTGACTTTTGAAATATACAATTAATTATTAACTATAATCACCCTACTGTGCTATCAAACACTAAAACTTATTTCTTCTATCTAGCTGTATTTTTGTACCCATTAGCCAATCTCTCCATCTCTTCCCCCTGCCTTGCACATACCCTTCCCAGCCTCTGGTAACCACCATCCTATTCTATCTACATGAGATCAGCTTTTCTGTCTCCCACATGTGAGTGAGAACATGTGACACTTATCTTTCTATGACTGGCTTATTTCATTAAGCATAGTGACCACCAGTTCCATCCATGTTGCTAAAAACAACAGGATTTTATTCTTTTTATGGCTGAGTAATATTCCATTGTGTCTTAGCCCATTTGCATTGCTATTGAGGAATACCTGAAGCTGGGTAATTTATAAAGAAAAGATGTTTATTTGGCTCACAGTTCTGCAGGCTGTATGGGAAGCATAGTGCCAGCATCTACTTTTGGTGAGAGCAGACTATTTCCACTCATGGTGGAAGGTGAAGGAGGGCCAGCTGTGCTGAGATCACATGGTGAGAGAGGAAACAAGAGAGGGAGAGAAGGGTGCCAGGCTCTTTTTTAACAACCAGATCTTACAGAAACTAATAGAGTAAGAACTCACTTGTTACCATGAGGATGACACCAAGCATTAATGACAGATCTGCTCCCATAAGCCAAACACCTCTCATTAGGACCCAGCTCCAACACTGGGGATCAAATTTCAACATGTGATTTGGAGGAGTAAAATATCCAAACCATACCAACTGTGAATATATATCACATTTTCATTATCCATTCATCTGTTGATGGACACCACAACAAATACCACATCTTGACTATTGTGAATAATGCTACAATAAACATAGGAGTGTAGATATCTCTTCTATATACTGATTTTCTTTCTTTTGGATATATACTCAGCAGTGGGATTGCTGGATCATATAATAGATCTATTTTTAATTTTGTGGAATTTCATACTAATTTCCATAGTGGCTGTACTAATTCACATTCCTACCAACACTGGGCTAGCATTCCTTGTTCTTAACATCCCCACCAGTATTTGTTATTTTTTATCTTTTTGATAATAGCCATTTTAACTTGGGTGAGATGACACCTCATTGTGGTTTTAATTTACATTTCCCTTATGATTAGTGAGGTTAAGCATTTTTTCATATATTAATATCTATATCTGTTTGCCTTTTATATTTGTTGTTTTGAAAAATGTCTATTCAGGTGCTTTGCCCATTTTTAAATCAGATTATTTGGGTTTTTTGTTTTGTTTTGCTGTTGAGTTGTTTGAGTTCCTTATATAATATATTCTAGCAATCCCTTGTTGGATGGATAGCTTGCAAATACATCTTTCCCCATTTAATAAGTTGTCTCTTTGCTCTGTTGATTGTTTTCTTTGCTGTGCAGAACCTTTTTAGCTTGATATAACCCCATTTATCTACTTTTGCTTTTGTTGTCTTTGTTTTTAAGATATTCTCCATAAAATATTTTCTCTGACTAATGTCCTGAAGTGTTTCTCCTATGTAGTCTTCTAGTAGTTAGGGGTCTTACATTTAAGTCTTTAATCTACTTTGAGTTGATTTTTGTATATGGTGAGAGATAGAGGTCTAATTTTATTCTTCTCCATATGGATATACAGTTTTCCCAGCACCATTTATTAAAGAGGTTATTCTTTCTCCAATGTATAATCTTAATTCATTTGTCAAAAATCAGTTGGCTATGAATGTGTGGATTTATTTCTGGGTTCTCTGTGTGGGTCTATGTGTCTGTCTTTATGCCAGTATCATGCTGTTTTGGTTACTATAGCTTTGTACTATATTTTGAAGTCAGGTAGTGTGATGCCTCCAACTTTGTTCTTTCTGTTCAACATTGTTTTTGCCTATTTAGGGTCTTCTGTGGATTCAAACAAATTTTTGAATTTTTTTCATATTTCTATGAAGAATGTCATTGGTATTTTGATAGGGATTGCATTGAATCTGTAGATCTCATTGGGTAATATGGACACTTTAACAATATTAATTCTTCCAATCCAATGAACATGGATTTTTTTTGGTGTCATCTTTCTTTTGTGTGTCCTCTGCCATTTTTTTGTGTACTCTTTGAATTTTTTTTATGTTCTCTTCAATTTTTTTTAAATCAGTGTTTTATCATTTTCCCTGTAGAGATCTTTCTAGGTATTTTTTGAAGCTATTGTTAATGGGATTGCTTCTTTGATTTCTTTTTCAGATTATTTATTGTTGCAGGATAGAAAATCAATGTGCTACTGAATTTTGTATGTTGATTTTGTAGTCTGCAACTTTTCTGAAATTGGGTAGAGTCTTTGGGTGAGTCCTTGGATTTGTCTATTCATCCTTCCTTTCCCTCTCCTCTGGTAATCACTGATCTCTTTACTGTCTTGATACTTGTGCATTTTTCAGACTGTCATATAGTTGGAATTATATAGTATGTAAGCTTTTCAGATTGGCAGCTTTCACTTAGTAACATGCATTTAAATTTCCCCATGTCTTTTCATGGTTTGATAGCTCATTTCTTTTTAGCACAAATTATATTCCATTGTCTGGATGTACCACAGTTCACTTATCCATTCCCCTATTAAAGGACATCTTGATCTTTCAAGTTTTGACAATTATGAATAAAGCTGCTATAAACATCCATGTACAGCATTTTTTGTGGACATAAATTTTCATCTCCTTAGAGTAAATACCAAGGATTGGGAGAATTTACCTCAACCTTAATGGGTCTAGTTGACAGATGCTTTAGATTCTCAATACACTCTATTAATTTGAAGCAACTCCAATAGCACTGTAAATTTCTCCAGAAAATAGAATTTCATTAGTTTTAATTTAAGTATATTTTCAGATGTCTCGGGACTTTTGAAGTCTTTACTAATTATTTCCCACCAATAATTTTTAGATATCCTTACCACTAAAAACATTTTATATATTGGGAATTTGTTTGGAAAATACAAAAGCAGAGACTCTTGGTGCCCCAGGCTGGATCAGCTCTGATTCCAGCTGTACCAGTAGCTGCAGTAGGCAATTCCTATGCAGCAGGAATCATCCCACCTAAGGATCCCACTTCATTTCTCTTTTCTGCATCTGTCTCCTCTGGAGCTTCTCTCAGCCCACAAGTGTACATACCTGGGGATCAGGAAAGTTAAGCTTCTAAGGGCAATATCCAGACTATGGATAAATGCCCGGGATCTCATCCTTCAGAGGGATGGTTCGAGGCATGCTCTTTGTGGCTCCTCAGAGGGTTAAAGAGTGGTAACTAGCTCAATCACCCATGTGCTGTTGGGCTTTCTGTTTTTTCTGTCTCAATCTTCTTGACCCCTCAATGCTGGTTTCTGGTATCACCCTCCAAAACATACTTGTATCCATTTCCTTGCTCTCCTTTGTGGGAACCCAAACTTAGACATGTTAGAGCAAACAGATTGAGCATTTTCCTGAATTTTCACACAGTTAAGTCCATTTGATCTGTTTTTAACTCAAGAATCCACTAAAAAGGTGAAAGCTATTGTTGGGGATCTAGGGAATGATCTGTCATAAGTGGGGTGGTGTGAAAAATTCTTAGAGTCCAGTCATTGAGTTGAACCAGAATTGATAGTGAAGGTTTGAGGCTTAATTTCAGTTGTTCAATTAATTTTCAGGCAAGTCTTTCCCAAATGGTCCTTAAAGAGATTTCTTTTTGTCAAAAGGAATAGCAGCATTGACAGAGATGGATTGCTGTCATGTTGCATAGCCTTGTAGGTTATAGCCAAGATAAGAAGAAAGTCATTTAGTAGATATTTATGTGGCTTAAAATGCTTGAATATATTTTTAAAAAGGCTAGGGTGGGTGGGTGGTGAATGGTAAAATAGGAATTCTGTAGAGAAGATGATACATGTGGTTTAAGCATAAAAAATGGCATAAATAAGAGCTTTACAAGACAGATCTGGGAATTTCTTTGGTCCTCTGGGCTAGTCAACTATGCTTGGAACATTGTTCTTGGTGCTTCTAGAACATATAAAACTTCTAAGATAGCAGCCATCCACATGATGGGGGAACTTGGAATCAGGTTGTACAGAAATATCAAAACGGATTACATTCAGCTGCATGTAATCCAAGTCCTGTTCTCCCACCCTTGGGCTGTGGCTTTTGTTTCCTTGGCCACTAGATGGCTGCTCCATCTCTAGACATGGCGTCTGTATTTCAAGCAGTAAAAACTTGAGGAAGTGGTGAAGAGCAAAAGGGACATGCCACCTGGATCTGTCCCTTTTTAAAGAGGAAAAAATATATAGCATTTCTCTAAGGCCTAACCCATAGGTATTTGCTTAAATCTCATTGGCCAGAACAATAGACCTTAGGAAAGACTTGCCTGTAAGTTCTAACTAAACTGAAATTAAACTTTACTATTGGATCTGGCTCAATCTGCAAGGAGGTCTGAGGAGGGGAATATTTTTAACTGGACTCATTATCCTGATAATAAGGAAAAAGGAGAGAGTAATTATTGGGTAAACAACTCATGATAAGTACCACAATGAGAAAACAGTGAAAGAACTGAGAAATTCAACCCAAAAAGAAAAGAACAAGAGAATGTGATATTTGAAAGTATGAGAAATCCAGACTCAAGGGAGCAGCTTTCTTCTACCAGCTTCCTCTTGTCTGTCTATTGCTTCTATATTTCATGTTATGCCCCAATTTCTACCCCTAGTTCTATAAAGGAAAGACAGAATAAGATGAAAATGAAAGAAGATGTGTAAAAATAGTTTTTCTAAAAGATGCTTGACTAACCCCACCTGGATGGATCTGGTTTTGGATCTCTTTTGCTGTTGTCTTGATTATCCAACAATAGTCCTGAGTATAATTTCTTGAGCCCATATTATAAGGCATAGATATCACTGTTCTTGATTTGCCTATTAGGAAATTAAAGTTTATAAAAGATAAACCTCTTGGTGTGACACAAGAGGTGAGTCTGGGATTTGAACTAACATCTGAACTGTTTCAAATACTCCAAAAGTGCCCATATTAAACAGCCCATGCCTTAGGTTCTGAGCTGGGTACTTTAGACTGCATGAAAGAAGTGACTTTATTATTGGGAATGTCCTGTGTCAAAAGAACATTTCTAGAAGAATCCTGTGCTTCTTAACCTGTGGGCCTCATATGACAGGTAGTTTCATTATTTAAAAAAAATCCATGGGAACTTTGTAATTACCTGTTATAACACTGCAAAGGTGAATAAAGTAATATGTCTTTCCTTTTGATATGAATTTCATCATCTTTATCTGCTAATGTTGGTACTAACCAGAAAATGACTTGCAAGCATATTTTGTCATCTAATTCAAAAGGGAGAATAAAAGTAGTATCGAATCAATGTGATTTATCTAGCTGAAAAAAGAATTTTATACAACTTTAGAGTCCCGGAGAAAATAATAAAGACAGTGTAGGCAGTACAAAGTTTGAGGGCATCATTTCAATGAAATGTGAAACCATATTGATATCTGAGTAAGTTTCCCTCCAGTATATCATGTGGCAATGTAAGTCACTTAAGGGCTGAAGGTAGTCTATCTTTTCTCCTTTCATTCTTTCCTCTACCTCTTTTTCATTCCAAGTTCTCTGCCACCCAACAGCATCCCTCAGTGACTTTCTGGAGCCATGCCCAGTCTACCTACATTGTAGTAGGGATTTGATCAGCGGCAGCAACAGACTCCATCCAGTGGCCAGCTTGCTCTCACGCATCCCCAGCAGACACGGAGCATCTGCTGAATGATTTTCTGAAATAATTTGCCATGTTCTAAAAAAGAGGTCAACAATGTAAAAGTTAGTCATGCTGATTGTGGGAGCAGAAGCACAACAGGTAGTAATGAGACAACGTTTTTCTTTCATCCAGTTTACAAAGGTGGTTGTCATCCAACTGTGATCTGAACTGAGATCATTTTATTTACACAGTGAAAGACTGAGTAGGGAGTGATTACTAAATATATTTTAAGGAGGGATGTGTGTCTCCTAGGGTAGCTTAATGTTGTGTAAAGACCGTAGTTTAATTTTGCCTTCAGATTCAGGACTCATGTTTCAGTCTTCAATACTCACAACTATGCTATTACCCTTTAGGCAGACAGTCGACATTTGGAGAAAAGGCTGGGCATTTCCTGGTAGTTGAGGGGTGAAGAGGAGACTGGGAACCAAACACAAGCTAGTGGAGATGGAGCTGATAAAGGAAGGATCTTATAGGCCTAAAAGTTTCACTTCTATTGGGTGTTGAACCTAAATATACACACACAAAAATATACATAAGAGTTTTAGAACTTTGAAGTTGAAAGCGTCTGTAGAGATCTATAAGCCCTCCTATATTACAGCTCCAAAGAGACCCAGAGAGAAAAAGTGAGAGGCCCAAGACCCACAGGAAGGACAAATTGTTCCTTGGAAAAGATACAAGGTGATCACTTTAGGCATCACACAATATGGGGAAAATGATTTGTGAAAATTTAGAAAGACCCTAAGAGGACATTTCATTCAGTGTCTGCCTTACCATTCTCAAAAGATTTAATGTATTTTATAATTGTTTAATTAATATTTTGAGATAATTGTCGATTCCTATGCTGTAGTAAAAAGTAATACAAAGAGATCCTGTGTATCCTTTGCCTAATGTCCCCCAATTGTAACATCATGCAAAAAACTATAGTAAAATATCACAGCCAGGATACTGACATTGACACAGTAAAGGTGAGGAATAGTCTCACCACAGGGAGACTTCCCATCACTCCTTTATAGTCACACACCTTCCTCCCCCACCTCCTTCTCTGACACGAAACCCTGGGAACCGTTGAATGGTTTCCCATCTCTACAACTTTATTATTTCAAGAATGTTACATAAATAGTTATAAGATATATAAACAGAATAATCCTAATCCTTTGGAATGTACCTTTTTTAATCAGCAAAATTCCCTTGAGATTCACCCAAGTTGTTTTGTGTATCAATAGTTTGTTGCTTTTTATTGCTCTATAGTATCCCATGGTATGAATGTACCAAAGATTAACTATTCACTCATCAAATGGCATCTGGATTGTTTCCAGTTTCTGACTGTTATGAGTAAAGCTTCTATGAATATTCACGTACAGGTTTTCGTGTGAACATGTCTTCATTTCTTTGGAATCAACGTCCAGGACTGCAATTTCTGGGACATACAGTAGTCACATGTTTAATTTTATAAGAAATTGCCAGAGTCCTTTCCATTTTACATTCCCACGAGCAATGTATGAGCAATCCACTTTCTCTGCAGCTTCACTAGCATTTGATGTTGCCACTAATTTTGATTTTAGCTATTCCTGTAGGTGTGTAGTAATAACACACCTATCAGTGGTTTTAGTTTGTATTTCCCTAAGGCTAATGATGTTGAACATCTTTTCATGTGCTTATTTTCTATCTGCATATTCTTTTGGGAGAAATGTCTATTCATATCTGTTGCATATTTTTCTGATTGGATTTTTTAAACTGTTGAGTTTGAAAGTTCTTTATATATTCCAAATACTACTCCTTTGCTGAGCATATGGTTGGCAAATATTTTTTCCCAGCCTATAACTTGTCTTTATATCCTCCTCAGTCTTTTGCAGGACAAAAGTTTTTAATTTTGGGTAGATGCCTAATAATACTATTGCTGGGTCGAATGGTATTTCTATTTTTAGCTGTTTGAGATATCTCCAAATTCTTTTCCACAAAGGTTGCACTAATTGTAGTCCCGCCAACAGTGTAAGAGTGTCCCTGTCTCTCCACATCCTCGCCAGCATTTGTTGTTTTGGGATTTCTTGATACAGGCCAATCTCATTGGGGTTAGGTGATATCTCATTGTGGTTTTGATTTGCATTTCTCTAATGATTAGAGATGTTGAGCATTTTTTTATAAAGACATCTGCACCCGAATGTTTATGGCAGCACAATTCACTATTGCAAGGACATGGAAACAACCCAAGTGCCCGTCAATTCATGACTGGATTATTAAAATTTGGTATATGTTTACAGTGGAATATTACTTAATTCTAAGAAATGACAGTGAGCTAGCACGGCTTATATTATCCTGGATTGAGCTTGAGCCCATTATCTGAAGTGAGGTGACACAAGATCAGAAAAATGGGCTCCACATGTACTCACCATCAAATTGGTACTGACCGATTATCAATATGGTGTTCAAAGGGTGGTGGTGGTCACCAGAGATTTGAGGCATGGGAAGGTAGACCTACATCTGAGGGATGTGGTGAACATTGTGGAGGGGAAGGGCATACCTCTAACCCTTGCTAGGTAAAGGCAAAGTTATAAAAGTTATAAAGTTATAAAATCTAAGATTTTGAAACAGAGAGAAACATTTCTTTTTAGAGATTATCAAAGAAAAGATACAAGACAAATTTTTACAAAAGAGGTATTATAAAATTAACTGTAGTATTTAATTTTCATTTAGAACTGTTGAATCCTTCCAGAAAGTCAGATTTACTAACATACAAGTCAAAGATGTTTGTGTTTCAAAATATTGGTAGACAAATTATTTTGAACATTATGAAAAGCAATTTATTAACATTAGATAAAAATTTAAGTTTTTTGTTGTTGTTGATCTGTTTGTTTTTACCAGATTGTAACAGTGTTGAGTTGGGTTAAATAAGCTTTCTCAGGCTCCATGCATCCATCCATCTATCCTACTAAGCAAGTGAACTATGATTATGCACTATGTTCGGTGCTTTGAAGAATTCAGAGATGAATGAGATTACAGTCTCTTAACATTTTGGGGCCAGCCTTTCCAGCTGTATCTCCTGCCATTTCTGACAATGTCTACACCGAAAGCACACCACACTCATTGTACACTAGTTTCCAGTCTTTCTATCTTTTTCAGGTACAGGTTTTGGTTCAAGATGTTCTCTCTGTGTAGAATGCCTTTACTTCCCATGTTTGCCTAGCAAAATCCTTTACTCAATTCAAATGTCACTGCCTCTGGGAAGATTTTCAACCTCCTTAGGCAGATTTAATAACTACTATGAAATTTTTCATATCTTTATATTAGCAGATGTGTGATGGTTAAGTTTAGGGGCCAACTGGACTACATTAAGGGATACCCTGATTGTTGGTAAAGCAGTATTTTTTGTAATGTCTGTGAAGGTGTTTCCAGATGAGATTGGTATTTAAATCAGTGGACTGAATAAGCAAAATCCACTCTCACCCAATGTGGGCAGTCACTATTCAATGCTATAAGGGCCTGGATAGAACAAAAAGACAGAAGAAAGGTAAATTTGCACTCTCTCTCTTTTGTGGAGCTGGGGCACTCACTCATCTTCGTCTGTCCTTGGATATCACGACTTTGGATTCTCCAACCTTTGGGCTCCAAGACTTGTATTAGCATCTCCCCAAGTTCTCAGGCCTTCAGACTTGGACTAAGCCATGCTACTGGCTTCCCTGGTTTTCCAGCTTGCAGATGGCCTATTGCAGGACTTCTCAGCTTCCACAATCAAGAGATCCAATTGCTCTAATAAAGTCCCTGATCTATCTCCCCGCCTCCTTCCTCCCTCACCTCCCTCTCTGCCTCCTAGTCTCCAATATCTCCTTACCCTCTCAATCTCTTTCTCTATATATTCTATTGGTTCTGTTTCTCTGGAGAACCCTAATACCCAGGAGTAACATTTTATTATACTCTGTTTTATTAGTCTTTTCCTGCTAATTAGGAGGTAGCTTAAATTGAAGGATTAACTTATTATTTTTCCTATTTCAGTATCTGGTACAGGGGTGACAAATGGTAGGCTCCCAACATATTTTATTTATTCATTTGTTCATTCAATAAATAATTGTCAGCATCACCAGGTTTGTCCACATGGGATGAACATAACACATCTCTACAGGGTGCCATTTATGTAAACTATAACATACTTCAGTGCTGTTATACAACCACATGGTGAGATCTGTTCATTGAGCACCTTCAGTATACTAGGTACTGTCTAGGAATGCAGCCGTGAACAAAAACAAAAATACCAAATGTGTCTTGAATGAATGAGTTGGCCATTGTTTCATCCTTTGGGCATCAAAGGAAAGAGCCCTTTGTAATTATGTAATATTCTTAACAGGTGGAGTCTACTTGGTGATAATCTGAATGAACTATTAAAAGTTTTTCTTCTGGCTTTATATTAATTCAGTGGTACAGTATTATCTCATGCAGATCAAGTATTTTTATCAAGTAAAATGACAATGACATATGCTTCCTAGAATTAAAAATAGGATTAATTACTTGGTTCCTAAAGGTATTACATGTAGGTTTCATCTTATTTTATACTTAAGTCACTTACTCATTTGTAGAAACCTAAAGAGTGATCTGATAAAACATGAATAAACACAGCTGATCAGAACTAACAGAATGTGTTGCCCATCCTTCTGGAGTGTGTTGTACGAATAAGCCAATTACATTTCAAAGACATTGCCACTCATTTTGAATATAAAATTAAAACTAATTATTGATTTCAAAACAGAACTATGAGCAATGACAAATACGCATTTACCTATCTACATTTACCTATCTATGCATGATTTGTGTCCTAAAAAATTATCCTTTGCACTAAATAATATACATACAAACCCTCTTGTGGTTCTGTTTCAAGATCAGTAATTAGTTTCCAATTCAAACACAGGCCTTAGACTCTTGTTTTGATTTAATTTTATTAATTTCATTTTCTTCAACAGCAACACAGTTGAAAGAAAGAGGCATCAATCAATTAGCTTTTCCACCAGGCATAGAATAGGAAACAGTCTCAAATTGTAATGAGAAAAATGAAGATAACACTTAACTTGTGTCTTTGCCTCCTATTCAGAGATACACCTGGACTTTGTGGGACCTGAATTTTATACAATCTGAGGCATCTTCTTTAAGAAAATTAATACAAAATTAGGCACAAACAGGAATATTTAGAATAAGACAAATAAATCGCAACATAATACAACTTATTAAAACTGACAAATACTACAAGCAACAACAAAACTACCAACAATGAAGCAAAAAGCTCAAAATATTATAATATTAACTTCTCAACATTTCTCTATAATGTCCCAACATTTTTTGGGTCACCTTGTCTTATGGCAGTGACTCTCTGATATTTTCTTCAGAGAGAATAGAAATATAATTCTCAGTCTTTCCTTTGCAAGGTTGATCAGTTTGTCTTTTAAATTATTGATAGTTAACATCCATGGACATGTGACCTCCAACACAGACATACTCACCTTTTGTAGAGCTGTTATGGGTTTGTGTCTTATAAAGAAATTCTGATCACTTGTATTTCCTGAAATTTCTATAAAAAAAGAAAAGTCTGGCTAGGCGTGGTGGCTCACACCTATAATCCTAGCACTCTGGGAGACCAAGGTGGGAGAATCGCCTGAGGTCAGGAATTCAAGACCAGCCTGAGAAAGAGCAAGACCCTGTCTCTACCAAAAATAGAAAAAATAAAATTAGCTGGGCATAGTGGGTGGGAGGCTGCAATCTCAGCTATTCAGGAGGCTGAGGCAGGAGGATCATTTGAGCCCAGGAGTTTGAGGTTGCAGTGAGCTATGATGATGCCACTGTACTCTACTCAGGGTGATGGAGTGATATTGTCTCAAAAAAAAAAAAAGTCTTATGTATTTATGCTACAGTACTGTGTGTCTTTCTAATAGCACTATGTGCCAAGGAAAATCTGTTTATAATTTTCCACATATAATCATTGGAGTGGAAAGGGACAGTAGTCTTAAATAAATGCAGTTAAAATAACACAGCATCTTACAGAAACATGTGACTATATGAACACATTGAGAGGACCTCTCTCAGAGTGTTTTGAAGATGCCTGTGCAAATGTAGGACCCTGAACTTCAGCTTCATTAATTTCAAAGTAAAAATTTAATTTTCATGGCTTCCTCAAGGAAAATAGAAGCCTTGTGGAAATCCAAAGAACTCCTGCTTAAGTGGCCCAAAGTCCTTAGTTTATAAACTCCCCTTCTACTTTTGTGTCCAAATAAAATGACTTGCGTCCCTGTTACAAGTAATTGCAGTGCACGGGATATGTAGATTTGGAGGATTCCTAACTGAAGAGAGAATGCTTTTTGTTTCCTGGTGGTTATCAATTCATGCTTCAAATTTCTCCTAGCTCAATTTGATTTTTTAACACCTTCTATTAACTTGACACTACCCTTTGGTTCAATTGTGGATATAGACATTTTTTTCTAAAATATTAAGGGGGTACAGTTGTTATTGTTACTTGGTTAGCTTTTATAAAGCTTTAGTCAGGGTTATAAGTGTGCCCATCATCCAAATAGTGTTTGTTGTATCTGTTAAGTAGGTTTTTACCCCTCCCCTTCCCTCCCCCTCTTTGATTTCAAACTATTTTTATTTCTTTCTGTGCCCATGTGTGCCTGCCAATTAGTTCCAAACTATTAGAGAGTACATGTGGTGTTTGTTTCTCCATTCTTGAGATACTTCACTTAGGGTAATTGTCTCCATTTCCATCCAAATTACTGCAAAAGACATTAATTCATTTCTTTTTATGGCTGAGTAGTACTCCATGGTGTGTGTGTGTGTGTATACATCACATTTTGTTAATCCACTTGTGAATTGATGGGCACTTGATTGCACATCTTTGCAGTTGTGAGTTGTGCTGCAATAAGCATTCAAGTGCAGGTGTCTTTTTGATAAAATGACATCTTTTCTTTTGGGTATCCAGTAGTGAGATAGCTGGATGGAATGGTAGGTCTACTTTTAGTTCTTTGAGAAATTTCTGTATCTTTTTTCATAGACGCTGTGCTAATTTGCAGTCCAACTAATAGTGTATAAGTGTTCCTTTCTCTCTGCATCGACACCAGCATCTACTGTTTTTGGACTTTTTAATAAAAGCCATTCTAATAGGGGTAAGGTGATATCTCATTGTGGTTTTAATTTGCATTTCCCTGATGATTAGTGACATTGAGCATTTTTTCATATGTTTGCGGGCCATTTATCTTCTTTTGAAAAGGTTCTGTTCATTTTTAATTCTGTAACAACAAAAAGCACTATTGCAATGGCAAAGGGAAACAGACACTTTCCTATCTTGCAGTGAAGAATAAATTGGTAAAGTATTTATGGTGGGTAATTTTGTATCTCTCAATGAAGGTATAAATTTTCCAAAGTCACAATCGTTGTAAAGACAAAGTATCTTAGTCAGATTGGGCTGTTACAAAAGATACCATGTGCTGGGAGGCTTACAGAACAGACATTTATTTCTCACAGTTCCTGAGGCTGGGAACTTCAAGATCAAGGTGCCAGCTGACTCAGTTCCTGCTAAGGGCCCTCCTCCTGGCTTGCAGATGGCAGTCTTCTAGCTGTGTGCTAACAGGATGGAGAGAGAGCTCTGGTCTCTCTTCGTATTAGGGCACTAATCCTGTCATGAGGGCCCCACTGTCATAACCTCATCTAAACCTAATTATCTCTCAAAGGCCCCACCTCCAAATACCATAGTCATATTGGAGGTTAGGATTTCAACATATGAATTTGTGGGAGGAGCACAATTTAGTCCATAGCACAGAGTAACTTTTTTTTTTTTTTTTAATCTATGGCTAGAATTAATGTAGCTCCTGGGCTTATTTCTGCTAATGCCAGAAAAGTTCATTTTGACAATTCAGTGTAATCCAATTATTTCTGTTTTCAAACTCAGTTTACTTTGAGTAAGTGTTCAGCCAAAAATCAAGATTCTCCCTCATCCTTCATCCTCTCCTGGGGATGAGCTAAATTAATGGAGGCAGCAGCGGGGAGGAAGGAGTCTCATCATTCAGGCTTCATGGGTAAATTGATCAGTGACCAGCAGTCACTGGCTTCTGCTGACCTCTGCTGAAGTGTTCTTTGTTCTTGCTATTTGTGCTGGTGTTTATGGTTCAGGCCTAAAAAGCCCTGGCCCCATTTATCAGGTTTGTGAGACCCAGAAGGAGGCTGTATTCTGTCTACAGGAGCTGGTTTGCCCCTCTGGACTCCTTTTGCAGCGTTCTGGATCTCATGGCTATTTCCTTTGCACTGTATTGGGGTTTGTAAGACTCTTGGAGGCTTTTCTCAGTCCATTGCTTCTCTACTCCTCAGGATCCAGATTAGAAAATGGGCTTCCCTTTGGGTTTGCTCTTTCTCAGCAGTACTTTTGCCCTGAGACTTCACCAAAACTTATCTAGGTATTCCACTCCGCCATTGGGCCCCATATCAGAGGGGAGAAAATCATATGGTAGGATTATTAGATCCACATCTTAAGTCTTATTCACAACTTTTGAATTATCTTCCCCATATACCAATCAAGCCCTCCATACTTCTTGAGTGAGAAACCTGTCCTAAGTCATCAAACATTCTTCCCCCTTCAGTAATCATGGCATAAACACTGTTCTAAGATGCCTAAGCTCTGCTTGTCATGTGGAAAGCCAAGTTGTTAGAATCCCCAGCATCTTTTCTCTCTTGAGAGCCTGGCTTTTGCAATTAATGGTGGAAATTATTCCCCTCTCCCCATTCCTTCTTCTTGATAGAACCTGAAGCTGGGAAAATGTACAAATGGAAGTTGAAGATAAGAAAATTTGTTTCCTTAAAACTACAGAGCCCACATACACCTTAGAAAGTCTTTGTATACCTGCAGAGGTACACGCATACACCAATTTGATGACCAATCTGTTTAGATTTTCACTTTTCCTGCCATATAGTCCAGGTGTCCTGAATAAGGCTGACCTAATTACAACAGCAGGGGTGGTCATGATCGGTCTCACAGCTGGTTAAGGTCTAATCCCTATAATCTTATTGCATATCATGTGCTCTCCTGATTGGACTTTAACTGATAAAGGGGCACTTGCTCTTCTTTCTTATTTCTCATATAGAAGCATGCTTTATTCACATTGAGATATAAATGGCTAACTTAAGGTGTTACTCCTAAAAGTACTTGTATTTTAATAATGTGTTATATATAATTTTTAAAATGTATTGAATTAAGTAAGAATCTACAGGGAAGTGGAGTTTTACCTAACCCTGATTCTGCCCCAAATCAAAGTCATCTTGATCAGGACTTTTAGACTTTGTTTAGACTTTGGACTTAGTTCTGTCACATAAATATAGTGAGTTGGAAAAGAACGCTGGTTGGAAGATATGAAACCTAAGTTCTAGTTACAATTTTGCCACTAAGCAATTGTGTAGTGCTGGACAAGTCACTTAATTTCTGTAAGCTTCTGGCTCTTCATTTTAAATATGTGGCAGTTGGACTAGATTAGTGGTCATCAAATTGGTGTGTGCATACCTCTGCAGGCATACAAAGACTTTCTAATGTGTGTATATGGGCTCCATAGTTTTAAGGAAACCAATTTTCTCATCTTCAACTTCCATTTGTACATTTTCCCAGCTTCATATAGATTGTACCTTTCCACCTCCTATTACAATTAGATTTTTCTTTCTTTATATAAAAAAGCCATATTCTTCACCTATCCTAAATCTTACCATGGTGTATTGTCCTGGGATGAAAAGACCCAGCAACTCCAAAAAATGGTTATTTTAAAATATTGAGGGTTTTTTGAAACCTCCTTTATTGACTTATAAATTCATCATAGGGCATTTGGGTTTTGCTAGTCTTATAGTTTTCTGGTAATTAGAGTTGGGATGTTTGGGACCTTGTTGGGTGGTTCTGAAATAAAACATACAATGTGGACAGAAAGGGTGATGGCAAACTTCTTTAATAAGCTTACCTCTGTCATACCCCTGACCACTGTCAGAGAATGCAGTGCTTGCTTGGCAGTATCTTGTGAGAGTAAATAAAGGGGAACATTGGTAGCATATTTAATTCTAGAAATGAATCTTTTCACGTATTTAAAAGCAAATCGTTTTATTTCAACTTTGCTTTATACTCATCACTTGCTTCATTAGCTAGAAGAAAAAGCAACTTCAAATAGCCAAAGTGGTACAGGTTAATGATGTTATTCCTTTAATTGCAGCTATAATGCTTAATAGACAATCATGTTTTTCAAATTACATTGGATAAAACCACAGAAAGAAATAATAGATTTCCTGTAACTGTAACCATAGAGTGAGTTATTCAATAAGTTTCTTAAAATCCATTTTATCAAACCATATCATGTAATATTCACACCAATTATGGTCAATCCTTTTATATCACCTTATAAGATGTTTAATAGTCTCTGTTTACTAACACAAAATACTTATAGAACTGATTAGTTTTCAGTAACATATATCTTGCTTTTTCATTATATACATAGGTAACATTTCATCATTTGTATCTAAAAAATTAAATCATTTATAAATTATTTCCAAAAATTGAACTCATGTACCCACATTTACTGAAGGAAAACCATGCTTTCCACCATTCTGTTTCATCATAGTAACTTACTATTTTAGCTACCCAAGATCTGTATTGTAAAGAGTGAAGTGAAAAAGATTACTTTGAAGACTTTCTGTTTCCTATCCAACATGTAGAGCTTAGAAATTCTTACAACAAGAAAACAGCTGAACAAATAAAAAGCAACTATTCTTCATAGGTCAAGCAGAGAACTGAGGTCCTGAGCAAACTGCTGCCCCCAAAACAGGACAGACAGATAGGTAAATACAGAGAATTACAGCTTACTGGGAACAGAACCCCAGGAGCAGAAGGTCCCAGCTGAGGCCAGCATGGGTAGGAACACTTTAAATTGTAATTGATGAACTGCTAGAGGCTCAGTGTAGACTAGCTGAAAGTTAAAAGTCTCCAAGGGGGGCTCAGTCTTGGGAGGGTTCCCACGTTTTTGTGAGTTTTATCTTCAGGAGCCCTACAAGCATCTCATGGTGAAGATCCGGTAGAAGAAGGGGAACAATAGCTGTTTTGAAATATACCCAGAACTCTTTATTCTCTTTAACAAGGCCTGCCACCAAGGGAAACTATTCTGCCAGAGTTTTATCAGTGAGGGTTTTTCCAAAGCCTAACCAACCTATGGAAAGTAAATGTCCAACTCAGGCTAGTTAAAAGATAAAATCTAATTAATTATAAGACTATAGAACACTTCGCCTCCCCCAACACCTTACCACCATAGCAACAGGGCAACAAGGCTCCTATACAGTGATAGGGGATTACAACTAAAAGAAATACAAGCTTCAGAGCCAATTTAAAGAGTCTCCAGGGATATGCAAAGACAATAAGGGGAGACAAAAAGATGTTTGAGAAAATTTTAGCCTCTGACACCACAGCTACAACAAACATAGTCTAAGTCCTATCCAGATAAACACAAAGCCTCACATTAAAATCCTATCTAAGTTTTTCTTTCCTGATACATCATGTCTGGCTTTTTTTAAAAAACAGTTTTGCTCTGTTGCCCTGGGCTAGAGTGCTGTGGCATCATCATAGCTCACTGCAACCTCAAACTCCTAAGCTCAAGCCATCCTCCTGCCCCAGCTCTTGAGTAGCTGGGACCATGGGTACGTGCAACCACGTTGGGTGAATTTTTCTGTTTTTTTTTTTTTTTGATAGAGATGGTGCCTTGCCATGTTGCTCAGGCTGGTCTCGAACTCCTGGCCTCAAGCGACCCTCTAACTTGGCCTCCCAAAATGTTAGCATTACAGTTATGTGCCACCACACCCAGCCCATGTCTGGCTTTTAATAAAAAATTATAAGGCATACTAAAAGACAACAGTTGGAAGAGACAACAAGAATCAGAACCAGATTCCAACATTACAGAGGTGTTGGAATTACCAGACTAGAAATTCAGCTATGATTAATATGTTAAAGAATCTAAAGGAAAAAGTGAATAACATGCAAGAACAGAGGGATAAAATAAGTGGAGAAACAAAAACTCTAAGAATCAAAAGGAAATGTGAGAAATACTGTGACAAAAATGGATGCCTTCGAGTTCATCAGTAGGCTGGATAATGGCTGAGGAAAGAGTCAGTGAGTTTCCAGAAGCTGAGAGTAGAAAGGTGGGTGTTAGGGATAGGGGGAAATGGGAATATGTTGGTCAAAGGGTACAAACTTTTAGTTATAAGATGAATAAATTCTGAGGATCTAATATACAGCGTGGTGATTATAGTTAATAATACTTTATTATATACTTGAAATTTGCTAAGACAGTAGATTTTACCACATACATACAAATGGTAACTATGTGAGGTGATGGATATGTGAATTAGCTTGATTTTGGTAATCATCTCATAATGTGTGTGTGTATATATGCATATATATATCAAATCATGCTGTACACCTTAAATGTATACAATTTTTGTCAATTATAATAAAGCTGGAAAAATAATCAGTGAATGTGAAGAAATGTCAATATAATCTTCCAAACTAAAATGCAAAGAGTAAAAAAGAAATAAAAAGATGGAACAGAATATCCAAGAACTGTGGGACAATTACAAAAGCTGGAACATTTATATAATGAGAATACCAGAAGGAAAAGAGAGAAAGGAATAGAAGAAATATTAATATGTGAAGTAATAATGGCTGAGAATTTTCAAAAATTAATGACAAACAAAATTATAGCTCAGAACACCAATCAAGATAAATACAAATGGCTGGGCGTGGTGGCTCACGCCTGTAATCCTAGCACTCTGGGAGGCTGAGGCAGGCAGATCATTTGAGCTCAGGAGTTTGAGACCAGCCTGAGCAAGAGAGAGACCCATCTCTACCAAAAAATAGAAAAAATTAGCTGGGCATGGTGCCGCATGCCTGTAGTCCCAGCTACTTGGGAGGCTGAGGCAGAAGGATTGCTTGAGTCCAGGAGTTTAAGGTTGCTGTGAGCTAGGGTGACGCCATGGCACTCTAGCCGGAGCAACAGAGTGAGACTCTGTCTCAAAAAATACATACATACATACAAAAAATATCTACATCTAGGCATATCATATGCAAACCATAGAAAATCAAAGACAAGGACAAAATTTTAACAGAAGCCTGGGAGAGAAGAGTGGAACACCTTCCCTATAGATGGAGAAGAATAAGAATTACACTGGACTTCAACAGAACCCATTCAAGCAAGAAGAGAGTGGAGTGAAATATTTAATGTGTTGAAAGGGCATTATATCCATATAAGCTTAAACTTGTGCTTTTTCTATCTTAAAAGATGCTATGGTAGAATGTTTGTTTAGTGTCCTCTAATAAATATTCTCACCATTTTGTAGCTCCTTTCCACATTCTGGGCTTGGCCACTAGTTTTGGTGTTGGTGAGAACATTTTGGACTTCTCAGCTGTCCTAGCGTCTCCTATGAAGCAAAAGAACCACCTGATCAATACACAGAATTGTGGAAAATAATAAATTGTTTTAAGTTTTGAGGTGGTTTGATATTTAGTAATAGATAACCAAAGCAAGTGCTTTTTATATTTTTTTCTTAGCAGATTTTATAATATTCCTTTAAGCATATATTAAAATCAGACTTTTTTTTAAGAGGATGTAAGTCTGATTTGGCTAACTGGCTTAATCATGAATACCCGATTGCCTTTAAATTAAAAAAGATATAACATGTATAATTAACAATCATTTCATAAGTCTTAGAAAATTCTTTTTGGTAATCTTCCCAGAAACTAAGAAAATGAATGACTCAAATGACTAACAGGATCCTTTTGAAAGTCAGATGGCTCCTAATTCTTTGCTTTCAAGAAAACCGAAGGAGGATAGGGTTAATTTGTTTCTGGAAAGCAGGCAATTTTGTGATTTTTAGCATTTAATTCAGAAAGAATTCAATAAATTGAATAACATTGCTGTAATGAAGCTTTTTCTATTCTCATCTATTAACAAAAATGAACAACATTTCTTAGTTTACTTATAAAAACAAAAATAGAAATAGTTGGTGCTGACGTCTGTATCATTTCAACAATAAGTGATATTCATCCATGGATATATGAGCTAAATGGGGGCAGGGGAAGAACAGCATTATTTTCTTAAATAAGTCATTTCTGGAAATTTTTATTTTATTTGTTTTGATCAATTATATCCTAATAGTTTTAGTGATAACTGAATTTGGAAGAATATTATACTTAGAGAGAATTTTTGTCACAGAAATAAAAATTCAGTTTACAAGCATATTTTGGAGAGAAATGTGACAAGAGGTCAGTTAGATATTTTCAACTATGGAAATACTTTAAGAAAAATTTTTGAACTTTCTGAAACACAAGTTCAGAAGGGAAAAAAGACATACAATTTTCCAACTTAATGAAAAATTTACTCATATATTTTTAATATTTTTCCCTAATTTCTTAATTTATTCAAACCTCCAGGAAGATTTTTAAAATAGTACAAGGAGCCCCTTAAGTAAATACATCAGTTGTTAAAATTTTGCCACTTTCTATGTTCTCTTTTTATGTGTATGCATGTGCGAACATGCACATGTTTGTATCAGTACCTTTTAAAAGTAAGTTGCAGACACTTTACTTTTAAATTTTTCAATATGGACAATATCATTGTCACATTTAATACTTTAAAATTAATACTTTTGCATAATATCTATGTACAGTCCATATTCAAGCAAATCTAGTTGTCTGAGAAATATCTTTTATAGCAATAGATTTTCTATTTTAATCTAGGATCTAATGCATTATATTTGCTTATTATGTTTCTTCAGTCTCTTTCAACTTAGAACTGTTATATATTCCCATTACCAATTTTTTTGTTTCATTTTGTTTTCCATGTTATTCATTCATATTTTTTAAATAGATGATGATAGATACTAGAATGATGCAGAATTTAGATTCCTAGGGCTATATATAGAAGTATGATTTAGTGATTTTAAGTTTAAATGTCAATATTAACACTATAGAGAGAGCTATAACAAAAAGCATATCTTTGTAACTATTTAACTTGAAAATTTACTTAAATTGGAAAAACGTTAGGTGACAACAACCTCATACGAATAAGGTAATACAAAATTTTTTAGCAAATAACGAGCAAAGAAATATTTGAAAACCATGGGATGAGATGATTCTGAGATTATTTCCAGTACTAAAGCTTCAGTATTTTATCTAACTCATCTCACACAACTCACATGAAGCTCTTTGTATAGTGTCATTAAGCCATTTCATAAATGGGGATCTTGTCTCTAAGAAGTTAAATAATTTACCAACACAGTTTACCACACAGTTAAAAGAGCTAAGTGGAAGAGCTAAGACCTGAACTGGCTCTAACTCTTCCCAAATTCCCTGCTCTTTCCTCAGTTATTCTAGAAGGCCTAGAGTTCAGGACAGAGAAATTAGAAAGCAAAACATGAAACCAAGATCAAACCCAAGTCTTATCAAGGTAGTTGCCTGGGATTTTACCAGGCATTATTAAATTTTAGAAGGCACTTGAATAAAGGGAGGTGACTCTTGTTCCCTGAAGCTCTTTGCATTCAACATGTGTTGGGAAATAGGCTAAGAGACATGAGAAGTTTCAGGGGTTTTGCAGGTCTTTGCTTTGAAGGAATCTGTGGACACGTTAGTTCACAAAGTAGAAGCTGCTTCTAATAAGGGGGTCATTGTTAGAGGATGTTTGCAAAGCAACATTTCTTCTTTTGCTGCCGGTCATCGCCTTGAGATTTTTTGCAAAGCAGAAGCTCGATTTGGGCCCTTGGTGGAGAAGCTGATTAAAATGCCTGCCCAGCAGATAACGTGCAGCTGGAACTATCCTAGACTTCAAGGCTATTCCTGTTTCACTCCTGACTACATGTCTCTGTGTTTAGAAGAAGTAGATTAGAGTAGTACACAGATTCAGTGTTCTCATTTTATATATTGTATGTTCAGCTAGGTCTGTTTCTAACTTAGAGCTTAACATGCTTATCTTAGAAAAATTGTGTAACTGTCTATTCTTGTAGACAGAATTAGGTGAGGTTCCCCTGGAAACCTCAAAAAATGAACTGTATACATAATTCTCTAACAAAAGACAACTATTTGCTGTACCAATAAATACTGATGCAGGACTTCACTCAGGGTGCGGGAAGCTGATGACCCCCTGACTTCCCCATCTTTTGAACTACTCTTTGTCTCTGTTTCAATCATTTCTCTGTCTATAATATATCATCTCCTTATTTCTTATTATTTCCACATCCGTTGTGACTTGTTTGTGCTGGGAGGGTGGCCAACTTCCGGTAAACATGCACATTGATTTGAGTATGTTGAACCATACATTTGAGTATGTTGAACCTTGCATCCTTGGGATAAATCCCACATGATTATGATGTATGATCTTTTTAATGTGCAGTTGAATTCAGTTTGCTAGTATTTTATTGAGCATTTTTATGTTTATATTCATCAGGGATGTTGGCCTGTATTTTTTTTCTTATAGTATCTGTCTAGTTTTTGGTATCAGATTAATAATGCTGGCTATTTGGAAGTGTTCACTCTTATATTTTTTGGAAGAGTTTGAGCAGAATTGAAATTAAGTAATTCTTTAAATATTTTGTAGAATTTACTAATGAAGCTATCAGGTCCTGGACTCTTCTTTGAAGGCAGATATTTTTTATTACTGTTTCAATATCTTTGGTCTGTTTAGATTCTCCATTTCTTCATGACTCAGTCTTTGTAGACTGTGTGTGTTTAGAAAATTATTTCTTCTAGGTTATTCAATTTGTAGGCATGTTTGTTCATAGTAGTAACTTATGATCCTTTGTATTTCTGTGACATCAGTTGTAATGCCACCTCTTTTATTTCTGATTTTAAGTACTCTTTTTTCTTAGTCTAGCTAAAGGTTTGAAAATTTTACTCAGCTTTTCAAAAAAGCAACTCCTAGATTTTTTTTTCCTATTGTTTCTCTATTTTTTTATTTTGTTTATTTCTGCTCTAATCTTTGTTATTTCTTTCCTTCTGCTAGCTTTTGGCTTAGTTTGTTCTATTTCTAGTTCCATGAGGTATCTTTTCCCATTCTTTTACTTTCAGTCTATGTGTGTCTTTAAATCTGAGGTGAGTCCTTATAGACAGTTTATAGTTGGATTAGTTTTACTATCCATTCAGCTACTTTGCCTTTTTATTGGGGAATTTAACCTATTTATATTTAAAGTAATTATAGGTAGGGAAGAACTTACTATTGACACTTTGTTAATTGTTTTGTCAGTTTTATAGTGTATTTATCCCTTTTTCCATTTTCTGATGCCTTCTTTTGTCTTTTTTCTTCTTGTTTATAGTGACATGCTTTGATTCCTTTCTCATTTTCATTTATGTATCTTCTATAGGTATTTTCTTTGTGTTTATCAAAGATCTACATAAAACATTTTGTAGTTATAACAATCTACTTTAATCTGATGACAACTTCTAATGCATATAAAAATTCTATCCTTTTATTTACCCCCTCACACACACTTTGTTATTGATGTCACAAATTACATCTTTTAATATGTGTATCCATTATCATATTTTTATCATTTTTTAATACTTTTGTCTTTTAACGTCTATATCAGAATTAAAGGTGATTTATGCACCACCGTTACAGTATTATAGTATTCTGTATTTGTGTATATATTTCTTTTCCAGAGAGCTTTATACTTTTATATGATTTTGTGTTGCCCTTTACTGTCCTTCATTTGAACTTGAAGTACTCCCTTTACCATTTCTTGGAAGGCAAATCTAGAGATGATGAACTCCCTCAGATTTTGTTTATCTCTCCTTCATTTTTGGAGTACAGTTTTGCTGGAAGTAGTATTCTTGGTTGGCAATTACTTTCTTTCATCATTTTGTATATATTATCCTATTCTTTTCTGGCCTTCAAAGTTTATGCTGAGAGAAATTGCTGGTAGTCTCACTGAGCTTTCCTTGTACATAATGAGTCACCTTTCTCTTGCTGTTTTCAAAATTCTCTTTTTCTTTTCATCAATCTAGGTAGATATTCTTGGGAACTCTCAAACCTTTTCTGTGGATACGTCTTCTCTAAACCTGTGAGTGTACATTACTAAATAGAAAGTTTTATCTTTTTTGTTTGTTTTTTTAGGAGCTTATAATCTTTTGCTTCCTCTGACATTTGCCTACTATGATATGGACCCTATGGAGCAACAGGACTCTTGTCAGCTCTTTTTTGTTCTCAGCAGCCCCCACAGATCTAGAGTATGATAACTTCTGTCTGTGCTTCAAGACAGGTAAGAAAGAGCCTGTCCTTTGAGATTCCCTTCCTCCCAAAAAATCAGAATGTTGGATACACACTCCCTTCTTCCTCTTTCCTCCCTAGGGAAAATCCAGGAACTGTGATTTTCCTCCTGATTTGCTTGGCTTTTTGCCAGGGACAGGGACTTTGGTGAGAGGGTGCCCCCAATTTTTCTACTGGCTTTAGTGTGGCTGTTTTTGCTTTTGCCTGGAGTGCAGGAGCCTTTTAAGTGTTTTCTGGGTTTCTCACAAAGTTAATTGGCTCATGTATTATTATTATGTCCACTGAGGGATGAAAGTCCAGGGCTTTCTAATCTGCCATTTTGTGATGTCATCTAATCACCTTACTTTTTGTCAAGGCATTTGAGTTCTATTTTATGTGATTTCCTTGAGGGAATGAATGACTCTGATGGTGGTGACCTACATGTGACATAGATGGGGAGATATTCAGGACAGGGTAGAACCCTCAAGTCACACACTACAGGCTACATCTTGTACCACTGGGTTGACCCTCATCTTCATAGTTTGGAAGAACAGCTTGTTGAGCGTCTCATAGTGACATCCAGATTCTAAAACATTTATAGGAAGGAATAGGGAATTGGATTTGTGAATCTGAAACTTAAATTTAATGATCCTCGGTCTAACATCTATTTTTTAAAAAGCCATTATAATGTGTGTCTTCCCAGGAGCACAGTAAAGATATTCACGAGATACAGTAAAATATCTTTCAACAATGAAAGGGGGGAAATTTTCAAAGTTGAGAATAATAATGACATCTTATGATGAAGTCCTAACTATTTCCGAGTTGTAGTATCATGCTATCTTGGAGACAGCCTTCTCCAGTGAACCCAGTGATTCCATTTAGATGTTGCTAAATTTCCACCCTGTACTTAGCATATATTCTGTGGTATATCAGGCTATCAGAGAAATACTCTGGACTGAGTTGTATCAATACTTTATGACTTTAAGTGTGCTTTAAATAGGGGCTACTTGCTTACACCCCTCTATGTCTGGTATAACATTATTTCTTGTAAGGCCACAAATTTTAGCCATCAACCCTCCTTGCCTTTGTACTAGTCCTGCTACCCTCTGTTTTTACACAAATTCAAAATCCCTTAATAGATATATGCTTTTGTATATATTTGTTACATTAATCCATTAGGACTGAATTTTCTGTGTCCATATTTTTTTCACATTTTCTTCTTTTTTGGCTCAGGGTAATAATTTTTGAGGATGGTAATGCATCTATCATCTCTCTTAGCACCTGAAACAATGCTGTCCAGGGGGTGGGAGCTCTGTAAATGTTTGTAAAATGTAATTGTTCTCTTATTATGAACACAACCATGCTGACTCATTTGGCCTTAGAGACACACAGAGAAGCCTTATCAACCAGCAAAGACTCAGAATACTGAGATATGAAAAACCATTCCTGGCTTTTTCTTCATCAAAATATCCATTACAAGTCTATACTCATTGTGCTGCATGTTCTACAAAGCAAGAAATATAAACTCTACTTAAAGTCCAACAACACAATTATATAACACTTGCGCACAGCTGGAAACATAATACTAATATAAAATGGAACCTGCAGTTTTAGAACTTTACTGCTTGAGCCACTTGTAATGCTAACTAGTTGGGAGATCTGGCAGGAAATCCAGTAGACGGGGATAATTATAAACACTGGAGTACTATCTACAAATGCTCATACTGTCAGCAACCCAACAGTCAATAAGAGTAAGCTGCAAGAGTGAAACCAAGCTTTTGAGGCTTCAATTGCTGTTGTTTTACAGAGTTTCCAAGTCTCAAACACTTGTTTACTTCATATCCTCTTGAAAATCTCTTCCACTCTTCCCCTATTTCTCATGTCTGCAGCTATTGATATAGGAGAATATTATGGCAATTAATCAATATCTGATTAAAAGTATGAAGCTCTTTCATTATCTGCACTGGGTGAATGAATTCCTTCTGTCTGAACAGCAATATTATCTTTTAAATTGCTGTAGCAGAGACTGGCACTGCATATGAATTCTGGACTGTGTTTATTTGGTGTGAGTGAGCAAGTTCTGTATTTCCTTAGTTTCAGAGTTGGAAAAAAGCGTACTCATTCCTATCAGGAAGATAGGTTACTATAGAAGGAATATTAGTCACTTGATCTCTACATTGAATACTTGATATTTTATGATCCCCCACCCCCAAAACACACACACACCTATTTGTTTTAATTCCTGGTTTCATGGCGCATCACTCATTGACAATTTATTACATTTGATAGCCAAGGTGTTTTCTTTTCCAAAAGTTTTTGAAAGACCACATTGTTAGATAAGCAGAAGGAAAAGCACATGCCTTGTACAGCCTAAAAAATAGCTGTATTTCTGACAAGGTTGCTTTCCAATTGTCAGTGGTAAAGGATATGTGAATAACAAGAAGAATTGAAAATGTCAAATAATAGAACAGTTTCCTATTGAAAATCAGTCAATTATATTAATATATCTTTAGCTTTTCAGCAGAATTAATAAGTTATACATTCATCTCATTGGTTTTCTCTATACCTTCTGGCAAACAAGCTTACAATCAATTAATGAAGATAGCCAAAAATAATATAGGCAGAGAAAACTGAAAAATAAAAAATATGGATAATTTGTCTTTGAATAATAATCAACTATAAATCAAAGCTTTTAACCTAAATGCAAGGAAGCCACTTTGCAGGGTTGGCTCTTTTGCATAATGGAGAAAAAGTAGAAATCAGAAATAAAATCAAGCTACTTTCTATTCTGTTCTTTGAAATCTAATGAATGTCTTTAACTTTTGGGAGTTGAGGACATTTTTAGATGTCTAATGGAAGTTATGGACCCTCTTCCTAGAAAAATGTACAATTGTAGGGCCACTACATAAATAGCATGGTATTCTGTGTGATTGGCGCTCCCTGGAGTTGTACAATGCTGACATACACATAACATTTTCTATCGTAGGGATTCCAGGTGAAGAAACCCTACCGTGCTTACTCTGTACTGTGATCTTTGGCAGCACTGAGCTGGAAGTCAAGTAAGCAAGGTTCTATTGTTACCTGGGCTAGAATATCCACTACTTCTGTGGAAAGGAGGTCATTTTGAGCCTGTCTCAATTAAATAGAGTGAAAGTATTTGCATGTGGCACTGATCCTAGGAGAAATTGAGTGGCTTTACTCAGAATGTCACATTTATTTACAGAAGGAATGAGGGACACATTCATTAAATAAATGCCATAGGTGACTATTCCGAGCAAAATAAATCTTTTGAGTCTTGAAATGACCTCTAGCTGACTTTCAGTCTTCTGCAGCTGGCTTTATGGAACATCCTAAATTTTCTTTCATATGAAAATGTAATTCAATTGTCACTAGCACAGGAATGAAAAGCAGCAAGGAAATGGCTCTTCATTGAGTTTTGGCTTTTTCTTGATTAGATGAGCAGCTGTTGAGCAGTAAGTCCACCAAAATGGCAATTTGACTGAGCCAAATAAAACTCAACCAAATAAGACTGTTAACTCCAGTGAAGTTTCTTAAGAGTACTTTACACACAGTGTCAGAGACAAATGCGCATCCTAAAGGTGTCATTGCTTCTTGGTGAATAACTCCTTTTCCTCTCTTTTACTTCCAAGCTAACCCCAACTGCTTATCTTTTTTCACATCTTTGAAACGACTTATTCTAAATTTTGATGTACAAATGCAGAGTACTAAAGGGAATGATCTTTTTCAGAGGTTGTTGATATGTAAGTAGAGAAAAGCTAAAATATTTTTATTCTAATCTGTTTCTTTCATTTAAAAAAAATCTCTTAAAAGCTTATTATGAACAAGATAACCTGTTTTGTATCAATATTTGTATCTGACTTCTCATTTTTCTTTAGAGCCTTAGAGTAACCTGCTGAGATGGATGGGACACTTTACAATTAAGAGGCTTAGCAAATGACTTATAAGTAGTAGAAATATGGCTTTGAACACAAATCACTTGGTTTTCTTTACAATGTACCTTCCCACTGTGACAAGGAACTTCACCTCTTTCAAGGAATCATATTTCTGTTGAGAAACACATAATGATGCCTATGATGATTTTGAAGGGAAAAACTCTTAATATTACTTAATATTACTAAGCTTCTGAAGACAGAGCCTCTGAATTCCATTTCTCACCAATGCAGCAAATAATGTAAAGAGAATGTATTTTTAACAGAATCACAAAGTTTTCCATCTGGATGGATCACAATCTGATTTATGGCTCCTAGTTGGGTCTTGTTTTTCATGATACCCATAACCATTCCCTTCCACTTTCCCACCATGTCATGAGGAAGAAACAAAGCCATGCGGAGAATGTCCTTGGCTTTACTTATCACCGTTGCAGAGAGCGATGATTTATTTATAGACCAGCTTTGCCAAAATGTTTTGAAGAAGCTAGGATTTCTTTAAAAGGGAACCTCAAGTTGGAATTAGGTTGCGGGCCACGTATATTTAGTCCGAATCTATTTGGTCCTGTCTGTTTATTACATTGCCCCATGCAAGAATATCAGGGTTTTTTTTTTTTTCTTTAACCTCAAAATACATGAGTCATTAATTTCTTAAGGTGGAAAAACACTTCCATAAAGTAGCAACTCATTTGATAAAATTGTCAAGTCAATCCAATCTATCGAGAAATACATAATCTACACACAGAGTACGTACAAAGGACAGAACCACTATTTTGAAAGCATGGGAGGATTAGGAAAATGGACTACAGCAGGCCCAGTGCCCTGCTTCCATTTGTTGATCTAAGCCTGTCTGCAGCTACTAGTGACCCAGGCCTGTCCCATTATTAGGAAATACCTGTCACTTCAAAGAGGGCACATAGTCATATGTCTTTATATACTCAGATATGGCTTTTCTTCCAGAGAAGATTACAATTTCTTCATTTTGTCTATAATTAATTTTGTTTCTCTGAAACAAAGCTTCAGTCCACTGGGTAGAAGTAAGAAAGCAAACATTTAATACTTGCTGTAAGTTTAATTGTGTCCCTGCAAAATTCATTTGTTGAAGCCCTAACCCCCAGTGTGACTGTATTTGGAGATACGTGCTGTGAGAAGGAGATAAAGGTTAAATGAGGTCATAAGGGCAGGACCCTCTGATAGGGCTGGTTCTTACAAGAAGAGGAAGAGAGACTAGTTTCCTCTTTCCACGTGTGAGCACACAGAGAAGGCAGCCACCTGCAAGCAAGATGGAGAGCCCTCGTGAGGAACCAAACCAGCTGGCACCTTGACCTTGGGGTTCCCAGCCCTTAGAACTGTGAGAAATAAGTTTCTGTTGTTTAAGCCCCTCGATGTATGGTGTTTTGTTATAGAAGCCTGAGCAGACAAATATCATCCTGTCAGTTTATATTAAACCATTAATTTAGGATATGACCAAATTCACTAAGAAAACAATAGATTTAGTTTAGTTTTATTTCCTCCGCCCCCCCCTTCTCCAACTTCTCTCCCAGTAGTGCGTGGGTAAGTGTGAAAGCGTGTTGCAGTGCAAACTCTTAGTGGAGGGAAAGAGTGGGTTCTTATGGGTGGGTGTCCTCTGACATCTTGGGGCTGTGGTTCAGTCCCTTCTGTCCACCTGTCAGGGGCTGGTCCTGCTCCCATTTGCAATTGATGTCTTTGACCAGCGTAACTCTATATCTGGTGCCTGTTTGTCTCTCCCTCATTGACTCAGTTTCCCCTGAGTTCTCACTGCTGCTGTAGACTCTCCACATTCTACTCCATCGTCACTGTGGTGGGCTCCACAACAGGCCCATTGCTCTCAACTCAGCTGCCCACTGTTCCCACCCTGGAGCTGCAGGAACGTCTGGGTCCCATTCCTGCTACACACAAACCATGAGTGGAGCGGGAAAACCTTCTTTTTGTCTGTCACACTACACGGCACCACCTGGTTTACTTTGATACGAATTGATCCTGATTGACAGGCTCGTCTTTAAATCCCATGGGGAAAGCCAGGATAAGAAGTTTTCACTGAGTTGAGCTTTTCTTCACTTCTGAGAACACGTAACTAGTCATTTCCTCTTCTTATCTCTTCTCTCATTCTTGTAAATTTCCTCAAACTCCCAGAAATAGATAGAAGACTTTCTCTCTCACTTGAAGTCATATTTCCTTTTTTTTCTATTGAACCCTTAATTTAATTTTAATTTACTTTATATGTATGTTTTAAAATTTTTATTCAGAATATTACAGGGGTACAAACGTTTTGGTTACATGGGTTGCTTATATACTGCTTGAGACAAATGTATAAGTGTGCCCATCATCCAGGTAGTGTACACTGTACCCGTTAGGTATATGTCACCCATTCCCTTCTCTCTCCCACCTGCTTGATTTCCATTGAGTTTTACTTCCATCTGTACACATGAGTGCTGTTCAGTTAGTTCCAATTTAATAGTGAAATCATGTGGTGTGTGTTTTTTCATTCTTGTGATACTCCACTAAGGAGAATTGTCTTCAGTTCCATCCGGATTATTACAAAATTTTATGGTATACATATATCATATTTTATTAATCCACTCATGAATTGATGGGCACTTGGGTTGATTCCACATCTTTGCAATTGTGAATTGCATTTCTAAAAGATTTGAATGCATGTGTCTTTTTGATAAAATGACTTTTTTTCCTTTGGGTAAATACCCAGTAGTGGGATTGCTGGATCAAATGGTAGTTCTACTTTTAGTTCTCTGAGGAATCTCCATACTGTTTTCCATAGAGGTTGTACTAGTTTGAAGTCCCACCAACAGTGTATAAGTGTTCCTTTCTCTACACATCCATGCCAGCATCTATTGTTTTGGGACTTTTTGATAAAAACCATTCTCACTGGGGTTAGATGATATCTCATTGTGGTTTTGAAATCAAAACCTTCCTTTCTCTGATGATTGGTGATGTTGAGCACTTTCCATATGTTTTCCATATGTTTATTGGCTGTTTGTCTTTTTTCTTTTGAGAAGCTTCTCTTCATGTCTTTTGCCCAAGTTTTAATGAGGTTGTTTGATTTTTTTTCCCTTCCTGATTTGCTTGAGTTCTTCATAGATTCTGGTTATTGGTTCTTTATTGGATATACAGCCTGCAAATATTTCCTCTCATTCTGTAGGTTGTCTGTTTGCTCTGTTAATTGTTTCCTTGGCTGTGCAGAAGCTTTTTAATTTAATCAGGTCCTATTTATTTATGTTATTGCTGTGATTGCCATTGGGGTCTTCTTTACAAATTCTTTGTCCAGACCTGTATCTGAAGACATATTTCATTTCTATCAGAAGCAAGTTTTATCACCTCAAAAAGAGGGAGAGATTTTCTCTAAATTCTAGGAAAAATCTATGAGCTGAGTCCTGAATCTTGGTAGGCTAAAGGAATCTATAAAGGAATTAACAAATCCATTTTCTCTTTCTTTCTTTCCCTCCTACCCTCCCGCAATGCCTCTTTCCCTGAGATGATAAACCTGAGATGTAAAGATTCAAATGGATAAAAATTTATGGGAAGAATTAAAATGATTGGCTAGTATTCACAAAGATATTATTCCTGTCTGTGGATGGGACTGTGCATTTTCCTGTGGACGCATGCTTGCATTCTGTGTACTAATGCATAATTTCATCACATATGAACCTTACTCCTTCAGGCATGTATCAGAGGGCTGAGCAAACACCACAGGTGTTCACAATGAATACACAGTGAGTAGGAGTTCAGGGTTTCAGGATGTTTTTTTCCATCCTCGGAGATATCTTCCACCAGCTTGTCCAAATTGCTCATTTGTCTTTTTCTTTTGTAAAGTAAGCACATAAGGGAGACACACAACTCAGATGTTGTGTGAATAATCAGTTCTTTGCACTTTTGAAAGGATAATTTAATTAGCTAATGAAAATATCCTTAAGTTACAGCCTCTACTTTGTCTACCCAGAATGTCACATATTTCATTCGTCTGGGTCAATGAGCATTTTGTTGGGCATCTCTTAAATAAGTCTTCCTGTCACGTTGCATTCTTACTTATCAGCATCCTAGAGGGGAGAGCTACTTTTGATGAAGCTCCAGTTTGAGTGCTGTTTTTGCCCCTACTACTCAATTACTACTTCCTGGCAAGTTCAACCACATGCTCTGAGATTTCTTAAGTCCATAGCCATTTATGCATGCAAGATTTCAGATGCTTAAATAATCATCCTTTCAGTGACTTAGAACTTAGAAGAGCAGGGACTATCTCTTGTCTTATATTTCTTGCCTTCCATTACTTTATTTAATTAAAGATATTATTAAAGTTTTTTTCAGGCTTGGGATAAACTGAGAAAATGAGACACAAAACATTTTAAAAACGCATATCCTTTAATATAAATAAAATAGTTTCATTTGTCCAGGTGTTTGTGGTTAAATTCTTTTTAAAGATCAATTTTTTTCTATCAATGATCAAATTGATCTCAAACTGTGACATATAGACATGTACTTCTAGATGGTAATTTGGGGTTCCATCATATAGCAGTGACAGAAAATCCCATATAAAGATATAAGTGGAAAATGATACCTGACTGATGGATTTGGGGGGTAGGCTGATTGGCACTGTAAGGATAAGACTATTTTGTTCCTTGATGGGAGATTAGTACAAAAATAGATGTGTGAGTCAAACCTCAGCACAGTAATGATTTCCTGACAAGCACTCTCTCCAAACCCAAAGTACATCAAGTTTAAATCCAAAGAGCCATTACACTTTAAATATTTTTCTCAATTTTCTTATAAATTGGAAGAAAAAGGAATTTTCACTTTAAGTTGAGACCCCAATAATTGGTTTGTATAGACCGTATTACCTACTGCAGACCATGAGACAAGTTAAATAAGAAGAATGATCCAGTTGATGGGCTGTGGTAGAGTGCAATGTGATTGACTGAGACAACAGTGTGTTGAGGCCATGCATTAGTTTCTGAGTGGCTGAGATTGAGTGCTAATGCAATTTGGAAGAATTCCCAGCACAAATAAAAAGAGACATACATCTGTCCCTTCAGTGACTCAGGGAAATGAAAACCATCTTTGATACAGTACACATTTTCCTAACTTTGGATATTTTGTCTTTTATAAGTCTTGGAAGAAAAACTTTTTTTGACTTTAATAACTATCAAGCTATTGAAGTAGAATGCAGTGAACTAATTTCCAGCATGTAGTTAATATGCACAAGACCCATGTGAACAGTGTCAACCATGGCCTAGATATGCTCTAGCTGGCATCCAACTATCTCTGAGCCTCTTCTCCTAAGGAAAGCATAGGAGATATCACTGAGTACCCAATAAATGAAGAACAGTGTTGTCAGCACTTTCACATCTGACTTAGTCCTTACAGCCTCTCTGGGAGGTTTGATGCCCATTCAAAGATGAGGAAAGTGAAGTTTATAAGCGTTAAATTGCCCTCTAATAATTGAAAATTAGAAGATCCATCCCTTATGCTCTGGTCTGTCAAAATTTGCTTTAATTCTGTTGTTCTAATATGCTTCTTTCCTGAGTCACTTTCCTAGAAACTTCTGTATCCCCACTGTTAGCACTTGTCAGACCCACTGCCTAACCCGCTCAGGTAACAACTTAAAGCATTAGGCCATTTATTCCAGGCCTTTGTATGGTCTTCCCTTACACAGTCCAGCAAAGAATCCCAAATGCCTGCCACAGAGCAAATGCAATGCTTGCCATGCCAGTTCCTATTCTGGGTTTTACTTATAGCATATACTTAGACCTGCAAATCAAGCAATCTTTACTTTTGTGGATTTTGTGCCTGCTAAAAGTTGAATTGAAACAAGTATACTTTTTTGATGTGGATATTTTTTGTTTTTAATTATGGGTACATAATAGTTGTATATCTTTACAGGGTAAATATGATGTTTTGATACAGGCATAAAATGTGAATTAATCAAATCAGGGTAGTTGGGGTATCCATCACCTCAGGCATTTATCATTTCTTTGTGTTAGGAACATTTCCATTCTATTCTTTTCATTATTTTAAAGTATACCCTAACTTATTGCTGATTATAGTCACTTCGTTATGCTATAAAATATTGTTTATTCTATCTAGCTGACTATATTTTTGTACTCATTAGCCATCCCCACTTTTTATCTTACCTCCCTACTACCCTTCCCAGCCTCTGGTAAACATCATTCTACTCTCTGTCTCCAGGAGATCAACTGTTTTAATATCTAGCTCCCACATATGAGTGAGAACATGTGAGATTTATCTTTCTGTGCTTGGCTGATTTCACTCAAAATAATGTTTTCCAGTTCTATCCATGTTGTTGCAAATGGCAGGATTCCATTCTTTTTTATGGCTACATAATATTCCATTGTGTATATGTACCACAATTTCTTTATCATCTGTAGATGGATACTTAGGTTAATTCTACATCTTAGCTATTGTGAACAGTGCTACAATAAATGGGAGTGCAGATATCTTTTGATACCCATATATTTAGATTTCTGTAGACAAAATATTAATGTGGAGGCTTCTTATTCCTGACTGAAGATGCACTACCCACTTCTGTATAGAAATGAGCATAGATCATCCATATGCTAACAGATGAGAGCTCTATGGACAGTAGGACAAAGGAGATCACAGGGGGGCCTTCTCATCCCAAGAGAGGAGGTAAACTGACCAGGACCGGCAGGTTATCCTGGAAGCCTAGAAGGTTGTGGGTAAGACAGGCAAAGTGTGACAATTGAGAGAGGTTTCGGGGGGAGGACATTGGCAGTCTAGATCCAGCCACAGAGACAGGTTTTTGGCACAGCATCACCTGGTACTGAAAAGACTGGTCCTGATTAAAATAGCAAAACAGTGAAGAGAATGATAATTATAATAGCTAATGATTATTGCACACTATGTACAGGCATACAGGGCTGTATACGCATGTTCTCTGAGAGCTTACAAGTATTTATATGTCCTCTCTGATCTTTCTTCTATGCTGTGTGGGTCTCATAACTGAAAGTTTCCCTTCCCCTCCTAATGAGAGGTCCCCTCTACCTTCTCTCATTTGAGTAGCCCCTGGGCCTTCTCATTTTCCATCCCCCAGGCTCAGACTTATCTGGTTTCTGGGAGGGACATCTAAGAATCTTCATCTGGATGGTGGATCAGGGATTTCTTCCAAATCGGTTTCTGCTTTGGCATAACCAGGGATGGGGGAAGAAAATTAATATTCTTGGTACCATGGAGGAGAGAAGATAGAGGAGGGAAGTAAAATACTATGAAAAAAAAAAGAAATGTCAACATATAACTCAGCAACAGATCTTTGATTATTGTCCATCTCTTGTAAATGAAATGTACGCTCACTCAGAGCATTCTTTCTCATGCTCACAACTCCAGCACTAGCATAGGCAACCAGTAAATGTTGAATAAATAAATGAGGTATCTGAAAATTTGAACAGATAAAGGAATGAAGATGGGAGTTCTATCTGGTAGTCATTTGTTGCAGCTTTGCTCAAATTTCTAGGCTACTTTCATGTATATTTTTGCTTAAAATCATAGGCATAAAGGACTATAAAAGCTCTTTGATTTATTTCATATTATCCTACAACATAACCTCCTACACTTATTCAAAGACATGAAGGATGAAGGTAAGCCCTGTGGGATATCAGGGTTCCTATAAGTGAAACTCCATTTCTTTAGACATGTCTCCATATACAAGCAAAAGCCAAATAAAATCTTTTGTATTGAACTGAGGCCAATTTTTGGAAAATCTATAATTTTCCTACTTTTATTTTTTGAGAATGCACTAAGATCAGCAGCAGATGTTAAGATCTTTGGACTAGATCTTGTGTGCTTTGTTTGTAAGATCAACACAGACTCTGCATCCAGACAGCTGAGCTAGAATTTCAGCTCCCCCTCTTGCTAGCTTACTGGATCTTGGCAAGTTGTCTAACCGTTTTCATCCTGTTTCGTCATCCATAAAAGAAAGATCATAATAATGCCTGCTTCATAGTGTGCTGGGAAAATTAAATGAACTACATATATGAAACACTTAGAAGAGAGCCTGACTTAGACAAGAGCAACAAGTGTCAGTTACTGTTACTGTAATGAGGAGTCTTTTGCTTAGTGTTTAGTGAAAGCATCCTTGTTAAAGCACCCAGTGTACTACCAGGCATGTAATATGGGAGATTAATAAAGATTGAGGCACAAGACAGGAAAAAATACATACCCACGCACACACACATACCTGCACATTAAAGCACATCATACATCTAAGACTCCCACATAAGTAAAATGAGATTGAGAAGAAAACACACATTGAGATGAGGAAATGCACACAGAGATCATGGGTAACATGATGGGAATCTGATCTTCTGCTCTATACCCTTAATAATGCAAAAGGACCTTAATAAAGATTTGTGCCATTGCTAGGCTAGGTATTTTATATACATTATCTCATTTAATCTTTGCACCATTCCCACATACAAAACAAGAGCCTAAACAACCCTTGTTGAGTTCCTGCGGCTAGTAAATGACAGTGCCAGATTTTAAACATGACTTTGTCAAATTCTAAAGCCTGGGGTTTTTTGTTTTGTTTGAGTTTTGGGGTTTTTTTGTTTTGTTTTTGAATGGTTTAAGTGCAGAACTACTTAAAGAAACTTGAAGTTTAAAGAATGTTCAGCTTAGGGTTCTGTGCTAAAAATCTTAAAGTGGCTATAGAACACTGAATTTGGTTTCCTAAAATAAGTGGATCATATCTCTGGAGAAAAGACTAATTTCCCTTGTAGGTTATTGTAAAATCTTATCAATTTTCACTGAATCAGACAGAGGCCTAAAATATGTATTTAAAAATACAATTTTTGTTTTAAAGAAAGAAATGTTTTGAATTAGGATGGATACTGGCTTGGGGGTCTAGAGTCATATATATTGTGTTTTACATTCATATAGTTTACGTATCTGTGCTTATAGTTAATAAAAAAAAAAAGAAACCCAGTTTTAAGTGGTTAGTAGGCATACCGCAAAGGACATGATCGCCATCATATCACCCATGATTTCTTGGTGCATTTCCTGGTTTCAGTGTGTCATCTTGTCCATCTCATTTTATTCATATGGGGGTCTTAGATGTATGATGTGTTTTGATGTGTAGGTATACATGTGTGCGTGGATATGCATTTTTTCCTGTCTTGTGACTACTATCACTACCTTTCTCTCTCCTTACTTTCACTGTGTTTCTCACAGTTCTCTATTCTTTGATCACCATGTAGACTTGGAGTATATTTGACTTGCACCTGATAAAGTTGTGTGTTTTCCTTTCTTAGCCAATGAAAAAAAGCTGATATTTGTCATTGAAAGACTAACACATGGCTTTATGTTAATTTTTTTCTTGATAGCATAGAGAGTTCCTATATCAATTTAAATGGGTATTGAATAAACTTGGTAAACCATATAAAGTAGCAGCATTGGAAGCATGATCGAAATAAAGTAACTGAAATAAATGTTGTATCTTAAAAGATATAAAGGTGGAAAACTGCCCCATCAGAGAGTACAGGGTGTTTAAATATTCTGGAGCAGATATTGATATTGATCCTTGAAGATAACCTTCATTGTTAAGCCACTAGTCATGCAGGCATAAATAAGTACCTGCCCATTGTTCTTGGGAATAAGTATCTGCCCATTGTTCTTTTTAACCTAAAAGTAGGTGCTGCAGACTGGCACTCAGTATTCTGTTTAGTAACAAAGTTGAATTAACAGTAAAAACGAGACCATATAGAATCAGAAATTGCCCTGCCCCTGAAATGCACTGTGTTCTTGGAAGATGTGAATAATTTTTGTGCAAATATTTTCTCTGATGATATCTAGGAGATGGGACAGACAGTTCTCTTCAACTCATGCTACAGAAAACACTGAGAACAGGAGCAGACTGGGTTGGCATAGCACCACCTATGCAGGGCTATTGGTGTCCCTTCTCATTTAAGGTTGAATGAGCCACAGTTGGAAAATGTGCTATGGGCCATGACACTTTGCATTAGACACAGGACCAGAGTACACCTTATTTATGGGTTTGGAATATTTTCCCCTGAAGGGACTGGATATTCCCCGTGTCAATCATCCTAGGACAGGAAACAAGATGAGCCTTAGGAACAAAAGAGCTTCCCCTTATCTTTGGCTTAGGAGGTGGTGGCTGGGCCTAGACTCTCAGGTGTGCAAGTGCCTAAAGCTTCTTGTTGGTGAGAGAGGAGCTGACAGCCCCACCACATAGGGCCAGGCCTGCCCGGAGACAGCAGGGTCTCGTGGTCTCTTGGAGTAAAGACTTCCAGCAGCAGTCTAAGTTGTTTCTCTGGTCTCTGAGCTTGCAGTAAACTCTTTTTAATGGTACAGTTTAGTCTCAGGTGTGTATAGCAATCAGAGTAATTGAAGCTATGAGTGATGGTATCAGGGGAAGACCACTGGGCCTAGGAGTGAGATCATAACACAGGAGTCACCTGCCCCAGAGGAGGTGGCCTGGCAGCAAAAGGAGGAAAAAGGGAAGAGAAAAAATAAGGAATTTTAAGGCAGTGCCCTGGGAAATTTCTGGAAATCAGTGGGTGAAGAGATGGCAACAGAAGGAGGCCAATTTCTGCCAGGAAGTCAACGAGGGTTCATGCCATGATACTTCGCAGATAAAGAAAAAGTCTAACCTCATTTGGTAGTCATAGGTTAGGAGGTCAGTAATAAATAGGGTTTATAAGAAAATGATTAAAATTCCTGTTTAACTACAAGCTCAGAAACATAAATTAACATAAACAGCAAATTTCAGCTCACTCTCTCAATAAAATGAGTTGTATTAATGTGTTATTTAATGAGAAGCAATGGATTATGTCTGTTTGAGGGCTGCCACCCTTTCTGACAAATTATTATTTTAATGTTGTAATTATTTGATGTGATTAATCAGCCAGTCGGCAAAGCAAATATTTTCTACCTAAATTAAATGTGCTGGCAGAATGATTATTTATTTAACACATTTGATATGAGTATTTTACATATTTATGAATAAATTAGTTAGAATCATGTTATTTTGTCTCTGTCAACATTCTTCCCCCTGAAAGTCCTATTTTATGCCAAAATGTTTGACAAGGTCTTTCTGAATGTAGAATAGGAGAAGAAAAAACTTTGAAAACTGAAAAACTAGGTGAAATTCATGTGATTCAGTAAAAATATAATAAGGAAACACTGAAAAAAGACTTTTGTTCAAGCCAGGTGCCATGGTGCACACCTGTAATTCTAGCACTTTGGGAGGCTGAGGTGGGAGGATTACTTGAGGCTAGGAGTTCAAGACTAGCCTGAGCAACATAGTGAGACCCCATTTCTATAAAAAATAGGAAAAATTATCTAGGCATGGTAGCACACACCTATAGTCCCAGCTACTCAGGGGAGTGAGGCTGAAGGATGGCTGGAGCCGAGGAGTTTGAAGTTACAGCGAGCTTTCACGACACCAATGCACTCCAGCCTACGTGACAGAGTGAGATCCTGTCAAAAAAAAAAAAAAAAAAAAGAAAACAAAAACCCTGTGTTTGAGTTCCTGGCTCTGCCAATAAGTGTGGAAATTAATCAGTCCTCTGAGCCTCATCTTCCATATCTGTAATCCCATAGGATCACTGAGAAAATTCAATTATAAAATGTATGGGAAATGCTATAAAGTTAAAGTAGCACATAGCACATAAAACCTGCTTTGTTTTCTTCCAGTCCTTGAATTCTGCTGGGGAGAGAGGGAGATAGCACATAAAGGAAAGAAATCCAAGCCAAGTTCAACCCAAAATGTTAAGATTCTTGTTAATCTTAGTGATTTCGAGCTTATAAAGTAGCTTGTTGAATCAGAGTTTCCAAACCTGGCTGTGATTCAGAATAATTTTATACAAAATCCAGAGTGCTGAGCCAAACCTCTCACTGGAGATGTTGATTCAAAAGCTCAGGGGTTCCTTATTTTATTATTCAGTTTACTCCTACCAATGTCATAAAGGCTGATTATCTTTGAAATGATGAGACTTCAAAGCTGAGCAGAATTTACTATGTCAGATTTTGCACAAAAATTTCTCTGGACCAATTTAGGGCAGTTTTGTATTTTTCAAAGTTGGGTATAATTAGGGATCTACTGGGAAGTTGTGATTAACTGAATAAACAAAAGTTCCTGAGAATTTATGAAAATGATTTAAGTGACTTTCAACATATAATTCCCTGGATGACATGAACACTATTTCATTTAAATAAGTATTTGAGGGAGTACAGTTCCTTTTTGTAAAGTGGGAGAAAGGGACTAATGTTACTGGCTGGCTGCTTTGTGCCAGGCACTGTGCTAGGCATTGGATTAGGTACTTATTGGTTATCTCATTTACTTCCCATCAGAATTTCATGAAGAAGCTATTAACATTACTATTTTATTAATGATAAAATTGAAGCTCAGGTAAATTGAGTAACTTGCAAAAGCATACAAACAATAAGTGGTGGAACAGGGACTTTGACTCAAGTCTGTCTGGCTCTGAAGTCCATGATCCATACATTCTGCTTTACTGCCTTTCCTTCCAGTACTTGAAATAGAACAAGTGTGTGGTGCTGTAGGAACTGTCTGTTAATATCCCTCAATCTGATGATCTGTTCTTATCACAGTATGGAAGTTGCAGGCATAACCACTGGGCTGAGTTTCGCTGACACTAGTTGTGACAGATGCATTTTGCACCCTGTGTCGCATCTCCTCAGCCCACTGCTGATTTCAGCTGCAGCCGTGCTGGACAGTTCCTGAGCTCGCTCTGTCAGCATTTGCACCTGAGTTGCTTCACTTTTCTGTCTGAGGCCCTTCTCCAAAGCTGCAAGAGTTTGCTGAACTTGAGCACACAGCCAGCCTGGAAGTGTCAGGAAGTTAGTACCCCTTAGGACAACCTTCAACCAGTGAAGGACAAGAGTTGGACAGTTCTATGACACTTCCACATGCTTCCTTCAAAGGTCCCCAGTGGGATTGAGTTCCAGTGGCCCAGCTCAGTAATACACCCAATGGTGCTCCTTCCCTGTCTCAATCTCTCTCCCTCACTCTAATTCCTGAATTTTTGTTCTTTTTCCAATTCTAATGGCATTGTCATATACTTTTCATTTCCTTGAACAGCAGACTGTTTGGTCTGAGTTGATATATATCAGAGTTTCTTGTTTGGGCTAAGGGAGAGGCAGAAGGAAAAGAAAGAGAGCAACATAACAGGGACTGAGAACAAGAGCTCCAGTGAGCATCTTTCCTTCCTACCCTGCTTGCTACAAGTCCCACAGGTCACAAGCAGAGGGATTGACAGCAAGGCCACAGCAGAAAGGTGCACTGACCAGGAGTCTGAAGACACGGGCAGAACTAAAAAGGTTTCTAAGTACACAAGAGACACCATCACACTAGGAATACTCCCAAATACTTGAAGGAGGAAAATTTCACAAGTGCCTGGACTTCTATGTATTAGGTGAGGCCTGCACTAAACCGAAATGTGCATATTGATGCAGATGTTACCTCATATGCCAGTGAAGTCTGGAAATGTTCTTTTGTCAACCTAGTTCTCAATATCTTACTCTATTCACCTTCACCGTTGACTTGCACAGTTTGCTTGTATCAGGGGATATCATAGCAAAATACGGAGAAATTGATTTGTAGGAAATTCCAACCAGAAAAACTCCGCTGGGTAAATTTGGCTTTGTTTCCTAATCTATAACTTTAGGAAAAATTGTTAACCTTAACACACTTTTGCTCAAAAATGAAATAAAGAAATTGTAACTCAAAGATGACATGATAGGAAAGCATTCTTAAGAAAAAATTGGAGTAGCTATTACTACTTAAGTAGGTTTTTGCTTATCTAGTAGTGTATTTTTGCAAATATAATATATGAACTCAGGGCACAAAACTTCAGAGTTCACTCTCATCTATCAGAAGTAGTAGAGACAGTGATTCTAGAAAGCTAGGTGAATGGATGGATGGCTTGATACAGATTTGGATGTGGATATAACACTTTACAAAGTACTTTTACATAGTTTCTCATTCCATTTTTATATACTTTATAAAATCTTATTTTTCCTATTTCACAGGTGACGTTTAAAAGAAATTAAACAAAATCTTTGAGATAACCTAGCTACTAGGTGAGAGAGATGGGCCACCTCTATCTCAAAATCCTGTGTCTTTTCTCCCTCATCCCATTGCCTTCACCTGGTCAGTTCCTGGAATCCACCTGGATATACATCCGGTACCACTTAGCCTTATGCCCTGCCTCATTTCTCAGAGATGAGGAATTGGTCACAGCATCTAGAATAAGGAAAATAAACTAATGAGACCTTTGATCACTGCAGTTGTGCACTGACCATAGGATATTTGGTAGATATTTATTGACAGATTTCAAACGGGAAATTTTTAAGAAAGTGGTAGAATCAAATGTAGGTTTGACTAGTCTTACGGCAGGCTAGTTTGTGGATCAATACTACAAACTTAGATCCAATTAAAACAACTTATCTAGAGCCTCGATGGAACTATAAAGCCTACTAACTTCAATGTGTGCAATCTGAAATAGCTCTTACTTTGGTGAACATTTCAAATAGAATTTGATATTCACTCATTTTTATACATATATACACAATCCCAGTTTTATGTAAAAAGATGAATCTTTTAAAAGAAGCACATTGAATTGAGTTTTTAAGTCATCATCAAACCAGGACTCTCAAATTTCAGGATAAAAATGAAGATTGCATTAACTGTTCTGGCTTTCAAATATATGTATACATACACATATATATTTAAATATGCACACATGCATATGCATCACACATAGAAATTCTTTTTATTGCTAAAGAGATCCTTTTATTGCTATTTGTTTCATATTTAATAATAATCTTCACTCCATACAAAATTATGTTATCTGTTATGTACAGTTCATCTGAAAGAGATTGAGAGAATAAAATAAGCAATGAGAAGCACTGGGAATAATTATAGAAAATATGCTTAGGCATGTGGCTAAATTAAAATATTCAGTCACAGGGTCGCTTGTGAAGGAAGGAAATTAAAAATCATAAGTAAAAAGATGTTTGGTTATTGAGTTTTAAAGAGAAGTCATGAGAGAGGAATACAAGAATTTGCATACAGATTATAGAAATTTAGACAAGAATTAAGGTGCATTCTGCAGAGATGCCAGGTACGTCAAACTATATAAATAACACATGAGGCACCTTAGGCCAAGAGTGGAGAGTGAGTAGTGTGGAGAATCTACCTTCCAGTGGTGTTCGTGCTATGGTATGGTATGGCAGTGATATTTAAAGCCAGATCAGATAGCCTGGAAGCTCACATACATGGAGACAAGAAGAGATTCCAGATCAGAAACCAGGGTATTTGGGAACACTGGAAGAGGAGGCTGCAGCAAAGGAGAAGTGAGAAAGGGAGGAGAGCAAGCCAAGAGGAGAAACAGGCTAGGGTAGAAATCACTAACATCAGATGCTGTTGGGAGGGCGAGTGAGATGAGAGCCAAGAATGGGCCAGAGATTTGGTAGCGTTGAGGTGGATGGTGGTGCAGTGCGAGAGGAGGTAGTAGAGGTGGGAAGGGAACTTGGGAAGTGAACATCGGAGAGTCAAATCTCTCCTGCCATTTTGCTACAAAGGAGCAAGAAGAAACAAAATAGATATGGGGTCAGAGAGGAGTTTTTGAAAGATAGAAATGTTTATAACACATTTATTTAGTGGATGGTAAAGATCTATTAGAGAAGAAAAATTTCCAGTCTTAGAAAGAGCTAACACAGGTCTCAGAGGGTTCTAGCACAAACTTGACCAGCACTCCCCCCACACCAATGGCCGGCGATGAACAAATCCCAGCTGGTCGCCCTAATCCACTGCCTCTCCCCAGTCCGTTTTCCCTGCTCAGGAATATGTAATTATCTAGAGTAGTATGCAGGCACTAGGGATATCAGGCTGAGTATTTTAATACTCTGAATTTCATTCAGAGAAGTATATTCTAAAGATTTAGAAACATAATATACCAGGGAAAGGCAATAGAATCCAGTGGAATAACAACTGTGTGGTTCTCAAAGTGAGGTTTGCAGACCAGCAGCGTCAGCATCACCTGAGAACTTGTTAGAAATGCAAATTCTCAGGTCCCACCCCAGATTTCAAACAGGTATTTGAGGGAAATTTTAAGTTTTGCCTACACTTTGTGGAGCAAGAGTTTCATTCAGTTTCACATTGTCTGGACATCTGTTTTTGAGCCAATTTTCTGGTGTTTCAATACAAATTTTTGATTACGCGGTTTCAAGCCCACTTTCCTCAAGCTTGTATTTTGTATCATGGTCACTATAAGGGCAGAAACAATAGTTTGTGCTTTTGTAGTAAATTTCTTTTTATAAAATAATTGTAATTGTTTTTTTGTCCTTTTACCTTCCATGATTCTAGGTCTGAAAGAAAATACAAAATGAGCTTGGAAAAGTTTGTGCCAGGAAGTAAAAACATACTCAGAGTCTAACGTGATACTATGGAAAGGACACATCAGCTGGCTTGAAGGGGGCAACTGTGGCCAAATTTGAAACAAGCATCAGAAAGAGTAGTGACAATAATAGATTATATCACATTCGGGGGAAAAAAAACTTTACACACACACACCCATAGAAATATTAAATAAGAGGAGACTGAGAAGGGAAAACTCTTCTTAACAGAGAATACTAGCTAAGCTAATAAAAGTAGAAGAAAGGATAGAATTAGAACATTACAGTTTTGTGTCCAATGATAACAGACATAGCAAAGATCATCAATGACTTGCAAAACAATTGGGTCAAATGTTGTTAGAAGAGAAGACATTGACAGGGGCTCAAATTATTGCCACATGGAATACTTATTAATTATAAAGGTAAAAAAATGCCTATATAAAGTCAAGATCTGATGGACACTACCTTGTGTGATAAAATGAATACTTGGAGGTGTGCCATTACTTTTTTAAGCATATATTCATCTTTAGTCAGTGAGCAAAATACTTTTTGAGACCTTGGGGTACAGTAGTGAACACGGACACAGTAGGAATTGATTTAGACCGGATGGAGGCCTTTCTGAAAAGGTGGCATTTTAAAACAGCTAGAGGATCCTTACTTGCAAAGGGGCAGTGGCAGTGGTGGTTGTGGTGTCCAAGACAAGGTAGACCAGTTAGATGCAAGAGCGTGTGCAAAGTCCCTGAGACAGGAGAGCACATGATTCATTGGAAGAACTGAATGGAAACCAATGTGCTAAAAGATGTGTATATTCGTTTTTTATGCTTTGATAAATTATCGCAAATTTTGCAGCTTAAACGTAGGTTTATTATCTTATAGTTCTGTAGATCAGAAGTTCAGTAGTCCGCTATAGGTTTTGCCAGGCTAAAATCAGGTTGCCTGGGGCTGCATTCCTTTCTGGAAGCTCTGGGGGAGAATCCATGTACTGCTCATTCAGATTGTTGGCAGTATGCATTTCCTTGCATGCATAGGACTGACAACCCCCTTTTCATGTTTATTGTCCACTGAGGGCTATTTCAAGGTCGAGAGGCCACCTCATTCCTTGGCTCATGATCCCCTTCCTCTGTTTTCAAAGCTAGCAACAAGGGTGAAGTACTTCTCACAGCATCTCTCTGTGACAGATGGGAAAGGCTCTACTTGTAAGGACTCGTGTGATAGTGAATTGTGCTGCCGTAAACATTCGGGTGCAGTTGCTTTTATAATAGAATGTCTTATGCTATTTTGGGTAGATGCCTAACAATGCTATTGCCGGGTCGAATGGTATTTCTATTTTTAGCTCTTTGAGACATCTCCAAATTCTTTTCCACAAAGGTTGCACTAATTTGCAGTCCCACCAGCAGTGTAAGAGTGTTCCTGTCTCTCCACATCCTCACCAGCATTTGTTGTTTTGGGATTTCTTGATACAGGCCAATCTCACTGTGGTTAGATGATATCTCACTGTGGTTTTGAATGCATTTCTCTAATGATTAGTGATGTTGAGCATTTTTTAATATATTTGCTGGCCATTATTCTGTCGTCTTTAGAAAAGTTTCTGTTCATTTCCATTGCCCATTTCTTGATGGGGTTGTTTGATTTTTTCTTGTTAATTCTTTTGAGCTCTAGATAGATTCTTGTTATCAGACTTTATTCACTATTGCAAGGACATGGAAACAACCCAAGTGCCCATCAATTCATGAGTGGATTATTAAAATTTGGTATATGTTTACAATGGTATATTATTCAATTCTAAGAAACGACAGTGAGCTAGCACCACTTATATTATCCTGGATTGATCTTAAGCCCATTATCCAAAGTGAGGTGACACAAGATCA
>VBSM01002217.1:40808641-40823757 GCA_008086735.1 Cheirogaleus medius
ATTATCTCTTTCTAATTGGCTGCTGCTAGTGCCATACTGGTGGCTACATATTTTTATCATCATCCCTGGCAATAATTACTTCTCATTTATCTTTGTATCCTCCACAGAGCACATAAATGTCCCCCTTCCCCCAACGCACATCACAGTGAATGACTCATCTTTGATAAATTGTATCTTGTTGGTTTCTAGCTTGTCCAGATCTTTGTAAATTTTGATCCTGGCACATCACACGTGAATTATGACTTCCAGATTTGTTCTTGTATACAACTTTAATGGGATTTCAAAAGCTCAAATTTATTTCTATTTTCTGTAAATATTATACCATATGCCACACACCGAACATATTTCTTCTTTTCTCTTTTTTCCAAAGTCAAACAAACACAAACACATGAAATAAAAAAGCAAGAAAAACAGCCAGACTGATTTTGTTGTCTTAAACATATGTGTTTAATGTCATGCTAGGTTTAATCTTGGTACCAATTTTCCTAACACTGGAATATTTCTCATTCTCTTTTGTGTTCCTCTGGCATGCGCATATCCTGAAACTTGATATATGTGAGCTTTGAAAATATAAGCTCATCAGAGATCTCTGTTTTTTGCACTCTTTTCCATTGCATTCTTCCTTTCCACCTTGTTTTTTCTTATTTGGCTTGTATACATTTGGAAATTTGAAAATCACAAAATTAAAAAAGCCTGTAACCATCACCTATAATCCAATAACAGAATAAATTTTTATAAGCATTTAAACTATTTGATTCTCACCTTTTATGTTAATATTTTTACTTACATATGTAATATATGAAATTTTCTTTTTCAGAGAAATCTGCTCATTACTGGTAAAACTATTTTTCCTTTCAATTTCACTTCTAATCCTGTTTGGTTCAAATCTTTTTCATTCTTTTATTGTTAGATTAAAATATGTATTCCATTAAAAATTTATTTTGAAAAAATAAAATAGTTTTACATTATCAAATTTTTACATATAAATGGTGTCATACTTTACATATCATTCTGAAACTTGCTTTTTTTCTCCAATGATTTTTTTTTATATCTGTTCATGTTGTTACATGTACTAATTCATCCTTTTAAGCCAGGTGACATTGGCCAAGATATTCATTTCTGTACCTCATTTCCCTATCCAGAAAATGAGAATAACAATAGTTCCTACATCAAAAGTTTGTCGTGGGAATCTGATGGGTTCATAAACAAAGAGGACTTAGAATATTGCCTTTACCAAGTAGGCACCCTAGGCCTGTGAGCTGTCATTATTATTGTTTGGCTGGGTTAAGGAAGACAAATATTCAGGTTTAATCGTTACTGCCAAATTGCTCCTGGGAGGGGTTGCAACATTATAGGTATCTATACAATCTTTTCAATATTTGGTATTGCCAGATGTTTTCGTTTTTTTGTTTAGAAGAATAAAAAAGGAATAAAATCTCTTTATTCTTATAATTTGAATTTTTCTGATTACTAATAAAATTGATTTCCTTTTAAATATTTATTGGCCATTTGATTCATATTTTCTGCTTATTTTTCTATTAGGCTGTCTTTTTGTTGTTGTTAATAGGAATTCTTTGTATGTTTTGGATTCTAAACTCTAGCCAGTTATACATGTTGCAGGTGTGAGGGGAATCAACATCTCTACAATATAAGCCATTCCATCCACATACATATTGCATCTCCTGTTACTAAGGTATTATTCCCTTTGCTAATGCGACATAAAATCTCTTCACAAAGATATTCTTCCTCTTCTCTCATTTTTCTTTGTTTTTATGTATTTAAAAAAATTGTGGTTATCTTTAAGCAAAAAAATTGCCTTCGAGGGCAATTTTTAATCTTTGGTTTTTAATTTTCCTGCATTAAGGTCTGGGAAAATATTCTGTATATTCTTTAAAATGTGTCAAGACTTCCTATGTAGGATCAATTTTTGCAAATGTTCCATCTGCTTGAAAATTATGTGTATTCACTGTCATCTAGTTGTAAAGTTTAATACACATATTTACAATATGAATCTTGTGTTATTCAGTTCTTCCATGTGATCAGTGATTTTTGTGTACTTGATTTATGAGTGTCTGAGAGACACATGTCTCCCATTATGTGCATTTTGTCAGTTTTTTTAATGTTTCGTGCTATCTTATTAGAGTTTTTCATCATTGCGTAGTTAAAATTTTATTTCTTAGAACTTCTTTTTTGTTTGTTCTTTTAAAATCTTCCATCCTAAAGTTTGAATTTACCTTGTATTCTCTCCCTTCACTATTACAAACTTCATGGTAACTTGGCCATTCCTGCCACCATGCCAAGTTTCCATTAATTCCACCTAACCATACTGGTAAGGGTTTTATTCTTTAGTACTGTATCCATCTCAACAGTTCCTTCTATTGTCTACCTACCTTCTGAGATGGGGATTTCTTAAAAAGTCAAGTAGATATTTAATAAGATGCTCTGCTTTTTCAGAGTTAAATTTTCCTTGGGAAATCTATAAATAGTATCTGTTATATGGGGGAGAAGAAAAGGAGAGAGATAAAATGATTTTGTGAAATACAGACACTCTCCAACTTAAGTATAAACTGTGTTCCAAGATTTTAGTTATAAATTGATCATCTGGAATTTGGAGCATGCTTGTTTTCCCAAGCCATAATTAAGTTATTTCCCCAACTATTTCTATTGATAATTATGAAGCCCCTCTTCTTCTATGTTATCATTTTTTCTTTGGCACTTATTTTCCTGGTTATTATTCTTTCATTTCCCATAAATTATTCAGAGATTGATAATGATGAATTTATTTTAAAGTTCTATTAGTTTGCAGAGTTTATAGCCAAACACATTTTTCCTCATTTGATTCCCTCTGCCCTTGCTAGAAGTCCATTGTGTCTACATGACCAAAATATAGGCCATCACATCTGCCTCTTAAATACCAACAAAATAGATAGCAGATCATTTCTCTATCTTTCAAAGCAAAACTGAAAAAGATATGCAATTTATTTGAAAGATATATGTTGATTCTCAATAAATATTAAAAGTTTCCACTCAAGTGGGATGATAATCTTTTGTTTTCTGATGAGAAAAGGACAAACTCCCAATAACGTGGAAATTGAACACAAATACTTGAGCTTTTGGTCATCAAACTTTAAAGAAACAGTTTTCCTCACATCCTTCTCATACTATAGTTTTCGATAGTTAACAAGAGTAAGACAATGATAGAAGAAAAGTAAAGATAACAAAAGTAAATTGTGGGAAAAAGACTTTTTAAGTTAGTTACTTAAAGTGGTTCATTAGATTTCAAATATATTTTCTCTTTTAAAAAAAAAATAAAACTTTTTATCGTAACACAAAGAAATGGTAAATTTCTGCCTGAGGTGATGGATACCTCAATTACCCTAATTTGATTAATTCACATTGTATGCCTGTATCAAAACATCACATGTACCCTATAAATACATACAACTATTATAGACCCATAATAAAAAAATAAAACTTTTAAAAACAAATAGAACTTATTTTTACCTATAGATAGCCATCTCTCTCAATGGGAATATGATTTCCCTTATCCTAGTGTTTGTTGAATAAAGGAACGAGCTTCAAAGCCTGTTGGCTTATCGCAGGGAGTTGAAAGAGAAGCTCACTGGAGGAGCACTGAGAGCTGGAGAGTACTGGCGTAGCCTCCTGCCCCGGGGTGTGTGAGAGAAGGAGCCACCACCTCTGAGAAGCCTGCAGTGGAAGCTGGGTCCTGGGGAGTAAAGTGAAGAGGGGGAGAAAGAAACCAATTAGATCACTGTTTCTGAAAGCATGGCATACATAGTATACGGGGTACATGTGGCTTACGTAGCACTAGTCATCCTGAGATGAATGTCTTTAAAGCATACACAGATAAATGGTTTCATATTAATAGTTATATATTTGCATGAATGTCTCTATAAATGTATACAATTTAATATGTTATTAACATCTCAAACCTCCTGCTCAGGACAAAGCTAAAGGAATTTTTAAGTGAATTGCTTTATTCATAGTCTCCAAAAACTGAAACAATCCTGTTTCAGTAAAATATCTGTTCACTGATGAATAAAGAGACAATATAGAAATATCCATACAATAGGATACTCCTCAGTAATGAAAAGGAACTGTTGATATTCACAGCATGGATGAGTCTCCAAGCTTTATACTATTAATAGGTAAAAGAGGCCAGGCAGGAAATACTACACACTGTGTGATTCCGTCTAGATGACATTATGAAAAAGGCAAAACTATTTGAAAAGAAATCAGATCAGTGGTTGCTAGGAGTTGGTGGTAAGGGTGGCATATGGGTTGATTGAAAAGGGATACAAATTTGGGGGTGATAGAAATCATCTATACTCCAATTGTGGTAGTAGTTAAATGAGTGTGCACATTTTTCAAAATACAACTGTACCCCTAAAATGGGTAAATTTTACTGTATATAAACTATACCTCAAAAATACTGACTAAAAAACAATTTAAGAAAAACCATAAGTTCATGTTCATGGGTAAGATTCCACCTAGAGCTCTAAATCTTTTTTGAATACGACTAATTAATAGGGTGTCCTTGTGCCTCCTGAGTGGTTTTGACCTTGGAGCATTTTGACTCTATTTTTTTCCTCTCAGGAATTTGATGAGTCCCCTGTATAGGTGTAGCCCTGGACACCAAGCCATAAAGAGTCTCTGGAGAGCCCTCACAAATGCAGACAGTGCAGTATGAGAGAAGAGTACAATCTCACAAAGTAAGAGAAGAAAACTTTTCCTTTCTGTCTCCAACTCAATTATTCTTTTATACCCAATCTGTAAGCCTCCTGCCCTTGGGCCAATTCATAACGTTTTCTGGACACGGTTACATAATACACAGACTTTCTTTCCCTTATAGTCCAAAAAAGCAGTGTCAGTTCAATTATTAAAGCACCAGTATGGTTTTATTGCCAAAACTCCAAACGCTTCAAAAGGAACTCCTTTCTCCCTGCCTCTTGGTGCCATTTCAGACGGGAGAGTCTACAGGGGGGTGAGGGGCTGAGTATCCTCTCCCCAGCTGCTGGCACAGCTCTTCTCTTTCTATCCCATCCCAGTAAGACTTTGATTCCTCTCAGATATTTTAAGAAGGGCGTGGTGAGGAGAGGAATGGGCAGGAAAGGTAACTGTAGCTTCCCTACTAAGGGCAAGGTTCCTCTTCGGGCTGCCCTTTCCCTCCCAAGACTGGAGCCGGGTTTGTGCTTCTGATAGCACATCTTCCATGTCTTTCACCCTCCCATGAAGGCCGAGGGGAGGAAAAAGTGTCTCTTGCCCCATTTGGCCCATCTATGCCTTTGAAGAAGGTGAGGACTAAGAATGGACAAACTAGTTTCAAAATATCCTATTATGTCCTACGTAGCACTTCACTTTGAGATGTAAGAACTCAACACTTATTTCTTTATTCCATTTGCCAAAATATGCCTCTTTCTGTCCGTTTCTCAGCTGAAACTGAGACAGAAGTAGGCATTTTTTTAACACAAACAAATGGCATATGGATATAACAAAAATCATAGAGGTAGACTACAAATGATCAAAAATTGAGAAACAATCAGGTTACGAAGAAAGAAAAAACTTTAAAAGAAATTTTCGACGGTATCAAGAATTTGTTTCTAAAGCATTCAGTGGAAAGGTTTGGTGGGAGGTTAGTGTTGAGATATGGAATGGCAATTTCTAAGAGAAGATGGGCAGGGAAGTAAAAGACTGAGAGACAAAGAGAAGCCTAGTGGCTTGACCAGTCTATTGTCCAGATCATCTTTTGAAAGGAGAGAAAGCACTCTTGGGGTGCAGAGAGGAGATCAATACCCAAGTGTATAGAACTTCAATCTTACCATAGGACTGCCCAGGTTTGCCTCATCCTATGGGCAGTGCTTGACAGAAAGAGATACTTGTGTTTTGGACTAGTGACAGGACAATGGAAAAAGGCAGATAGTGGAGAGGGGCCAGCGTTGCAAAGAGAATCGGGTCAAAATGATTTTCAGGCCAAAGAAATGTTTCAAAGACTGGCAGTTTTAGAAATTGATTTGTAAGTCTTGCTTAAAGCCCTCACTGTCTTCTGAAACCCAGTAAAGAAATCAGTGCAAGATTGCCTTGAGAGAAGTAGTCTCTTACTTAAGTTGCTTTAAGTTGGACTGAGCAGAATGAATGTGGCTCCATCTTCATGAGAAGAGGCATGGACCAACCCAAGAGGTCTCTTCCGCTCTTAATTCCTATGATTAATGTGCTTTTGCTCCCATCCTCTTGTAATTTCTAACAATTTTGAAGATCTCTGCTAGTGGAAAAACATTTTATGAGGAGATTGAAAGTAATTACAGTGTGTTTTTTTGCCTAGAATATATAATCAATTTCATTTATTTCTCAAGTAAAACATTCACTGCAGGTTCAGTCTTTGAAAGACAACTTGATTATCTGTTCCACAGAGCAAGTCAGGAGATATCATTCTCAGTCCTCAATCATAACTTCCTATTATGAAATGTTTATGCCCTAATCATTTTCATATTGAACACGGGTCTGATTAACACATAACATTCAATGTGTGTGTTTCTTGAAAAACAATCTGAATAGGCAGCAAGTAATGTCATTGGAAGTAAATTGCTGTATTTAACACCTTTGCTTTAAAAAAAATCTTTTTTTTTCTCTTCTAGAGCTACATAATGTCCTGAACATTTAAAATAAAGTATATTGTTCCACACTTTAGAACCAAATTATACATGCTCTTTGAAGGCAGGTTAAATAACTTCCCACATACAGTTAATGTCATGGTAATCTTGGAAAAAAAAAAAAAGAGAGTGACTAAGGATGGGAAATAAAAAATGTACATTCCTGTCTGAAAAGTTACCTTAAATTAATTTGACACTAAAAAATAACCCTGTTTTTTACATATTAAAATCCTTTTGTAAAGGTATAAATAAAAAATTTTAACTAAATTAAAGTCAGTGTACATGACCTACATTTTCCAAGGCCTCCTAAGTCTGGTTTTATTCACCATGGGATAATAGTAACAGTTATCAAGCCTCAAATCCCTGGGTCTACCCCTGCTAGGTTTGAATATTTTTCCCCTCCAAAACTCATGTTGAAACTTAATCCCTGATTGTGGCAGTATTGAGAGGTGGAATCTTTAAGAGGTGATTGGGTCATAAAGGCTCTGCCCTCTTAATGGATTAATCCATTCATGGGTTAACAGATTAATGGGTTACTAAATTAATGGGTTATAATGGGAATGAGACTGGTAGCTTTATAAGAAGAGGAAGAGAGACATGAGCTACCATGCTCAACCCCCTTGTTATATGATGCCCTGCTCCCCTTTGGGACTCTGCAGAGAGTCCCTACCAGCAAGAAGGTCCTCATGAGATATGGCACTTTGACCTTGAATTTCTCAGTCTCCATAACTATAAGAGATTTATTTTCTTTACAAATTACCCAGTTTCAGATATGCTGCTATAAGCAATAGAAAATGGAAAACACCCCACCAACAAAGCTGCTGGAACACAGCCCCCAGATGCCTTAATTTGGGTAGAAAGGTGTACAGTAAAGGCCATGAAACTACCGGGCACTGGTAGTTTCTATCATATTTAGTAGCATCTTTGTGCAAATAAGAAAAAGGTACCCTTCCTCTAGGCAGATGCAATCTGCTTAGAAGATTTTAAGGGTGAGCTGAGCATGATGGCTCACACCTGTAATCCCAGCGACTCAAGAGGCTAAGGCAGGAGAAACACTTCAGGCCCGGAGTTCAAGACCAGTCTGGGCAACATAGTGAGACAGCTTTTATAAAAGTATAAGAAAAATTAACCAATGTGGTGATGTATGCCTGTAGTCCCAGCTACTTGGGAGGCTGAGACAGAAAGAAAGCTCGAGCCTGGAAGTTTGAGGCTGTAGTAAGCTATAACAGTGCACTGCACTCTAGCCTGGGTCACAGAGTGGGTAGCCCTGTCTCATTCTTTCAAGAGTAAAGCTAGAGCTGGATCCTAGCCCTGCTCTGGTCCCCTTGGCTAAATGTCCTTGTGCAGTGAATAACTGGTCCAACTGTATGCAGCAGTCCTGCTAATTCACCTCTTCTTTCAATCGGAGGCATCCACTATACCCTCTATCTCTCTTAGGCCTGTCTCCTAATGCTGAATGAGCCTTGGTGGTGATTACCCTTATAGAACCTCTTCCTGCTATTTCCCACTGCAGTCATCATAGTAGATCTCTTATTCAATGACAACAATTTCCATGCTAAAAGTGTAGAAGAACAAGTCCCCTGCAACTTATGTGATACATATTTTCAAGCCTATACGCCAGAGCAAAACTGCATCCAAGATATCTAGTAGACTTCAAGTAACATGGCTATTTTGGGGGAAATCCGTGCATTTGTTTTATAAGAAACTGCCAACTGTCTTCCAAAGTGGCTATACTATTTTGCATTTCTACCAGGAGTGAATGAGGGTTCCTGTTGCTCCACATTCTTGCCAGCATTTGGTGTTGTCAATATTTTGGATTTTGGCCATTCTAATGGGTGTTTAGTGGTATCTCATTGTTATTTTAATTTGTAATTCCTAAATGATCTATGATGTTGAACATCTTTTCATATGCTTATTTGCCATATACATGTCTTCTATGGTGAGGTATCTGTTCAGATCTTTTGCTCATTTTTTAAAAATCCAGTTGTTCATGTTATTACTGTTGAGTTTTAAGAGTTCTTTGTATATTTTAGATTGTAATCCTTTATCAGATATGTCTCTTGTAAATATTTTCACCTGGTGTTTTCATTCTCTTAAACAGTGCATCTGCTATGGATCTATATCCTTAAGAAACTGACATATATTTCTTAGGGCTAAATAAAAGGAGAAAGTCTGAGTGCACAGGTGTTTAACCCAACTCTTGTTCCCTATGTACTCCACTTGGGAAGCTAATGGCTTGTCCTTCCTCCTCGGTAGCTTGAAGATCTTAGTCCAGGGGATCAGGAATTTCAACATGTCCAGTCATTATTTTCCCTAGTAAGTTCATGAGGTTTTCAAGCAAAAAGAACCCTTTTCCTCCTTTTACACCAGCTGTCAAGACATTCCCAAATATGTTGAAATTAAAGGAAAAATGCCATTTATCGCCATGCTTAACACATTAACTGCCATGTGATTTGTATTTAACTCATGTTTGTTTTGAGACTGGGACTTCGTCAAGCATAGGTAACTCACATGTCTCTTCACGTTGGAAGCCGAGAGAACTATTTTTCAAGTTGCATGTAATTCACGCACAGAAAAATATAAAAATAACAGATTTTTCATTAAATTATGATCATTTTGTTTTCAAAGTTTTTATTCTGTTTTCATCATAAAACACTGTGGCCTCAAGGACAAATTTTTTTTTTTCTAGTGTGGCAGTCATTGTGTTTAGGAGTCTTACTACACACTTTAATAAGACATTAGAAGCAAAACAAACAAAAACTCCTGTATAACACAAGTGTATACAATATCCAGTTGTAAAGTAAGGCCACACTGGGCTTGAAGCACAAGGCAAAATTGCCTCCATCCTCCAATTGCATGGCTTAAATTAATCCAGTGTTTTCCCACAGTATTTTACTAATTCCTGGGGATTACATTTGTGTGGCCCTTTGTGTCCCGACTTCTGAGTCCAGCGTGTTCTGCGTACTGCATGTTTTGCCCCACATCAACCTACACATGAAAAATCAACACTTTCACTGGTTTCCAGGCCAAAAATAAAACCAGTCATATAAAGGCTTTTGTTTTTGCTATTACATTTTTGATTTCCAAGCATCTTTTTTTTTCTCTAAATTTTTCTTTTTTTCCAGCATTTTTATCCATATTTTTGGGTTGATGCATATTCTCTTATCTCTCAGGGAATATCGATGATAGTTGTTCTCTATTTGTTTTATGGCCTTGTGTCTGCTCATGTTCAAGTGTTAGCACTTAGACGCTAATCGAAGGCTATGTGGTCATTCTCCACGTGTCTCTCCAGACTCATTCTCCACTCTCTCAGTGCCCCAGACCAGACGCTAACTACTATGGACCATGTCATTTGAGATCCCTAGTCTCTGGCTTCTTATTAGGTTCAACAGAGGGAGGCTCTGGCAGGAGATCAAAGTACAGGTGGGGATGAAGACAGGATCATCTATTGTCATTTACTCTGCCCAGTCATTGTTCTGGTGTCTCTGTTCCTCCATTGCAGGATTTCTTAACCTCAGTACTATTGACATTTGGGGCTGGACAGTTCTTTGTTGTAGGCTCTGTAGTGTGCACTGTAGGATGATTAGTGGCATCCTTGGTTTGTATATTCTAAATGCCAGTAGCACCCCTCTACTTCCCCATCGTTTTGACAACCCAAAATATTTCCAGGTATTGCCAATGCCTCCTATGGAGAAAACTGCCCCTGGTTGAGAGCCACTGTTCTATCACTGTGACTGGAACAACCCCTCTTCCATAGCTCCAGCTCTCATTCATGCTTATCCCTGGGTTGGGAATCCAACCATGCTTATCCCTGGGGGATCCCATTTTTTAAATTCCTTCAAATCTTCCCCCTTCTCTGTAAGTAATCCCTTCATTAAGGTCTATTCAATGAACCTTTCAGCATGTTCCACCTGGTTTCTGCTGAGACCTTGTTGCTCCAGATGTTCTGTGCAAGTAGGCGTGTGGTGTTGAGTGTGGCCTTTGTGGGAGGGGGATCTGGATGAGCTGTGGATTTGGGACCCACATCTCAGGATCTTGAGGCACTTTTGGTGGACTGAGCAGGGTCTTCAAACACTTTTCTGATCTTCTGCTTGGAAGATATATGCTTGGCTGCCGGTATTCTGGGAACCTAGTAGGAGAAGAGGGTTAGAGGTTTCAATATTCAGTACGCAGCCTTTCACTTAATCTTTGTTTATCTATTATATAATATCCTCCTGGTGAACTGTGCCTCGTGTTTTCAAGTCTGGAGACTCAGTTTTCACTCACCAGAAAACAAAGTTCAACTTTTCTGCCTCAATCATTTTCACTTTAGTCTGACCTTTATATCTTATTATTTCCAGAAATGCCTGGGATTACCAATTCTTGGCTTTTCCTGACCAAGACAATCCTAGGCACCTAGTCCTAAGACAATCCTAGGCACCACCTTCAGCACCACCAGAGCACCCTCTGCTTACGCTTTCTGTATGTTCTTTCCTGTCCTCCCCCACCAGCACTGCATACTTTCTAAAACACAGGAGTGTGTCACATTTCTCAGGCTTTAGGGAAGAAAAATAACTGAGAACTACAGTTTTATGTGGCACTTAGAACAATGTATTGTTGTGGCTCCTTTACTTTGTCTCTTTCAATAAACTGGGGCTCCTTAAGAGCAGAAACCATGTCCTGGTCACCACTAGATCCCCAGTTTAGCACAGTGCTTGTCACATAAATATATGTGAATGAATGAATGTCAATTACTACTGACTTCATGCTTACTCATTAGCACACAGCAGGTTCTGATTAGTTGATGGGTCTCCCCAAGAAGTTAAATTTTCTGTGAGCTGATCTGACTTAAGGTCAGAATGAAGGAGAGCATCCTACACGGGCAAGCCCAGAGCCAGGTGGGGCCCCAGAGGTTGAAGCCATCCTTTTTTAATCTGTCACCTTTCCTGTTTTTCTGGGAACTGCTCCATGAATTTGAGATAATTGCTTGGATATTTGGATCAACAGATGAGAAAAGAAAGTTTACACAACAGGTAATGAATGAAAGAAGTAATTTACTGACCATTTTTGCTCCATTTTTGCTAATTTTGCTAATGAACAATGATGATAAAAACCTGTTTTGAAAGTTTTTTTGCTAGTTAAAGGTAAATCAAGGCCTACATAGGTTATATCTGTTTTCTTTATGAATTGCTGTCGATGAGATGATCAGGAGAGATTTGTCAATTGGTGTTCCCAGAATGTTGGACAAGAAGTGTGGAAGTCAGGACTCAGTCAACCTAAACCTACATTCTAATTGAGTCTTCTAGGTAGAAAGTGGTATTTTTAGCATTGAATCAATGCAAATGACTCTCAAAAGAGGAGCTTGAAGACTTCTACAACTGGACACCATTTGTCATGGAGACTTTTCCCCAGCCCCAGCCTCGGAGCCAATGTCACATATCACCTTCTAGACTGTAGATTTCTCAAGGTTATTATCCCAACCAAACATTTTTCGAATGGAAGATTTCTCCCTCTGCTTTCTAACACTGGAAATTCTGGGCTTATGCCAGGTGTAAACCCAACCCTAATTACCGTCTCTCACCTCTGAGCCCACACAGGGCAATCTTATCCATGTGGCAGGTGGGACCCAGGGAGCTCTTCACTTCAGCCAGTGAACCAGTCTAGGATGTCTTCCTCCACCCTTGCTGGCGCTCTGCCGAAAATGGCTGTGGCTCAGCTGCTTTGGTGACATTTCTGTCACCGTATCTGTGGGAACATATGCCAGGGCTTTCCAGAGAAAGGGCTAAGAGAAAATATCTTGTGTTCAAAATATAATCCTCTCAACCATGTTGGAAGGATTTCCCCAAACAGATGGTCCATTCCTGAGATATTTATGTTCCACTTTCACATTCCATCCTTGCCACAGTCAAGAAAAGCTTGTCTTGGATCATGAGTGTGATTTCTCTTCATCACCCTGCTCTACGTATCTCAACTGAGTCACTTGTATTTTCTATCCTTCATACCAAGCTGTTACTGTACACTTGCTGCCTCTTAAGAGAAACCACAACAATACAGCCAGCTCAAGTTTGCTATTTCTCTGGTTGTGAAACTGCTGTAATGTGAGCTCCATACAGCTTCTCCCTCTGTTCCCACCCCCCATCCAAACAACAGACTGACAGTACAAGGGCTCCTCCGACTGCCAAAACCCATTTAGGGACATCAATCTCTTTGGAGCCTCAGATATTAAAATGAAGGAAATTATAAAATTTAATGATCTTTGGTCACAGATTCTCTAAAACTTGTGGAGAAAATGAATGAAATTAAAGAACTTATTTTAACTAAAAATAACCAAGATCCACAACAAACACTTAAACGTGTCTTCTTTCAGCATTGTTGGCTCCAGGACAGCAAAACAATATTTCCAGAGCCAGAAAACTCTCCCAGATATCTAAACTTAATTTCTTTGCAAAAAGATTGGCATTTACCACACTATCAATAGCATAAAAGGCAAACCTGGAATTGTTAGAATACAAATAAGGTGCAAAGCTCACTGCCAAACTCTCTACTTTCAGTGCAAAGCTTTTAAAACTGGATAAAGAGCTGCAGTCTAGCATGTTCAGGATTTACTAAAAGTGAGATGTTTTAATGGGCTAAATACTATGAAATCCCTCTAATCCCTAGAGTTTGCTTCACGCCAAGAACAGGTAAGCATTTCTCTTTGTCATGTCCCTCTCTAATGACAACTCGGAGAAGCAGGTTAAATTGCCAGTGAGAATACAAAAAATATATACCCTGGAGAAGCAGTTGATTTAATTTTAGTCTTTGATCAGTGAAAACAGCAACATCTCAAAGGAGGAACTTTTCACAACTCAGAAATAAATGTAAAAATAGACCCTATTTTTAAAAGGTGATGTGGTTTATTAATTGTGCTGTTAACATTCTCTTGTTCTGCAAAGTGTTCTTATGTCAAATGCCACCCCCACAGCCAAGTGAAAGTAACTACTAGTGGCAGCCTGTGAGGTCACACAGAATCCCTTTTGAGCAGCAAGCCCAGGCACTTGGTTCCAGTAAGCAAGATACGCTATCTCTTCCTGCCCAACGTGAATGCCAGTGATCTTTGGAGCAGCCTTTCCGTAATCCTTAGAGTTTCTCTGAGGACAGTGCAGGGACTTGTGATTGATAAGAGTCACTCCTCTGTTCCTGTTATCACAGAAGGACAGGTGTGATTGTCATATTTATTATCCCTTGGCTCTTGGGTCTTAAAAGGAGGCAATTCAAGGAGTTTTTGTTTAGTTGTTTACCAGATAAGCATCATGTCAGCCTTGCTCCTGACCACATTTTCCCTGTAAGTGTATGCAATGCTCTGACCAAGGCTCCTTTTGGTATTACAAGCCCCATGAGAGATCGGTTTTCTCTCTTAGAATTTATTTTTTTGTTGGAAGAATCTCCAGCCCCACTGTTAGACACTCTAGGCTTTGTGCACTTTCATGGATTCTGTCTATTATTTGGCCTGGTTGGCTCGGATAAATGTCCAAGATCTTGGACTCAGCTTGGCCATTTGCTTAGTGCTACTTGCAACTCATCATTCTACACTGGAATACCACTCATGTTCAATCATGGCTACCATATGGGGGGGCAGGTCTGACATCATGCACTGTGCTGTGTGCTTTTTGTGTAGCATCATTAATCTTCCAAGCAACATTCCAAGCTGTTTATTACCTATCCCTTTGCCACAAAGCATCACAGCCCTGCTGCTTCTATTCTGGCATCTGCTAACTTTCCCACAATTCTCTCTTTCCTTAGATTTGGTCCTTGTCTTTCCCTCCTAGAAAGCATTGAACTTCAAAGCCTTACTTAGAAATCCTAGAAATTTGACCATCTTTAAAATTCAGCGAGGTAGGAATTCTTTTTCCAGAAAAAAAAAAATGAAGATTAATTTTTGGGTTAACCAAACAAATTCTTTAACTTGCATCATTGATTCATGTAAAAAATAACTTTGATTATATCAAAATACCTTCCCATTATAGAGATTAAAGACAAGAAAATCAAACCCCTCCTAACTACTATTATAATTTTTGTTTACATCCTTCCAGATTTTACCCTATACATGTAGAATGGAGATTTTGGTATTTTAGTAGAATGGCATCTTCTAATGGAATAGAATTATAATTTTTAGATCTGTCCATGTAAATGTCAAGATTTCAAAGATTAGTCACAAAGGAGCAAGAAAAAAGAAAGGATCTAAACCTTTATCTTTGGCTTTAAGTCCTCTGCTGTTTGTACACTTGATCTACATTGTGCAACAAGGGGAAAGCCCAACAAGAGGCAGAATCTGGTGATGTATGGACTTTACTATTTGTGATCAGGTGCCTTGCACTCTTATCTGGTAGTTTGTTTTTCACTGTAAGAGAAACTCTACTGATAAGTTTCAAAAAGCTCAAATGCTTTTTCTGTGTCTATTGAGAGGATCATATGGTCTTTGTTTTTGCT
>VBSM01002217.1:40823857-40854757 GCA_008086735.1 Cheirogaleus medius
CTGGTTGAGCCTAGGGAGTCTGTATGTTTCTAAGAAATTGTCCATTTCCTCCACGTTTTCCAGTTTGTGTACATAGAGGTTTTTGTAGTATTCATAAATTAAATCTTGTATCTCTGTGGCATCCATTGTAATTTCTCCTTTATTGTTCCTGATGGAGCTTATTAGAGATTTTTCTTTTCTGCTTTTCGTTGGTCTAGCCAAAGGTGTGTAGAAACTGTCAAGAGAGCAAACAGACAATCCACAGAATGGGAGAAAATTTTAGCAAGCTACACATCTGATAAAGGACTGATAACTAGATTCTATTTAGAACTTAGGAAAATCAGCAAGGAAAAATTAAACAACCCTATCAAAAAGTGGGCAAAGGACATGAACAGAAATTTTTCAAAAGAAGACAGAATAATGGCCAACAAACATATGAAAAAATGCTCAGCATCTCTAATCATCAGGGAAATGCAAATCAAAACTGCAATGAGATATCACTTATCTCCAGTAAGAATGGCCTTTATCAAAAAGTCCCCAAACAATAAATGTTGGTGTGGATGCGGAGAGATAGGAACACTCCTACACTGCTGGTGGGACTGCAAACTAGTTCAGCCTCTGTGGAAAGCAATATGGAGATACCTTAAAGTGATACAAGTAGATCTACCATTTGATCCAGCAATCTCATTACTGGGCATCTACCCAAAAGATCAAATGGCACTCTACAAAAGGGACACCTGCACTCAAATATTTATAGCAGCTCAGTTCACAATCGCAAAGTTGTGGAAACAACCCAGGTGCCCATCAATACATGAGTGGATTAACAAAATGTGGTATATGTATACCATGGAGTACTATTCAGCTTTAAGAAATAATGGTGATATAGCACCTCTTGTATATTCCTGGATACAGCTGGAACCCATTCTACTAAGTGAAGTATCTCAAGAATGGAAAAACAAGCACCACATGTACTCACCAGCAAATTGGTATTAACAGATCAACACCTAAGTGGACATATAGAAACAACATTTGTCGGGTGTTAGGCGGGTTAGGGGAGGAGAAGGGGAGGGGTATATACAAACATAATGAGTCAGATGTGCAACATTTGGGGGATAGTCATGCTTGAGGCTCTGCTTCAGGGGGTGGGCATGGGCAATATATGTAACCGTAATATTTGTGCCCCCATAATATGCTGAAATTAAAAAAAAAAAGCTTGTATACTAGTTTCTGAATTTGTATTACCTCCAAAGTATAATATAGAATAGATAGGTTATTATCTGGCAAGAAAATATGGAATAGATAATAAAATTTAGCTTTTAGCATCAGACTTGTCTTCAAATTCTGACTTCGTCATTTGGTAGAGGTGCAATCTCGCAAGAGTTACTTTCCTTTTCTGAACATCATTTCTACCATGTGAAAATGGAAGTAATATTAGGCCATGAAATATGAAATGTCCAATATCAAATCAAACGTTTAGTTTACTATATCTCAAACAAGAAGCAGTACAGTATGTACCTAAACTATCGACACAATTTTGCTGTCTTAACAGTAGCTTGTTTATGCCAGCACCAAAGAAGCCTAGAGAGCAAGTGGCAATAAATTGCAAAAGATGTTTTCCACAGCTTGTTGAGAACTGAATATTTTTCCTTGCAAGAAGTGGTCCAAAGCCTGGAAGAAGTAGTAGGCAGTTGGTGCAAGGTCTGGTGAATATGGTTGATGTCAGAGAGTTTCCAAGTCCAGCATCTGCAGTTTGACCAGCACTGTTTGTACAACATGTGGTCAAGCATTGTCTTGCAAGAGGATTGGCTTGTCTCTATTGACCAATCTTGGCTGCTTAATTGCAAAAGTCCTCATCATTTCCTCCAATTGGTTGCAGTGATATCCACTGTAGTCAGTTGACTATGTTTCATGAAGTTGTAGTGGATAATACCAGCACTGGGCCACCAAATAGATGGCCTCATTATAAATGAGGTATCTGGTAGAGTGCCAGGCACATGAGAGGCCTTCAATGAAAGACAGCTATTATTTTTATACAATTACATTTATTTCAAATTAAGATAAAGATCAAATCTAATGATAAAAGTGGTGTTCAGCATGGTTCAATCATTCAAGCACTTAATTCTAAATTCTGCATATATTCAAGTTAAATTTCTTAGGTATAAAGAAATCAGCAATCTCTAGTGTATAATACATCCTGATTCTTATTAAAGTTAGCCATGGAAATATCATTCCTTGGAAGTAGAGCTTTAACTAAGCTTGCCTGGTGAGCAAAGCTAATATTTGCATTGTTAAGTTAAACTCAGTGATTCTCTGTAAATAGGAAAGAAATTTGACTGAAAAAAATGGAACAGAGAATTTAACCCTACTAATTATTTCATCTGGAAACTTTTCCTGATGAGTTCCTTTGCACGACTACTACATAACATTATGTCCATGGCACAAAACTTGTCTTCCTCTGTAGTTGGAATCCTGGTGATCTAGCCAGAGACCCTATGTCAATGTGATCTGGTTGAAAAGGATTATTATTGACGGTATATGTAAGTAAAATTCTCTCCTCTCTTTAGAATCCAAAATCAATATTCCGTAAATGACTAGGCAGCCTATTGGAAGAATTGCATTTTACTAATTCCAAAGATAGAGAGTCTTAATCTCTAGATTAGGGCTGCTATAACAAATTACCATAGGCCAGGTAGCTCATAAACAACAAAAATTTCTTTCTTACAGTTTTAGAGACTGGGAAGTCCAAGATCAAGGTGCTGGCAGATTTGCTATCAGTTGAGGGCCCATTCCTCAAAGACAGCACCTTCTCACTGCTTATAGAAGGCATGTACAAGCTCCCTCAGACATATTTTTAAGGGCACTAACTCCTATCACAAAGACTCTAGTCCCATAACCTAATCACCTCTCAAAAGGTCCAACCTCTTAATACCATCACTTTGGTAGAGTAGATTTTTCAGAGCCTTAGTTTCCTCATTTGTAATGTGAGAGAGTTGGACTAGTGAACTGGCAGATCTCTGAAGTCCCATTCAGCTAGAGTCTTATCTAAAACTGTTTTCTAATAAACCAACCTAATGGGTACTATGAACATTATCTGAGTGATGGGCACTTCTATAGCCAGGACTCAAACCTTAAAAAAATGATCCATGTAACCTAAAACATTTGTGATCCCTTAATATTTTGAAATAAATTTTTAAAAAGAGAGAAAACAATTCCTGTGGAATTCGTTGAGACACTGTGACTGGAATGTACATCTATTTTTTATTTAATCCTTGTAATAACTTTGCCATGTATGGATTAAATCCCCATTTAACATGTGATGTGAATAACATTCAGAAAGTTTTTTTTAATATAACAAAATTGCATGCTAGACGATGACAGAACTGGAATGTAAACTTAGCTCTGCTGTCGCTGAATTTGAAATTCCCACACATGCTCATCTTAAGGTGTGGATACCAGGTGGACGCATTACCTGGGTGTGTCCCCTCTCAGATGAACTATAAAAGACCCTCCTCATCACTGCATGTTCACATGGTCGCTCCTCATGCTGGGTCCTCCTACCACAAGAGAATCTCCACCACCCACACATGAGCCCCACTTCTCCACAGTTTCACAGACAGTTCACCCACATTTTGACATACAAACAGAAGGAACTAAGTTATGTCCCTCCACTGTTCACCACATCTGATGATCAGGACTCCAGTCCCAGATGACTCCAAATGTCATCCTTCCCATGGCTGCATGTCACAGCACATGATTAGGATATTAGCCAGTTATAGTTACAGCATCAAAAATTACCCAATGACTTTCAGAATTGTTTGGTGTCCTATGCTTTGTTATGATTCATAAATATTTTAGACCTTCCCTAAGCCTTTTGAATCTCATAAATTCTCACTTGACCCATCATTTCATCAAATGGGATCACCTATACTACCCTGATGAATTATGTGATTTGAAGAAATGTTTTAGGTTACTGCCATGAAGTCTACAAACATTTTTGGATTATTACGCACTAGTGACACATCTTCTGTTTAAGTTGAAAATGTATCTGTCCTCTGATTTAGTCCAAGTGTATCCCCTTCTTTCCTGCTTTTTTGGGAACATGCTATTATTGATTTCAAATGTCATCATCTTTACTAGCCACCTCCCTGTCACTTCCCCATCCAACCCTTTTAACTCAATTTCTTCATTCTTAAAACAAAAACCTCCCCTGAACAAATTTACCTGTAGTTCCTGCCCCATGGTGTCTTTTTCCTCTTCAAAAGGAACTCAAATGAGCAATACCTATTTAGTTTCAATCTCCTCACTCCTCCTATACCTTGGATTTATTAAGATCACCAATGATCTTCACATTAATACATCTTGATAAGATCACACTTATAGCTTCATAAATAAAAAAATTTAAAAACCTATTTTCAATTATTCCATTTTACATTCAGAATTAAAAGGCAACAGAGATGCAGGTTTTCCCCAGAGCAGCAAAAGCCAGACAGACTATGTTTTTGATTTGGTTTGCTCTGTTTTGAGAGCCTAAAGCAGCCTAGCAGAGTTTGTGGTCTGGGACTAGAAAAACAGTGGATAACTCAATTTTACCCTCATACTCTCATAAATAGTTGGTACAACCTTTGTAACTAGCCTAATAAATTTAGCTCCCTGTGGCTTTTTGCCCCTGCAAATAATGTTACACCTAAAAAAAGAAAATTTTTATCTACCACTTATGGTAGGTAAACAGAGAAGCTGTATTTGTATAAATCCTTGGAGTATGAATCATTATCCAAAATATTTTATTGCTTTCCAGTTTTACATAATGTCACCTTTCATTGACAATATTGTTTTAACTGAATGTTCAGAATCTTACACGTCCTGGAAATCATTTAAAATGAAATACTAAGGGAAGCAAACTTTTAAAATGGAGTTTTGAGTTTTGTTTTTTTAATTGGGCAAGGGACTCACATGAAGAAAAATCCCATTATGAGACACTTGCTATTTGAAATTTCTAAGCTATTAGTCTAAAACTGGTAAATAGACATCACAATTCATTACATGCCTACGTTTTGGGGTGGTTTTGTTTGTTTTATTGTGCATTCTCAATGTAACTATATTTGGAATATATCTAACATGCTCTGATATTATGCGCAAGAAATCAAATCTGATGTCGAATTTAAACAAGTGTGCTGAGCACTGGCCAGGGTGAAGATATTGGTTCTCTATTGCACCTTCTTCTTTCTCATTTATATTATTACTTGTTGGCAGCCATGGAATATTTTTTTTATTTCAGGAAATTATGGGGGTGCAAACATTTTGGTTACATGTTATGACTTTGCCACATCCCTACAACATGGAATATTAACTCCTAAGAAAAGTTACTGTGTTCAACTAGAATTCACAATTTAAACAACCAAATTGTGGCAATTCTCTCTCTGGCAAGATCCAACACCAAGCGCGTTGTTTGCATTCCCTTCTATGGAGGACGGGAAAGGAGAGAAGGAAGAGAAATGTAGGAGCAGGTGGGTGCATGATCGATGCTCAGGAAATCATTGAACGGTTCCCTCAGAGCAGAATTTCATTTTAAATTATTAGTTTATATTGCTGTAATAGTTAAATATCTTTAATAATTGTTGCATGTGATCTCCTGCTCAGGTTCTCACCATACATTTAACAAGTAGTTATTGAATGTCTGTCTTGTGACAAGTACTGTGCTAAGCTCTGGGGACACAATGGTAGAGCCCAGTTCTCATAGTTCTTACATTCTAGGGGGAGAGACAGATATTAATCCTGGAATCACACAATTACATTTAAAATTATATTATTATGCTAAGAACAATGTGTTGAACCAAGACAGCAATGAAAGAGACAGGATTTTTAGAATCAATTTATATACATACAATACAGTAATTTATATATAAACTGTGTTTATAAGAGAACACAGTAAACATCAGGTCTTGTGTGGGTATCCATGTGACTTTACTAAGAGCTTTTTCTCTAAATTATTTAATTGCAAAAAGAATCTGGCATAACAGGGAGAATTCAACAGCTTTCGAAGTAGCAAAGGAAAATAATGATTCGTCAAGAGACCTTTGCCCAAGATTTCAAATTCATTCAGTAGTGATATGTGGCACATTCTAATTAACCTCCTGAAATTGAAACTTTTAAGTAATATCAGGTATAATCGAATAAGAAATGTTAAATGCCACCAGGCATTTTATTGTACATACAAGGTAAGTACAGAGGTATTTCCAAGGCTAACTTTGGTAAGAATCAGGATACATTATACACAGGAGATTGCTGATTTTCTTTATACCCCAAGGGATTTAAATGTAATGTAATATCCAGTATGAGTTCCTAGAACAGGAAAAGGACATTAGGCAAAAACTGAGGAAATCTGAATAATGTATAGTCAATAGTAACGTGTCAATATAGGTTCATTAATTGCAAAAAAAAAAGTACTATACTAATACAAGATGTTAGCAATAGGGGAAACTGGGTATAGGGTATATGGGAATTCTCTGTACCATCTTTGCAACATTTCTGTAAATCTAAAACTACTCTAAAATAAAACGTTCATTTAAAAAATCTTATGCTGCTTTGAAAGTCATGGAATGGTAAACTTTTTAAGTGGCAGATGTTTCCATTTATCTTCAATTTTAACCCAATGCTGTTACACCAATGGTTGTCAAACTCAAGCATTTATTATAGTCACCTGCAGGGCTTGGTAACCAGATTTCTGGACACACCCTCCACCCCAGGGTCCTGATTCAGTAGGTCTGGGGTGGAGCTTGAGGATTTGCATTTCTAGCAAGTTCCCAGGTGAGTCTGATGCTGCAGGTCAACAGACTATTACATATACAGTAAGTCCCTGAATTCAAATGTGAGCTTTCACTATGTATCTTTATCAGCAAACAATGTAAACTAGCTTTATTTGAATGAATTTTCTCCTATGGTAGCCAAAGAGTTGATGCCATAATGACGAGTATATAATAATTTTATCATGATTCCAGTTGATTTTGTTTTATTGTATTCCCCTAGGCATGTTTTTAGCAAGCAGTAAGTGCTGCTGTTAGTATCTAGCTTGATTTTTGGAAAAGTTATTTACAACAGGTAAGGGGGAACTTTCAAATGAAGTGTAGGTTTACCTGTAAGTCTGCAAGAATGTCATAAAAATCATCGGGAGTTTGGAATTTACCTTGGAATTTCTCACCTGAAGAATGCATGTCCTTAAACTAAAGAGATAAGAGGAAGTCCATGTTTGGATGTTTTTGCCTGCAGTTTTTGTCTGTCAAGACAAATTCAGAAAGAGGAGTGTGGGAAGGCTTATCAGAGTGACAGATATCTGAAGGCTCACTGCATTTGTCTTGTTAGTGGTTGGCTTATGTGGAGTCAGGATGAATTCTTGTGAGAGGTAGACAAGGCAAGCTATCGATGCCCCATTCAAAGCATCTTCCGGAACTACTTAAAAACTTAGCTGAGAACAATAACATCCATATCATTTCTTTAAATGGATTGTATAGCTGTTGGGAGATCATTTAAAATGGGAATGTGTCAGGTTAGATTTTAGAAAAAGTCTGGGCTTATCATCTTTCAAAATAAACTGGATTCAGAGAGGGTAATATCATTGAGAACCTCTGACAGACCCAAAAGTTCATTTGCATGCACAGTGTCATTCCGTTTTAGATCTTTACTAAAATGTTGTGAAATTTAGTGACTTTAGTAATTACAGGGTAGAACCCAGTATGTCAGTGTTTGTCGTTACACTGATCTAGATCCTCTAAAACAGGGGTCCTCAAACTTTTTAAACAGGGGGCCAGTTCACCGTCCCTCAGACTGTTGGAGAGTGCCCACTGTGAGCACGGGATGAGTCGGCTGCTAAGCAGGACAGGCAGCAGCGGCAAAAACACCCAGCAGGCCGAATAAATGTCCTAGGCGGATGGCATGTGGCCCGCGGGCGTAGTTTGAGGACACCTGCTAAAACAATCATCTAAAATGTTTGAGCCCGCAAGGCAGGTGCTAGTCCTTGCCCTTACAAACCAGGGTAATAAAGATCTCCCACCTGTTCATTTGATTCTAGGGTTTGTTGCCAGTTTCTGCCATGATTATCTGTGTTCAAACATCATGTTACTCTGGATGCCAGCCTGCCAGGGCTGCTCAGGCCAGGTGAAGCCGCTGATGACTCCGAGCTCTCTTTCAGCAGAAAATGTGGTTTCCTCCCCAGGAGCCGCAGCTCAAGTGTGAGGAGGGCACTGCACGCACTGCGGGGGTGGAACTGCTCCGCTCAGTCACCTCCCAGATAAGGGGAGATGCTGGGAAGGAATGAAATAGCAAGTAAGAAAAAATAGCAACTGTCGACAGAGGGACTGACAGCTAGGATTGTCAAAAGTCCTCCCCCAGCCCTTCATACTCAAGTTTATTTAATAATAATAATACAGACAGCAACGGAGAAATATGCCCCATCATTCAGAAGAGTTTCTCCTTCGTGCTGAATACTGTTTGTCTTTTCCTGAGCTTCCAGGCTTCCATTCTCCTCTTTTTCTTCCTCTTGTCCCTCTCTGCTCTGTGTTACTTCTTTTCCTCTTTGGTGCCCTGTCCCTAAGCCAGGAGAATGACAGGATATATAATGGTATGCATTTAGCGACTTATTTTCTTCTCTTATACATTGTTGCCTGTGATTAATGATTCAGATGCAATTTTTGTTTTGTATATATTTTTGGTTCCTTCTGTCTTCTCTTGTCCTTTTTTATTTCATGTACAATTGTGTTCCTTATTTATGCTTTCTGGTTCTTCAGTGATCTTCTCAGTGACCTTAGTGCAAATGTATCATTACACTGCTGTCCAGGGATTCTGGCTAAGCCTTCTACTCCTACTCTCGCCTTTTTAAGAAAATTCTCACTCTGTTGTTCCTGATTTTTTTAGTATACCATACAGATATTGGCTTTACCTAGTATAGTTTAGTCAGACGACCTTTTTGTTTAACTCTAGTAATTAAATCCAGCTGCCAGAAGACCAGTTTTATACTCATATTTTTTAGGTTGTGCTAATTGCCCTGGAAGTAGGACCATTGATCTGGCAAATGCCATCTCTAAGGAACCGGAGGTGAAACCGTGTTAGCTGGAAGAAATTTGTTTGCAGATCTATTAAGTGAGTAACACAGAGAATAGAAGTTTCCTAATATTAGAGGGAAAATTTGGGCTCAGAACCAGAAAAGGAGGTTTAGAATCCTGGTTTTCTTCACTTATTATCCATGTAACCTTAGGTATATTTTCTAACCTTTTAGAAACTTCATGGTTTTTCATCTGAAAATGGAAACGGTGCTTGTCCTGCAATGCTCCCAAGGTTGCTATGCAAATCAAATGAGATATTCCAAGTGAAAACAACTTGCAAATTGCAAATGCTTTTATCAGTGTAGACTGTACAGATGCAAACTTTATTCTTTAATGAAGAGCTAGCTTGCACATACTTGATTATGTTTTAAATGTTCAAACACTTTTTCATGACGCCTGCTTTCTCCACTGCTGTGATACCGGGACACCAGGCTGTGTCTCCGTGGATGTCTGCACATTGAGGCTTCACCCTTCCCGGGAGGAAAATCTCAGGTTACTGAGAAGACCCCTCAGGGCCCATTGAACTGTGTCTCTGGATAAGAGCACAGGCTTTGGAGCCAGACATACCTGGGCTTGAATCCCAACCTGCCATAGCTGTGTGTCCTTGGACAAATGTCCCAACTTCTCAAAGTTTGGAGTTCTCTCATCTGTAAAACTGGGACAACTGTTCATTTAGGGTTCTTGAGAGATACTGTCCAACTCCTCGTAAGCGTTCCATAGTCATAGCCAACGTTGAACAAATAAAAACAATGTTACTGTGTTATATACCTGGCAGCAACAGGCAAATATTGTTGAGAAGTGAGACTAGGAGTAAGATGAGAAGGCAGGCGGGAAGAATTGCTTGCTACAAACCCTGTTCAATTAATCAGAAAAGGTATCTCAAGCCCCAGTGTTTAAGCTTCTGACCCCTTATTGTCCTAGGCTGTCTATCGTGGTTCTCTGTCCTGCCTTGAGATGAGCATTCCTGGGCCTTGAGCTTATGGTATCCCCTTGACAACAGCGGGAAAGAAGCAACGCGTGGCGTTGTGGCGTTGTGGCGTTGCATGGTTCTGGAGTTGTGAGCTGGGATTTTCAATGCCTTTCAGCAGAAGCAACTCTGAAAGCTCAGCTAATGCCTACAGTTGCCGTTACCATAGAGAGCTCTAACCCCGCTTTGTAACAGTGGAGTTGAGATGAGAATTATCACTCAGTAAAACAAAGAAATGGTTTGAGGTGACAAATGTAGAAGAAGAGCTATGCTCCACAGTGCTCTCGATGAACAGGAGCTGAAGGCCGAATGACGGGAATCCTCTTAGGGAGAGACTGGCGGTGCCAGATAATCCTCTTTGACATGTCTTGCTCTGTCAGTTTTAGGCAAATTAGCAAATTCAAATAGATGGCAACTACGCCTGTCTTTCCAGCTGTGGTGATTCTTGGGCTCAGTGTGATATTTTTAACAGCTTGCCTGATCGAAATGCCTGAAAGCTGTGTCCATTCCTCCAGAGTATCGTTAAAAGGAAATGGAAGCATATCCACTGATGCCTGCCAATCTTTCCCGTCAAAAGTTTGCTATGTTTGACTGACACATGACACTTTCCTTCACTGTCTATGGAAAGCCCAGAACTAGCCTCTAGGCTAAAGAAATATGAAGAGCCCAAGGCATTTTTAAAAGAAGCCATTTTTATAAATGAGAGAGCCCGCTGCTCGCTCTCTTTTCTCAATTTTCTTATGTTCCTGGAGTGCTCAGTGTTAGAGAGCTCCTGAACTTTTGAGTTACTGTTGGGAAATAGCGTCCTGTGTTTCCTCTGCCCCAGATCTCTCTGCATTGGAGACTACAGAAAGAAAACAGAAAATCAACTTCCTTTATGCCAACATTGGCTCTAATTGTTAACTTGATGGTTGAGACATATTCTTTAGTTTATCCATTACCTCATCGTTTCCTCTTTGGGTTCCAGCCAATGCCTGATTGCTTGTCTTGTATATACAGTGCTTGGATTACTGTGCAGAAGAGATGAAAGTGAGTTGTGTGGTGAGACCTGTCAGTAGAAACAAGAAGAAATCCTTCTTTTTGGGCTTTACAATAGGAAATTTTTTTCAGTACACTGGAATATATAGTGGCTTGATCTTTGTATTTAGGTTATGCAACACATACAACAAGAAAAAAAAAATTGAGAACTAGCTAAGTCTCAGATTGATTGATGCTTTTTGTAGACTTTTCCCACTCTGGTTCAAGAGCCATTGGTCCCATTAAGAATGCAAACTACTTTGGGTATTTTCATCCTTAGCTGTCCGCATGATGACTGTTCTAAGATATCTCCAGTGTCTCTATTTCCTCCTGCCCTCCACTTGCATTTCTTAACAGATAACCTACCCTCTTACTTTACTGAAAATGTCAAAGAAAGCCTTTAATTTCTTTTATCTCTATTGAAAAATATCTTAGTGCATTTATTCTTCCTTGCTGATTCTCTAAAAGAAGAAAAGGGTCAACAAACAGTCTGGCCCACCACCTATTTTTGTAAATTAAGTTTTATTGGAACACACTCATGTTCATTCATGTATGCATTATGTCTGTTTTTACAATACAAGGGCAGAGTTGACTAGTTGGGAAAGAGAACATGTGGCCTGTAAACCTAAAACATTTACCATGTGGCCTCTGACAGGAAACAGTGTGCTGATCTCTGCTCCAAGGAAACAGTGATGGTTTCCCTTACAGGGACACCCACCCCAGTCCATGGAGCCTCCTCCTCCCGACCCCTCCATTATTGGTCTCCATCAACCCCTGCTCTTCCTCACCTCTTCAATTTCTTTTTCTCTACTCGTTCTTCTGCCAGTGATCAAGTAATTTCAATTAAAGATGGTTCAGTTTCTTACAAGTGACATAAAAATTCCTGGAGGAACAATGCCTGCAGAATAAAGAATAACAGCAGCTGATCTCTAAGGGCCTGTGCTGTGCAGGGCACCTCCAATACAGGTCTTCAGTCATCATGCCGAGGTGTGCAGGGTGCTCCCACCTTCAAGCCACATGGGATGATGCTCCTTCCCCTCCATGCTTTGACCTGAAATAGCCTCTTCCCATTCACTTGTTTGGTATCCCAACCCTGCCTATTTTTCAAAATTGAGCCGAAATAGCACCTTTCTCCACACAAAATCTTTTCTTATTTCCCCAAATCAAATCTCTCTCTCCTTTCAAACACAATTATCTGCAAGTGTTTTGTTGGTACCTTCTGTGATATTTATCACAGTCTGCTTTTTATATGTCAGTTATATGTCTATTTTCTCCTCCCTCTCCTCTCTATACCAATGGCACAATATTTGCCTTATTTATTTTTGATGTCTGTACAATCCCTACTGCTCTTTAGATCCTACCTAGGTTCTGTTGAATTGGTTTTGATTTCCCTTACTGGGAATGTGAAACCTTTATGAACAAGGGATTTGGAGTTTTCTATACCATTTTCCCTGAAGTAATATGTATATAAACCTAAGGAATAGAGGCCATGCATACCTCAGGTTTTGCTTTTTGAATATTATGTCAGCTTTTGTAAATTCAGTCTCCATTTATGGCATTTTAAACAATATGTTAGCATTGCTTGATTTTCAATAAATCAGTCCTATATATATTCATCTTACTTGGGAATGCCAAGGTTGTTATATACAACTGAACATTTTTACAACTGGGAGCTTTAAGATGGAATTTGCATGATAATGTCTACAGAATTTCATTTATCCTTCCTGGTGAGTGCATCAGTTTAAATTTTGAATTGATAATGAGCACTGCCTCTTCAAGGGAATTAGCTGGAGAAAATATCAATGTATGTCAGGGTTTTTTTTTCCCTATGATTTCAGAAAGATGGTTATGAATGCCCTTTAGAGATTATTCTTGAAGGCATATTTTGTATGAAATTTAGCTCACCAGCTGAAGTCTTTTCTTAGATCTGCCATCCCTGCTGTTGGATTGTTAAGTAATTTAATTCTTCTTAATGACTGGGCTTTAGCTAAGCAGGTGGCAGCCTGGTGCTCAGGAATCCAAAGTCCCCAGTCCTCACAGAGGTCAGCATGCTCCTGCTTCAGCCTGCAGTGAGACCCTGACCAGCCAGAAACGTGGGCGGTCAGGAACAGGGAGACAGGTGAGCAGTGTGGCTGGGTCTCTACAAATTATTTCTTCAATAGTTGTCCACTTGGGACATATTTATCACTATAAACATGATTAAAGAAAATGGAAGACAAAGATCTGGTATCTTGAGAGAAAAATTTGTCAAATTCTACCTTAGTGTCAATTTGTCCTTTTGGCGGGTGTGGGAGGCTGGCGGTTCTTAGACTTCCTGGTTTGCAATCTATTGTCATATAAATATAGTTAAATTATTAAACCAAATGAATTAAATAATGATTAAAATTTAAATAGATGATTCAAATGATTTAAATAAGATGATTTAAGAAAGAGGAAAATGGAGGCACAACCCTAGACTGACACTTCTTTTTTAAACCTTAATATGTATCTGATCAAAAAAACAGTGGTATAAGCACTATGTGGCACCAAGTCATAGTTTTAAGCTAGAAGCAACCCACGGAGATGAATTCTCTTTATAAGCCCAAAGGGATGAATTGCTTGATCCCAGGTCACAGAGCTGGTGACAACTCAGGACTTAAACCCAGGCTGCTTTTCTCCAAGTCCAGTGTTCTTTCTATTAGGTCACCTAATTCTTCTTGCTTCTGTCCTTTGAACGTGGTGTTCTATTAAAATGAGTTCTAAGACACAAATTGAAGATATGGCTCTACCATGCTTCCCTGGAATCTTCCTGTAAATATCTTTGAAACACTGTACCAAGATCATAATCATTCTTGATTATTTACTGAACACCCTCAATCCAAAATAGCTGACATTTACTGAGTGCTGGCTATGGCACAGGAAGCCCTTTCTGAGCATACATACAAAATCATCTAATCATCACAAAAGCCAATGCCATATGTACTGTTGTCACCTCTGTCTTAAAGAAAGCTTGATAGACTCTGGTAACCTGACCAAAAGCCCATGCTCTCAACACTCTACCCATACTTCCCCTTAGGTGAAACTCCAGCACGTACACCTACGTCATCAGGAGCTACACAGACCTGTGCCAGCTACTCCAACCCATTGTGTAGCCACAGACTAAGCCCTCTTTTTCAAGGGTCATTAAAAGTGTTGCTCTGAGCCTGTCACCTCCCTACTTGCACGTGGAAACTCAAATTATCCCAAAGCACAGTTGCTAATGACCACTAAATCAGAACTGTCTCACCTTCAAAAGGGAGTCCCTTTGCCTGTGGATTCAGGGTGGCATGAATATGCAGTCAGGTGTACTCCACAAACCTATGCTGCTATAAATTGTGTCAACACAGTGGGATTATTGTCCATCAGACACCAGTGGCCTTTGCGTGAAAGCTTCATTGGAAGCAATTGAAGCTGTGAGATTTGAGAATCTGGAGGATGTCTTTCCAGTCTACCAGTTTCTGTGCTGAACTCTTACGAGAATTTACTCACTTCACAATTATTTCTGTGTAGATTGTCTAGAGTCAGTTGAATGCTTTGGGTATTTAAGATACACTGAATTTTTCCAAAGAACTCCGCAGTCACCTAAACTGGTGCCTTGCCTGGACATTAGGAAGGTGTTGTTTTGGTTGTTGCTTTTTACTTTGTGCTACAGTTTTAGGAGGAAGGCCTCCAGGCAATGATAGCAGATGATTGTGGGGAGGTTTGCCCAGAAAGGCCATTGAGAAATAAAGGTGATCTGTAGGGTAGGAGAAACAGCAGAAGTGTAAGTCGCAGTAGCAGGCTATAGACTTTCCAATGGCTCTGAGCCCTAAGCCCGCCGCTAAAACTCCTAATCTGGGAGAGTGTGATATAGTGCCTTGTAGCTCAGGTTCACACAGTCAGAATCGTGAGTGTCACAGAGGTTGATAAAATGTTTTAATTTTCCGCAAATCACATCTGTTTATTAATTCCTAAATCAAACACGGATTTGTGTGCTTTGTTTCCAGCCTGAAAATGTATGTTTCGAGACCAATTCAAGTTAATTATCCTGTACCACCCCCATTCCTGGAAAACAAATGTAACAAATCTCATTTGGGTGAATGTTTTGCCTCCAATCCATTTGGTCTTAAACCTGCTTGTTCTCACCTCTCCAACTCTTTACAGAAATTCTCACTCAGCCAATAGACTTTTCTTAATTGCTTTTTCTTCCTCCCTCTTCCCCCAAATCCCAAATTTCTCAGTTAAAGGAAAATTCAAAAGCTATAGCCACTGTGGAGGGAGCTAAAGGCTCCAAAAAGATGCAACTCTTAGAACTGGAACCAATTTCAGAGAAAATCACTTTCTGATGTCAAAGTTTGTGAGGCACCTTCACAAAATGGTTTAGATTAGAGGTCAGTTGAAGTAGCCCACCCTGGGGAAAGGTCAACAACAACGTTCCTGATGCTATTAACAATACTTCCCAAATTTATCAAGAGATAATAAATCTTACCTATGCATGCATATGGTGCGGGGCAAGAGGGGGGGAGGATGAATAAATGAATGAACATGGGAAATTTATTTTCTTGGCAGTTAGAATAGGACCCTACCCTTTCTTGGAAAAGATCAGTCTTTATTGATAAACTCACTTGGTTGGAGGCTGAGCCCTCAGGGTCTGTAGGATGAGTTGGTGCTCAGATACAGGGAAACTAGCTGAGCTGCGCTGCAGGTGAAGGGAAATAGACTAAAAGGTCTACTGAGAGGAGTAGATCCTGTAAGAGGGGGCAATGGTGAGAGAAGAACGAGAGGTGAAAGTCCCGGGGAAGTGCAGAGAGAGGGAATTGAGCAAAGAGAAGTGTCTAAAGGGGATTCTATAATTCCTTTTTATAGGGGAAATTTTCAACTATGTACAAAAGAATATCTTAATGTGCCCCCGTGTAACCATCACCTGGCTTCAACAATGGTCAACCCATGGCCAATTTAACTTACTCTCCTTTACCTCTTGTAAATCAAATCTCAAGCATCACATTTCACTCAGATTCATTTCAGTGTGTGTTTCTAAAAAAAAGAAAAAATTAGTGAACCTCTTTTATTAACCTGGATGGAATTCAAGACCATTCTTCTAAATGAAGTGTCACAAGAATGAAAAAACAAACACCACATGTACTCACCATTAAGTTGGAACTAATCAATCAACACTTATGTACCCATATGGAAATAACATTCATCGGAAATCAAGCAGGTGGGAAGGGGGAGAAGAAGATAGGTAAATTCACACCTGACAGGTACAATGCACACTGTCTGGGGGATGGGAACACTTATAACTTTGATGCAAATGACACAAATGCAATTTATATAACCAAAATGTTTGTACCCCAGTAATATTCTGAAATTTTTTTAAAAGACCTTTTTTGGACAAAACCCCATCATCATAAACAACAAAATAAACTGGCAATTCCTTAGTATCATCAAATATCAGTGTTCAAAGTGTCTTGTGAATATAAGAAAACATTTTATAGCATAAAAAGAAGTATAAATCATAAGCTTGATAAGTTTTCACAAATGAATGCATCAATATAACCAGGACCACAAAAAAGAAGGACCCCAGAAGCTGACCCCTGACCCCAGTGACTATCTCATCCACAGGTAACCACTGTCTGGATTTGGAATCCTGTATAAGGAGACTCATGTAGTATGTACTCCTTGTGTTTGGCTGAACATTATGCTGTAAGATATGCATTTCTAAAGTGTATTTGAAATAAGATTCCTGTTTTGTATGTAGTTGATATACTTCTTAAATATCATTTATGTTTCCTCTCCCTTCTTTTCTTTTTAAACTTGCCATTCATTTGTTGAAGAAACTGAGACATCTGTCTTGTAGAATTTTTCACATGCTGGAATTTACTGATAGAATTTGCTTCCCTGGTGTTAAACCTGTTTCTCTGTCTCTATAGTTCACTCAAACTGTGAGTTAGAACCAGAGGCTTGATCAGAACCAAGTTTGATTTTTTAAAATAAGACTACAAAGAGGATTTTAATAGCAGTTCACTCTTACAAAACCATCAGTAAATTTTACATTCTTCTTTTGTCCGTGTGGGTGAGTAGATCCTTTACTTGGGGGAGCTCAGAGAGGAGGATGCTAATAGAGCTGTTATCTGGGACACATGTAGATTTAAGAAACAAAAGATGGTTGATACATGTAAAATGTTAGCAGCAGGGGCATGTTAAAGTGAAGAGATTATGGGTGTGTCATCAATAGTGTTCTTTTGTGTGCTTGTAGTTTATAGTTAACATATTTAAAGAACAATTAAAAACTTGTATGCCTAAGGAAGAAGTTCCCCTGACTTGCTCTTCTCTGACCGCCACACTCCATGGTAGGGGACAGAGCACAGGCATGTGGAGCCCCCTAGCTTGCCCATGAGACTGTCCATTCCCTCACCTTCAAGGTATGTCCTATGCAACTTTCTGTGGTTCATCTGGTCTCTCAAGTTGGCTATCTTGTGGCAAGAGGACACAGGTAGTATCCTAATCTACTCGAACAGATATATTTCTGGCATCCTGTGATGTACTAGTCAGCTTTTGTGAAATGTATGACAAGTTTCCCAGGGTCTCGCATCCATGGGTGATCTGATCAAAGCAGTTTTCTGAACCTCTACCACTGAGGACCAGACTCTGAACTGTGGGTTCCTCAGCAAAGTGTCAACAGGCTGAGACTTTCCTTCCTGAATGTCAACCAGCCTCTGTCTTTTTTATCTCTTTGCTGGAAGAATGACTCGGGTTCAATTCAGGAGCCATCTAATGAAAGACATCCTGTTTTCTGTCTGGCTGCAATAAGCAGCATATAAATTAAATATTAGTACAACTTTTTCCAAACCAGAAACTTCGGACAAAAAAAATCTACCCAAAAGAAAAATCTTTGTTTCTGGGAACTTCTGTAAAGAGGATGCCATCTATGAAAGTCAATGGTACTTGACCTATTTAGATGCTAGACTGTGTAAGGCAGGTTAAATAATAAACATTTACATTTGTGTTCACTGTATTTTGTTTCTCATAGAAAATCATTGTCTGGTAAACCAGGGTATTCTGTAAGTGACAGTCCTTAAGTTGGGTAGCGAAGAGGGTGGGTGCTGTGGATATACTAAGCCTGACATGCAAATTTTATAAACTTTTGTGTGCATACCTATTTTCCTGGGAAAAAAGCATCCATAGATTTCCTCAGATTTTCAAAGAGGTCCATGATCAAAAAAGGTAAAGAACACAGAAATTGCAGATGTTCTTCTTAATAATATGTCAAATAAGGTGTAGATGACAGAGGGGTGGTGACCCTGGATAATGTGGAGAAAAATCAATGTTTCAATATTCTCTCTAAGTCAGGGTCTATGAGGAGACGAGGGTTGCAGCTTGTTTGAGAGGCTTTGCGTGGAGAAGCAAGCTTGCCCTGTAACGCTCCTAGTAATAAGAAATGAGTAGGTGAATGCAGCCTTACCGCAGCACCACCTCCAGAGCCCTTCTTTCAGCTTTCTCCCCAGATAGCCACCTGACCCTACCATTGTAAGTCTTTCATGGACATTTTTGTCTCCTCTGTTTTTATTGTAGTGGCAGCTTGCATTCTCTCAGAAGAGAAGACCATTCTTTGCCTCCCAACTCTAGGGAAGTGATGAACAAGAAATAAAGCAAAGAGAAAGAAGTAAAGAGCTCTACAAAAGGTAACAAGTTTGTGCTCAATGTAAAGATTAATTTGATCATGTAATCAAGAGAAAACTGAGTTTTGAACAGGAAGGCAAAAGTTTATTAAGTTTTCTGGCTTCTATTGGATCAGGACAGGGTCTAAAACAGAGGGTATGAAGTGGTCACCTCTGGACTGGATCCAGTACACAGGCTTGGGGAGTGGGTAGCATAGTGATTTCATGTTTAATTAAAAATTTGGAGATAGTACATAAATTCAGCTTCTACTGAAAAATGGGAGACATAATAGCATTGCTATGGCTATGAGTAATAGGAGCTGGAAGCAGCTGCCCGACTTTTGCACAGAACACATGCAAGGCAGCGTGCCCCAGTCCCCACCGTTCTCATCCAGCCCACATCCCTCATTGTGTTACTGAGGTTTAAATTAGACCCCTGAGACCAGGCTGGACACTGTGTGCTAAACCTGGATTTAATTCTACAGGCAATGTGGAGTTGTGAAAGCATTTTAGTTGGGGAAAGTGAATGATCTGATTTATGAATAGCCTAGAGGGAGTAAAACAGGAGGTAGGGAAACCAATTCAGGAAATGACTGTAGTAATCCCGATGGGAAACCATGAGAATCTGAGCTAAAGCACAGTTATGGGGAACAGATAGCAAGAGACAAAATTGAGAGGTGTGGAGGAGGTAGAAGCAACTAGCACCTAGCAAGAGACTAAATGGAAGGTGAAGCAGAGAAATGGAGTTGAGTCCAGAAAAACTTGGGTGACAGGTAAGAAGGTGAGACCATTCATTAATATAGGTAATGGAAAGGGAAAAACAGTTTTAGAGACCACTTATACATTCTAGTTGTTTAAATGACAAGATATACCAAGTAAGTGTAGCCAGAGTGTGTTGTATAAACCAAGGAGCAAGGCTATGTAGTGACCTGGCCTGTGGGCTGCTTCTCAGGCCGTGTGAGAGGCTGAACTAGAGGTTATCAATTCTGTCTGAGTCTGTTTGGGCTCTTATAACAAAGTACCAAAGACTGGGTGGCTTATAAACAATAGAAATTTATTACTCACAGTCTGGGGGCTAAAAGTCTAAATCAAAGAACTGACAGATTTGGTGTCTGGCGAGGGCCCACTTCCTGGATGACAGATGGCACCTTCTTACCGTGCCCTTACGTGGTGGAAGGGGCAAGGGAGATCTCTGGGGTTTAAGGGCACTAATGCCATTCATGAGGGCTCCATCCTCATTACCTAGTTACTTGCCAAGGTACCACCTCCTAATACCATCATATGAAGGGTTAGTTCAACATATGAATTTTGGAGGGACACAAATGTTCATGTCAGAATAATTACTTCATTATCTTTCACACTAAGAAGTGTCACTCTCCAGGCATCTGAGAGCAGTGGTTGTCTAACAGAAGGGTGAATCACCCTCCTCTGGGGAGTTATTTAAATTCAGAGATGCCCAGACTCCAGCCATTCCTTCTGAATCAGCATCTCCAGGGTAGGCCTGGGCATGTGCATCACCAAAGAACCCCCCAAGTGGTCATTACTGCTTCTGCACTTACCCCTTACTAATCCTCTATCTGAGCTACTGTTCTATTTTTGTTTATTGCTGCCTGATTATAATTATTGAGCATTGTTTACTGTCAACTTAGCCTGTCTTCCTCCTTGCTACTGGAAACATTTTCATTCTCAGTATCCCTCTCTCACCTATTTGTATGAAATTTTTTCTGTTTGTGGAATACCCACTCTCCCCAACAAAAGAAAAATTATATGTTTTTCCATTTTTATTATTGTGCAATTAATGACTAATTTGATAAGCATTGCCAAAAAAATTAGAATTTGGGGAGGTAAAAATCCATTGGCAAGATCAATTTGATATTGATCCATTGTGGATTGCTTCTGACATATTTCTTCCCTGTACTTCCAAATTTGAGCAAAAGAATATGTAATAAAAGAAGAAACATGACTCCCTGCTGATACTATTTCAAACAGGATGCAAAAGAGAAAAGAGAATGCCTGTTTTATTTCAGTTCAGATATAGCTCTGTGTTTTTCTGTTGCTGTTGATCTTATAGGTAAAGAGGCACCTTGTGATATTCTAATCCAGTTTTGATCCTTCATGTGGAAGCAGAAAGATGACAAAACTCTCTGCTTATACCATGTCCTGCTTCTGAGAAAGCTAATCTTTGACACAGCACAAAATCATTGATGACCATGTAGCAGGTTATGTGATGGCTTTGCTCATAGGTTCAGCTTCTCCTGGGTTAGGGAGGATTCTTTAGTAGACTAAAGAGCACACTTGTCAAGTTCATCAGATTCCCTTCATGACTATTTGAAGCATTTGACTCTGAAATGTTTTTTACAACATGTGAAATATTTACTTGGGAGAAGACTGTGAAAACCCAAGGTAATCTAGGAGTCCCTTTAGACTTTTAATCTGAAAAAGAGTTTATAGCTAAAATCATTTACATGGAGGATACACACATAATCCTTTCAGATCTTCTAAAGCACTAGCCCAAATGCTCCTCACTTCTCTCTGGGAAAACGAAAGGAAAATGATGTTCTTTCCAAGTGGAGTTTCATGTCTTAGTTCTTTTTTTTTTTCTTATATGACTTTTTATAATTTATTATTCTTTTTTTTTCACTTACCAAATATGACTTCAGATGCCTTAGTTCTGAAGTCCCCGATTACTGAAGCAGCTGGGAAATCCCTATTTGATGGCATCTTGCTGTCTGAAAGAATGCTATGGTGTCTGTGAAGAGATGACTAAGGCCCACACTGAGCTCAATCTGCATGCTTCCGAGAAAGGATGCCAAAGTTACTAAAAAGGGGTGAAATTCTGCACAGTTACTTTCTTTTCTGAGGGGAAGAGAGGCTCTGTATGTGAAAGGGAATTTTAAATGTTTGCTGCTATCTGATATCCCATTGAGTTTCATGTAATTCTCTCCTGTGCATTCCTCGACAAGGATGAGTTCTCCACCAGTGTCCGTGACTTAAACCAAATAGCATTTCACTCTAGGGATGTGCGTTCATGTGAGGGACATTGTTATAGTAGAACAAAATGAATGTTGGCTTATTCAATGTAATATCTTAATTGAAAGATAATCCTAGAGTTTCATTGCTACGTATAGTTAAAAAAAGCATATAATTGGCACATAGTGAATACTCAGTAAATTTTAGCTTTTATTAGAGTTCACACAGTCAAAAATGAGTAGTAGTAGTCATTCATAAATCAGTGAGTAAGACCAAAAATAGTTACTCTCACATGAAAATGCTCAGGTTTATGGAACCCAAAATTGAAGCAATGTGGCACAAGATGTTCTGTAGATTATGTTTAAAGTAAGGCAGCTCAAAATCCTGTAGAATTGAGAGTTAAATGGTTGCTGGAAATCATCCACTCCACTCCTCTCATTTTAGAGCTAGGAAAATAGGATTTCAGAGAGCTTAAATGGCTTGGGTCAAATAATGGCATTAGCATTCAAGCATCCCTGTGAGGAGACGACTTTACAGGAGAAGGGAAGGTGGTGGGATTATGAGCAAAACAACTTTTGACTCCTCACCCAAACTCTTCAAGACAGGAGCTGAGTGTAAAGAGCCAGCAGACTGAGGACCAGAACCTCACCAGAGAAGGGGAGGAGCCAAGGCTTGTTCACTCCATAAACCCTTATCAGCCACCCAATAACCATGCTGTGTCTTGATGAGAAAGCTCAAGATCACTTCTTTCATGTATAGAAACACTTGGGTTTCACGTCCGTTTTGTCTCATTTCATGTCTTAGGGTGTGTAGCTGTAGTCACATATCAAAGGGACCTCACCTTCCAGCAGTGTGTAAGGGAAAACATGGGGTTTAGAGTCCCCGGCTGCAAGTCTTGGCTCTACCACTTACCAGCTGTGTAATCTTGACTTAAACCTTTGTTATTTCATTTTCTTTCTTTACACAGTCAGGCAAACGTTGGATGGGCTCCCAAAAGAGAACACAGAATTGAGGTGAAATATTCTGAGAATCGTTCAAGGGGCCCTCCTAAGTTATTTATCCTTCACTTGCTCCCTAAATTGTATTTGTCCAGTGAGAATCTTTATGATGAATCAGACCTGATCTGATACCATTTGTTTTCTTATCCCATATTCCAGGTACCCGAGGCACTCTCTCTTCCATTTGCCTCAGTGCTTTACAATCTATTGTGTGAGATGAATGTATAGGCATTAGAGCTTTGGACTTTCAGCTTTCCCCTGCTTGCTGTGTGGGATGTGAGTACTTCTGGTGCTCCTGTCATTTGGATGCTGGAGTACCAGACAACAGAAGACAGCTATGAATTTGAGAAGGGGGAAATCCTCAGAACCAAGATTCCAGACGCTCCCAAAGCCATCTGGGAACATTCATAATGCTGAATGCCCAGGACAACTATTTTAGGAGACCATAAGCAGAAAGTAAGAACACTGCATGAGACCACGGGAAAGGAAAACCAAAAGCTCTCCTTCTACCCTACGCTGTCTTAGGAATGTCTCAATTATTTGAGGGTTGTGAGTTATTATGCAACAAGAGCAGACATTAGTAGAATATACTGAAGAGAGCCAAAGGTGCCTAAGCTTTATAAACTTCAGGACAAATTTACCTATTAAACCAGAGCTTGGGCCATCTCATATGCTCAAATAATGTCCATAGGTATCATGAGATGAAAACACTTTTATAAGACTTTACAATGGAGGTTCTTTGTTAACTCCAGGGCAACAGGGAAGCCAAGGCCACTAAAAGAAGTGGGAATAGTGAAGACGGAAAATATACTACTTGCCTCACTAGATGATGGTAAAGATTAAATAATATAAAAGAACACACTGGGGAAATTATAAAGAACTACATAAATATGACTTGGTATTAAAACTGTGAAAGACTCAAAGGCAATATGTGGTTAAAAACATTATTTATACTAAAAACTTCAAGATTAGGTATTGTAATATAATACAAAATATATATTTGCTCTCTGCTTCCTGATTCCTGGCACAGAGATCCTAAAACCCTTATAGATGGAGGCACAAGGAGACTCTTTTGTTCTGATATTTGGTCTTTGACCCCAGTTCTTGACAAAGAGCTCCTAAGACCTTTGTAATTTCCTGAGTGATAGGAGCATCTTTTGTTCTAATGAGGTGACTCTTGGTGGGTTCCTGGATGCCTCAGAATGAAGGTTTGTTGCCAGGGAAACAAACCATGTGATTAAAAGGGTAGAAAAAGTCTGAGGAGGAGAGAGGAACTGAAGGTTGAGTTAATACCAATGGCCAATGATATGATCAATCATGCCTATGCAATAAGGCTTTCAAGAAAACCCAAAGGATTGGGTGTGGAGAGCTTGCAGACTGCTGAGTATGTGGAGGTTCCTGAAGGGAGGTACATCTAGAGGGCATGGAAGTTCCCTTCTCCTATACCCTATGCATCTCTTCCATCTGGCTGTTCCTCTGTATTCTTTACAATATCCTTTATAATAAATGGGTAAACATAAGTAAAGTGTCTTCCTGAGTTCTGTGAACTGCTCCAGCACATTAACCCAACCCAAGGAGGGGTCATGGAAACCCCAATTTATAGAGAGTTGGTCAGAAGCATAGGTCACAACCTGGGGCTTACAATTGGCATCTGATGTGGGGTGGTCTTGTGAGACTGAGTCCTCAACCCATGGGATCTGACACTATCTCCAGGTAGATAGTGTCCAAATTGAATTAACTTAGAGCAATTGTCTCCAATCTTTTTTGTGCCAGGGATCAGTTTCATGGAAGATAATTTTTCTACAAAACAGAGTTGGGGGTGGGGTGGGGATGGTTTCAGGATGATTCAAGCACATTATATTTCTTGTGCAGTCAAACCTCTCTGCAAATGCTAATCTGTATTTGCAGCCACCCCCCAGCGCTAGCATCACCACCTCAACTCCACCTCAGATCATCAGGCATCAGATTCTCATAAGGAGTGGGCAACCTAGATCCCTCGCATGTGCAGTTTACAGTAGGGTCTGCGCTCCTATGAGAATCTAATGCCACCACTGATCTGACAGAAGGTGGAGCCCAGGTGGTGAAGTGAGCGATGGGGAGCAGCTGTAAATACAGACAAAGCTTTGTTTGCTCACCTGTAGCGTACTTCCTGCTGTGCAGCCCAGTTCCTAACAGGCCATGGACTGGTACCAGTCTGCTGCCTGGGGGTTGGAGACTACAGAATTAGAGGACACTTAGCTGGTATCCACTGGAGAATCTGGTGTCTGAAGTGTATTGACTGAGTGGTGTGACTAGAGACTAGGAAAAACACTTTGGTTTTTTCATATATGGTACAGGTATGTAATGTAAACTTCAAATCACAGATGCTTACTAAACTGTAGTTATTTTAATTTCTAAAATTTCTCCTATATAGTCAGCCATTATTTTTATTTAATGTATGGACACATAATTTAATCCTTTTGTCATAGTTTTTGTTGTTATACTTACTTGGGGACGTGCTTGTAAAGGCTGAATTTATATTTCATTGGATGGGATTCATATTTATTTATCATTTTCCTATTGATCAGTTACTTTTGGATACATTATATAACTTGATCCCTGTAAGAATTTATGAGGTTCCCCAGGGCAGAGGATATCACCCCCAGTTTGCTGGCAAGGAAACTAAGGTTCAAAGAGGATAAGGTGAAGGTTACTTGCTCAGGATTGGTGAAGTTCATAAGAAGTGGAGCTAGAATTTACAGGCAGATTTCTGACTCCATATTCAGAATTCCTTCTACTACACTATGCTCTTCTTGGTACATTCCCCTTAGTGAATCAAAACTTTTGCAGCTCTGGGTTGCACAGAGTAAGGCATTCATCTGAATAAAGCTAAGTTGATTGACTATAATTCTAAACCTGTTTGTGCTTATATAATATGATTCAATAAATTTCTACTGTTGTCATTCAATGTTTCACTTTCCAGGAAACATCAAGTGATGAGTGTGGTCCCCAGTCCAGCAGCATGAGCTGCTGAAAATTTGTTAGAAATGCAAATTTTCAGGTACTTTTGAATCTGCTAAATCAGAAGCCTTGGGGTGGGAGCCCAGCAACTTGTGTTTTCACAAACCCTCCAGATGATTCTTGTGCACACTCAAGTTTGAGAATCACTTCCATAGTCTGTTTCGGGGAACACTTGGCATCCTATAACTAAATAAAGGGTGCCCTAGTATTTCCACCCCTAGCCAAGGTTTGAATATAGGTGTGCTGTTAGCACTTAATGCCATGTTTGATAACAAGCAAATACCTAGGAAAGGGAAGAAATGGAATTTGACATCCATATTCACCTGGAAAGAGATTACATTTTACTACCTTGTATAAAAAAAAATTTAAAGACAAGTATGTATTTTTAAGGAGATTTTTCCCATATCAAAGAACTTCATGATTAGGTTTCTTCCTCTCTTCTTAAAAAGCTGTCTTTATTTAAAACTTTAAAACAAAGAGAATTTCTGCATTTTGCCTGAAATCATAGGGAAATGATATATCTTGATGACGTAAGCATTCCTCCTCCTCTTCCTTCCGGAATTAAACTGCTTCACAGGATGGGATTAGCTGTAATTTAGCAATCTGGCATTGCGGACCACCCCTCCTCCCACACCGCTTTCTCAAAAGCAGAATCTTGGTGAATTGTCTCAAAATATTGGCAAAGGAGTTTGAATCATGCCTGCAAGCCCATAGCACCAGGCCACCTTTGTGCAGTTGATTTGCCCTGAGTGTCTTTCCATAGCTTCATACTGTTTTTTTCTCCTAGGAAATCTGACCTTCAGGAGTGTTTAAAGGATTCTTTATTCTCCTTTCTGTAAAAGTTATAAAACATCCTCAAAACAGTCAATTTTATTTTTTAATTGCTTTTTCCTTCACTCTTATGTATCTGGGATTGCAAAAATGTGAGTTCTTATTTCACTGCTAATTATTAAAATATAAATATAAACCGTTCAGCAGCTGTACATTTCTTCTGATACCCAAAATAAAAATCTCATTCATTAATTGGGCTCACTAAGACTATGCTATAATAAAAATTTTAATAAGTAATAATATTTGAGTTATATATACTATTAAGCTTTATTCCCAGGGGAAAAAATGGGCTTGATTTTAGGGTGTCCCAGTCTGAAGCTCTATTTCAGAAACTAGGCTGAGTGTCATCGTCATATCTCTGACCATAAATGGGAATAGATTCACTGTGATTTTGCTATGCAATTATGGTTCCATTATGTCCCATTACAGCAGGAACGTCGCCAATTTTAGTATCTGCAAATAAAGCAACTAATGAGCACACAGTCTAAGAACCTGTGTGTTTCCTGCCTCATGATGGAAGCTGGGGCCCAAGACTGAGCTGAGAAAGAAAAATATACAACATGCAAATGAACAGTTAGGGTGTGTGTGTGTGTGTGTGTGATTCTGGTTATCCAAGCTGTGCCACAACCAAAGCAGTGAGGAATTGAAAGACTCCTATACTTGGAAACAGGAAATGTAGATTCAAATTCCATTTCTTCCATTTCCCAGCTGTGTAACATTGAGCAACTTCCTTAATGTTTCGAAACCCTGAGTGTCAATGGGGCATACTAACTTTGAGATTTATTAGAAAGATGTTAGCCCATGGATAAGAATGGCCATTACCAGCTGGCTAAGAGCTGAACATAGTGTGGCAGATATTGCAGATTGGCTCACTTTGCTCCCCTCTAACCCCTTTGTCATTTGTTTTGTCACATATTACAAATAGAGAATGTTCAAGGCATCTTTCCCAGACTCTTTTCCAGTTCTGATCTTCAGGTGATAGTATTTCTACCCAGAAAATACACCTGAATAACATTAGGAAGGCAGAAGACAGAAGTTGAACAGCTGCTGCTGCTTCTCTTTCTGCCAATCACTATCTTGAAGGTATATGATTTTTCTCAGCATCTGTCATAAAATTTTCAGCATCCAGAACCTAGTTTAGTGAGTGTCAGGGGGCAGTGAGTGAGGACAGTCTGTTGGCAGAGATCACTGAAGCACTCATCTTGTTACTAGCAGTTCTAGCAGATTTCCCGGCTTCCCCCAGCAGTAGCAGAGACATCAGTGCTTTGATGAACCACTTCTGGGGGGGGGGGGGTGTTGTCATTCCTGAAAGCTCAGCTTATAACCTGCCCCTCCAACCCTCCTAGTGACTATGTAAGCACTAAGTCTCTGAATTAAATCTCATTCTGCTTTAAGTTAGCCAGAATGGTATCTATTTTCTACAGCTAAACTCTGATCAGTGTGAGACGGTAAGAAAATGAGTTTTAATAACAAGTACTAGAATCGTCTTTTGCTGTAGGATATATAAGATTTGTTATTCAGAAATAATTCTGGATATTTGTCCTGTCCAGTATCTTTTGATTATCTTCTCTGCGTTTTGATGCATCCCCACATTATGAGTCTGCCTTCCCAGGGGAAAATTAAAAACAAAAAACTTCCCCAGGATCTCTTGTAGTGAGGGTTGTGAGGATGCAACTTAAATTTCAGTAATTAAATGTACTTGCACAAGGCTTGGATGCAGAAGAAGGGTGCTCGAGGAGGCAGCTGAACGCAAACAGATCTGTTACTCAGCAAGTGTGGAGCATCTGTTCCTCAGGGTCTTGTGGTGATGGGGCTTACAGTGTCCTGTGCCAAGCATGATCAGCAGCCAGCAGCAGGAGAGGTGTTTTCTCTGTAACCACCTACAGCATACAGAGTTGGATGTTCTTCCTGGCTGTGTTGTTCCTTGCCAAGTAGCATCCACACCTGCTTCTTAGGCTCCCTTGGAGAGTCCTTGAGCTACCCTAGTATCTTTGATAAATCCCAGTTGGCTTAAGCCAGTGTGAGTTTGCAGTTGAAAATCCTGATTGATAAATAGGTAATCATGTAATCTTTTTGTCTGGTGCTGCTTATCTCTTTAAGATGCTATGATATCTTTCCATGGCTTATAGAATTATAATATTTTGAGCCAGAAGAAATCTTAGAAGACGTACACAGTAAATACTCCACCACCTGCCATTTTACAAATATGCTATCTTATGTATAGAAAACTCAATTGGCTCAAAAAAATAGATCTGGATTCAAAGCCAAAACCAGCTCTTGTTAATAGCAGTATGGTATTTGTTTCACTATTTGACACTTTCTACCAGAAAGAATATGCTGACCTTCAAAACAGAGGACAGGATATATATCGGAGAATTGGATATCAGAGCTTTAAGGGGTTTTTAAGAATGTCTTAAATAAAGCATTTTTATAAAGGAACATAGAATTATACTGTCTCAGTCCAGTGATATTCCAACTTCAATATTTTAATAAGTACTTTAAAAGTACATTTTACTCTAGAACTCTCAAAATGTTGAATCAGAAACCTACCCCCTTTAACAATGGCAAGTGACAGCTTATGAAGTGTAGCAACCTGCAATCACCTCTGAAATTACTCATAGTTTTCCAAATTATACTCTGTAGTGTATTCATACTATGCGCAAAGGATATATCATGATTGATTGATAAATTTGTGGTGGTAAATCTTAATTGTAGGCTCATTCCAAGTTACAGTTAAACTACTTAACTACTCAGTAATTTTCATAGTAAAAACCTCAAAATTCTTCTATTTATACTTAATAAGAGTTTTATTTTAAAAGTAATAGATTCTTTCTCATTGTTAAAAATTATGGAAGTGTATAGGGTAAAAATATTAAAGCCATTTTGCTGTATAATCCCGGTTCTCAGGCTGGTATGAATCTTTCCTGACTATATAATGTCTGCCACTTGGATATTTCCATAATGGGCTCTGGAGACAGATTGTCTTGATATAAAATCTAGCTTTTTTATTTTCTAGCTATGCATGACCTGAGAACCTCAACTCTTTGTGTGTCTGTTTTATTATCTTTTATATAAAGATGATAATAGTATCTACCTCATAGAGTTATTGTTGCAATTAAATCTGATCATACCTCTAAAGTGCTTAGGGCAATGCTTGATGCATTTGGGTCAATAAATGTTATCTATTTTATTGAATGGTATGGTATATTGCTTGGATTTTAAACATATATTAATGCAGAGGGAGAAGATCTTGTATCTTTTACTCATTGACGTACTAGTTAAACTTACCTAATGAGGAACACTGATAATCTAAATTATAGGAGCAAGAATAATAATAATCTTGCCTGGGCTTATATTATCATCTAAGAGAAAAAGGTCCAATGAAGGAGAGGTTTCTTTAAAATATTTATTTTTATTTCTTTCCTGCAGTACTACATGATTACAGTAGAAAATTTAGAGGAAAATAAACAACACAAACAAGTAAAAATATCCATTAATCTCATTCCAGAAGTATTCATGGATCACGCCTTGATTTATTATTCTCTAAATTTTTAGTGTGTGTGTACACACATGTACTTAAAAATTTTTAAATCCCTTATGTGAAAAATAGAAGAGCTAATTTTAGGGGCAACTCAATGTATGTGTTCTTTCTTTTTTTTCACCTTTTCACCTTAACAAACTAACCTGAATATCTTACTGTGTCATTTAAACATATAATTTTGATGGATGTACAATAGTCCCTTGAATATATGAACTATAATTTGTGTATTAATGAATTTTCAGTTATCAGAAATTTGATGTCACCATTCTATCACTTCAGGGAATACCCTTGTTTACTTTAGCATCCTTGATTTCCTTAAGCTAAATTCTTAAGAGTAAAAATGCTGAGTCTAAAGTTTGCGCATTTTAAAGTCAAAATTTGGCTTGTTATTAAAGCAGCAACTTTTTTATTGTGCTAAAATAGACATAAAATTTACCTTTTAACCTTTTGTAAGTGTACAGCTCAGAGGCATTGTATGTTTATGCCGTTGTGTGACTATCACCACCATCCATCTCCAAAACGTTTTCATCATCCCAAACAGAAAATTTGCATCTATTTAAAAATAGCTCCCCTTTCCCCATTTCCCTCAGCCCCTGGTAGCTTCTACTCTACTTTCAGTTTCTATAAACTTACCTATTTTAGCTACTTCAAATAAGTGGACTTATACAATAGTTTTTCTTGTGTGTCGGGCTTATTTTACTTAGCATCATGTTTTTAAGGTTCTGCCATGTTGTAGCATGTCTCAGAGCTTCCTTCCTTTTTAAGGCCAAATAATATTCCATTGTATATGTACTCCATAGTTCGTCTATTTGTCCATGAACATTTGTGTTGTTGAGCAGCCACTTTTTTT
>VBSM01002217.1:40854857-40919444 GCA_008086735.1 Cheirogaleus medius
GCAGAGACGCTCTATCTGGCAGTGTTTCTCGTCCGCCATCTTGCTCCGCCCCTCGAGCAGCCACTTTAAAATCAATCAGTGTGGACCCACTGAACTAATAAACAAGGTCCACTTGTGTTTTGCTCCGGCCCATGTTACCTGTGTTGGGATGAAACTGAAAAGAGCCATCAAATCAAATACAAAGTAATTTTTTTCAAAAGCCACCTGACCCAAGTAAATCAAGCCTGCTTTTAAGAGTTAGGAAAATAGCCTATTTGAGAAAACATTATTGATGATGTATGATTGAATTAGATGAATTATATAGATCTTTGCCAGAAGAATGATATGTGTTCTAGTACATTTTGGATATTATGTGTTTCATAGATACATGTTGGAGTCTAATCTATTTTGATAGGAACTAAAAAATTTGGTTTGGATCAAAAGAACCAATAAACTCTTTTGGATTAAAGGTACTAGATATATTTGGATCATAAGATAATTCTCCAAAAGCCTTCAATAGAGAGTGCTAGAAAAACGTTGATAGTTGTTGACAAGGGATGTATAGGAGTTCATTGTGCTATTCTTTTGACTTTTGTGTATGTTTGAAATCTTTCACAATCAAAATGTAAAAAGCATCAAAAAGTTTACATAACCTTGGGCAATATATCAATACCACCTTGGTTGGACAACAATGAAGTGTATAGATTTTGGGGGTGGTCAGAGGGACAGTGTTTTACAACGTTCTTCTTACTGTAAGAGAGAACTTTGAGTAGTTCTAGTTTGGTATCCAAGTCTGTTTCTTTTCTATGTGGTCAAGGATTGGTACAAAAAATAGCTGCCCTCATGAGCACTGACAGGTGTGTTCAGAGAGGGCACTCTGTGGGCACTGAAACCTAACTTGTTTCCAAAGCACCTCTTTCCAGCAGAGTCTCTAATAAACTATCTTGGTTAGTTTGTGAACCTAGAAAGGCTTTGCAAACATGTGCATGAACAAAATAAACACTACACAACTGTTAAAAGCAGAATTCCTGTGCATCCATTATATATAATTTTAAAGTATACTTAGCTTTTAAATGTTGAACAGCTTGAAAGGTTGGCAGGTTTGAAAACTGATGTTCTTTATCTCAGGGCAGGCAAAGTAAAATGTTTTTGAGTACCTTTTTTTTTTCTGTCAAGTCCTCACCTAGTCAGTACCTTAAATTACACTCTATTACATGAGAGATGAAAGTGCTAATTTTAAGGATATAACAACATTGCAACTAAGATTATGAGTGATTACAGCCTTTGCTAATATTTAGAGCTCTTTGAAGGATGTGGCACAATAGATGAGAGTGATGGATGAAGAAAATGTCGGCCTTTTATCCGGTGATTTAGTGGGTTTAACATAGGCTGAGTCTAGTATTAATAATTGCTGAGAATAGTGACGAGACCAAAGGTAGGCCTTGGCAGGTTGGGGGCCTACAGCGTGGACTGCTATTTTAAGTGGGAGACTATACCAACACCAAGGCAGATGTTGAGATATATAAAACCTCATTTATTGGAAAAATCCATCTAGTAATTCACGTAGTGAGTACATGGAGTTAGGAAACATATGATCAATTAGTCCTTCGTAATGTATTGAGGACTCATTTTGTGTGGAGTACAAGTGCACTGTACTGGGGCTTAGGGCTTTATATCAAAGGGAGCGGCGTGATCTCTGCCTTCAAATCAATCTGCAGGCAGAGAAATGAGTTCTGAAAGGATGAAACCCTCAATCTGAAACAGACAGACACATGCGGGTTTGTGTTTGAATTTGGGTCCATGTAAATTACGTGAAGATTTTCTTTAGGGCTGTGTTAGAACTCTAGATTTCAAGTGATAAAAACTAAATATAAACTAGTCTAAGTAGGAACCAGCTGGCAAATTCTGAACCACAGAAAAGGCAGGGGAGGAACTGAATTGAAGACAGCAGAACCAGATCTGGACTCTGTTAGACTTTTCTTTCTCAAAGTCACTGATTTTTTTTCTCTGTGTGTCTGTCTGTCTGTCTGTCTCTTTCTCTCTCTGTGTCTCTTTCTTTCTCTTTTGTGGGGGACGAGGGCTTGTCTTCCTTTACTATGTTAAAATTTGCATAACAAAATTTAGCATTCTAACCATTTCTAAGTATACAATTCAAGGACATTAAGTTCACAATATTGTACAACCTTTACAACCAACCATTTCTAGACTTTTTTCATCATCACAAACAGAAACCCTGTACCCATTAACCATAACTCCCCATCCCTCCTTCCTCCTACCCCTTTGTAGCCACTATTTTACTTTCTGTCTGTACAAATTGTGTACTCTAGGTACATTATGTAAATAAAATCAAAAAATATTTGTCCTTTTGTGTCTGGATTATTTCACTTAGCATAATGTTTTCAAGGTACATTCATGTTGTAGCATGTGTCAACATTTCATTCCTTTTTATGGCTGAATAATATTCCATTGTATATATATTCCACATTTTCTTTATCTGTTGATGGACATTTGGGTTGTTTCCACCTTTTGGTTATTGTGAATTACGCTGCTATGATCGCTGATGTAAAAGTATCTGTTTGAGTCTCTGCTTTCTGTTCTTTAGGATATATACCTAAGAGTGGAATTGCTGGACCATGTGGCAATTCTATGTTTAACTTTTTGATCAATTCTTTATCTTTCATATTTGCTTCGTTCTCTCTAAATAACATCTCCAAAAGGATATAAACAATAGCTTCTAGCATCTCTAGGTTCACAAACTCACAGTATTTAGACCAGAGAGGAGAGACTGTCTTCCTCTAAAGAGTCCAGTAAACTGGGGAGGAAATCTAGCTGGCTAACTTGTTTCTTAATCTCTTATCTACAACAGTCGCTGTTGAAGGTCAGGGTGGTGTGTGAAGGGATGACTATTGGAGATTCCCGGAATTGGACTGATAAGTAGTCAGGTTCCCATTCCTTGGCTGAGGAAATGGAGTCATGTAAGAAAATGACAGCTCCCATTTGGGACATGTGTCTAAATCTGGGAGGAGGGGAGTGCGATTACCAAAAAGAATAGGGGAGGGATAGTCTAGACACAGCTACTAAAGAAATTCTTGTGAGCTAAGTGGCCATCCTAAATCTGCAAACCTCAGAATGGTTTCATTGTGCTGTTATGCTTTGTGGCTTACATAGTCGGTCGAGGTAGGTTAACACACACACACACACACACACACACGTACCCCACAAAGAAAGGATCCTAAGATAATTTAAAATATTTCATGTAACAATCCATAGTAAATGTCTTCAAACACTTGTTTAACATGTACAGTGATGTTTTAAGGGAAAAATTCTGGGAAAACTACTTCATATAGATACAGTTGAAGGTTGCATTAAAAAAAGACTGTGCTTCCAATATGAGCTTATTTTTCAGCTTTAGTCCCATCACTGATACATTTCCAAACTATATTAAAGCAGCAGAGAATAACAATGTTTACCTTGACTTTCATCTACTTATTTCATTTCTACTCTTATCTGAACCTTGGATTCAAATTATGTCAAATAGATGGAAACTGATCCATTGAGAATTGAATTACTAGCAATTTCTTACTCCTACTGGATTTTGGAACACAAAGCCAAGAGTTGGTGTGACTTATTTAGTTGTCCCATCAAATCAAATTTCTGATTTGATCTGATTTCAGAATTTATGAGGTTTTCTGTGCTTTAAAAACTTCTATTTCATATTTACACATCCAGTAAAAGGAGCTATCTTCTATAAGTGTATAAGCCCAAGCACGTTATCTTTTCTTATTTATTCTCTAGCACCTCATCCAAATTAATCTTTATTTCCTTTCATAATGATGTTATTGCATTATTTATTTCCTATTTTTTGTTTTTTTATTCCTTCTGTATCTTGCATCTTCCATTTTAAGCATTGTTTCAATTTTAAGCTTTCATTCCATCATCATCCATTTCATAGCTCTTATTCCTCTCATAGGTCATTCACTTTGTATCTTAGTTATCGCCACATAATTCACAAGCATAATGTTCAAAGGAGTCTCTTGGTTACATACATTTATTGGCATACTAGATTACTGCTTTTTCATAAAGAAGAGGGAAGTCAATACAGTTTGGAGAAGGAACACAAAGAGAAACATATTGATAATGGCTGTTCATTTCCTCTAAAAAACAATACTTATCCAGTTATAAACTGACTTATAGAATTAAATTAACTTTCTATGTGCTGTGGCCTCTCTCTTTCTCATTTTCTCTCTCTCTCCCTCGCACCTCCCCATCTCTCCCAACTTCTTTCTCTTTCCCCTCTCCTTTCCTCTCCACCCCTCTCCCAAATGCAAACATGTTAGGTTTTCTAGGAAAAGAAAATTTATCTTTCTAAGATGGTTATTTATGTCTCTTCAGTTTACATAAGCAGACACCAAAGGAAGGATTGAGTCTGTCTTTTCTTCTTGGAGGCATATCTAGAAAGGAAATATGTGCTTTTGTTACCCTGGATTTGGCTATGAAACCACAAGTTGCTGTTACCACCAGACTTACCCATGGATTTTCCTGATAGAATGTGAAGGGAGGCTTTGGAGAAAGGTACAGGGAAAATGAAGGATAGTTGTGAATCAAGGAGGCATACATAGAAGGAGAAAGGCTTTCAGAATTTTTAGGCACTTACACTAATATTCTGTCCCTGTCTCAGGAGATTTCAGTGCATTTTCAAGTAATTAATTAAATGTTAGTGACTAATTCCCATTGCTTCTCTTTACCTCCCTCCTTCTCATCTAGTCACTTTTTTCTCCCTTAGTTAACCTCACTGATCCCATTGGTTTTCTTCTCAACAACTAATTATAATAATAATTTCAAAATGTGCATTCTAAGTTGGCATCCTGACCTCCATCTAGTTTTCAATCATGGCATACTGCTTATCATCCCTTTTCAATCAGGAAACTCATATTGGGCTTTCTTTCTGATGGCTTTTCCTCTCATATGTTGAAGACAGACATGCTTCTTGTCATACCATGCATGAAAAGTTCCATAATCTCAGGCCCACCCCATTCCAGAAGAATCTCCTTTGCAAAACTAGAAATATGATTGCCTAAATGCTAGTTCTTTATACACTTGGTGGAAGCGATGAACTTCAGACTTATCTTGACAATTTAATCCAAGGCCTTTAACATTTTTAATGGATTCCATTTCCTATTCTTTTAATTATTTTGTCCTTTTCTTTTAAGACTTCTCAGTTTTCAAGATAAAGAGCTAAAACCAAACACATCAATCTAATAAGGTTCTGGTCAATGAGGTTAAAATGAGAAGGTTCCCACAATGCTTAAGTGCTAATCTTTTACTGTATTCTCTCATGAATGTTTTTTAAACTGTTACAGGAAGCCTGGCTTTGTGGTTTCCAGTACTCCTACTCCTATGATTCCCTCTGGACTTCTCAGACATCAACTTCCAGGGAGAGTGTTGGCCTTTGTATGATCTCATGGTCCTTTTCTCTTACAATCTCTTCAGAAAAGTGTTTCCTGTAGTTGGGCCTAAAGAGAGAGCAGGACATTGCCCCCACTTCCACCTCCTACCCACCCACCATCCTGTTGGTTTGGAAGGAAACTTGGACTGCAAGGCATCCACAGGCTTGGAAGAGTGGTTAGCAGAATTGCTTACATAGATTCCAAGACTGAGTATAAAATAAAAATATGAGTCCTTTGTCCAAAAATTAAGAATTTCAAGATGGTGACAGCAAAGCCTTAAACCAAACATCAAGGCTCTTCTAAGCACAGGGCACTGTGTGACTCCACAGGTCACATGCTCATGAAGCAAGGAAATGGTGAGGAACCCCAGGGAGAGCATGGGCTATCATATTTTATGTTCTCTTTTTTGTTCTCTATAGAACTGATTTACGCAGGATGATTGAGTGAACAAATTTTCCTATTCATTAGAATATTAAAATGTATTCCCCCATTTGTGAGTCATGTTTAGTATTTCTTTGCTAATTATTTCAATGCATGTTTCCCTTCCTCCCTATCAATAGCCAGATTCCCCACATCAGTATATTGACCTGAGATTTGCTTTCACTGAACTTTTTCTTGTAAAATATCTTTTTTTCTTATAAATACACATAGTTGCACAAAAGGGATGCACAGAATATGAGGCCTATCTGGAAAGTATCCAACCATTGTTAATATAATGAGAATAATTATATGGCTGGATACTTTCTGGACAGCCCTCATATATGTGGTCTACCTATTTCAAACAAGGCTTTTAGATGCAAATGTGTGTAGAATATAGCCCTTGCCCTCAAATGTCTTCCTATTTGATGATAGAAGGCAAAAATACATAAAAATCAAAATAAACATTATTTAAAAATTGATATAAAGGACAATTCTGTGGAATATAGAAGTACTGATGTTGCATTGACTTTGTCCCATTCTGTTTTAATCCTTAGTTATGATTTTCTGGGATAGGATGAGACCAATCCCTTCCCAAGCACTACTTTATGTGTCTTACTCCTTTGTTCTGAAGTAAGCAGTAGGTAACTTAGAGATCAGTCCTTACACTCATTCAGTACCTCCACCTCTCCTATCCTAGTACAAAACTATAACACGGGTAGCATCATGCAGCAGAAAGACAATTAGAGTAGGAATCTATACATTGGGTTTGGTCTGCCTCACCAGCTAAGGGAGCTTAGGACATATTATTTTTACCCTCTTCAAGCCTTAGTCTCTTCACCTGCCAAAATAAGATTAGTAATGCCTTCCTGGTTGACTAACAAATTTACCATAAGTATCAAATAAAATTAATTGTGTAAGCATGTTTAAGAGTTTTCATTCTAGGAGCAATACTCTGAGAGATACAGACATTCTCAGCCTGGATCCCTGCCCTCCGGGACCTTATAATCTATAAAAGAACTGAGACAAAAACAGGAAACAAATACTATAAAGAAGAAAAATAAAACCTATAAGAGAGTTCAGACTGGTTAATGAATTGAGTATGGAAGGCAGGCAAGGTATTATAAGAGGAGCATTAGCGTTGAGCCTGATTAAGAAAATGTATTCTAAGGAATGTAAAGAATACTAGCCAAGTCAGGGATATGGGAGCACCTACAACATTTGGAGACCCTAAAAGAAGATCATTTTGTCAAAAACCTAAGAATTGTGAAGGGAAAAGGAAGTTAAAGTTAAGTCATCAAGAGTCTTGACCATCTGATTGCAGAGTTAGAAGTTTTTTCGGCACCCAGTGTAGTAGAGCCTTTTGAAAAATGTGAAAAGAGAGGAATATTATCAGATCAGATGAGATGTTGTATGTGAAAGCAGTTTTTAAAACAAGTGAGGTTATCTTATAGCAAGCATTCAATAAAGTATTATATCCTAATATATGGATTGCATGTCCAGCCATATCAATGTACCAGTTGGCAGTACCAACCTGGTGTTCTCTGAGATGCCTACTTCTGCCAAATAGTGTAGCATCCAATTCTGTCTTCCAAGGGACTGGAAAAAATCAATCTCACTTGTTATTTCAATGACTAGAACAATAGAAAATAACCCATGTGCACAAAAGTTTTATAGATACCAGACCCTTGAGAACTTTTTTAAATTGCATAATTTTTTAATTTCATAATGATCTTGGCAAAGATGGTTGAGCCAAAGTTATCAGTGAGATTAAAATGACTAATAATATAAATATTAATATAACAAAAATAACAACTACCTTCTATGGAACACTTGCTATTTTTCAGGAATTGTACAATTGCTTTAATTACATGATTAAATTTGGTCCTCACAACAGTCCTCTAATATAGATTTTTTTGTTCTCTGTATAAGTAAGGAAAGTGATATTTAGAGATATTAAGTAATTTGACCAAGACTATACACCTATAAGGCATTGGTACTGATTTTCCAGCCCAAATGTTTTATAATCCAGAACCTGAGCTCTTAACAACCTTGTTATTTGTTTTAATTTTTATTCTCTGTGTTTCCTAATGTTTCTACAATGAGCATATATTGCTCATAGATTTAAATAATAACTAATTTTATTTTTTGAAAATCACCTTAACAAGATTTTCTATCTGTCTGATACTATATGGCTTTTGCTTCCACATTTTAGGGTTAAGTTTTGTCAAGATGGAAGAATGTTTTCGTCTTCTTAATTATGCCTGCCAAGATCACATTTTGAATCTACCCTAATGAAACACTTTAAAGCTATTTTACTTCTCTTGGGCTCTAATTCCAAGTCTAAAGAGCAATATTAAAAAAATCTTTGATCACAACTTTTGTAGACGTGTGAGATAAGCCTGATTCCAGTGGGGACATAGTCTGGAGGTGGTGGTGAGAGGGGTGCCGCAGGGTTGAGCACTCTGCTGTCCACCATCTCAGCATAGAGCATGGTGAGGGCCATCCCACTGTCTTTCCTGCTCAGCAGAGTTCACATTTGTCAGCTTCTCCTGCCTCTTTCATGGTCTTGAGTCCCCAGGATGAGGAAGAGAAGCCAACACAACAAACCTTTCCTCACTAGGGATCATTGAATGATGAATATAGATGCAGTCTCAGGAATAGTCTCATCCAATTATTGCCATTCCAGACAAGGAAGCAAGTGACCTTGATCAAGGTCATCTAGTATGTTAATGAAAGTTTCAACAGGATGTTCTAGAAACTGCCAGATGTTCAGGAATAAATAAAACAAACTTAGGCAAGTGAATATACATGGTGGGGAAGGGGTCACGAGTCAAAAAAAGTATCTAAATATTTTGTAAAACAAACTCAGAATTATTCAATGTTTCATTCAGTTTATTTTATAGAATCCTAATCTTTAAAAGGAAAATCAAAGCTTCAATTTCCAGACATATGCAAAAGCTAGGGCTACAGTCTTTAACTAGGATGCAAGGCAATTTTTACCTCTCAAACTTTAAATTTTTAAGAAATTCCTTTAAGTCAGCTGAACATACTTGTTTTGCTTCTGCTCAGAGTCAATGTCTTTATTCGCCCGTCAGTCTTAGTTGGTGGGCAAGCTGTCTTTGCAATCTTCCTCCTCTCCAACTGTCTCGTTGATTGTCACTTGAGCCCGTTAGTCATACGTCCTCGGGTGAATGGTGGGTGGCAATTAGCAGCCTCTCTCCAAGGTATCTCCTGGTGCACGTGGCCTCCTTGTCACTTTGTAAGAAAAATGGCTGGATAATAGTCGTCATCTCCCGGTGATCTGCCTTTCTGAAAGTAGGATCAGCATCTCATTTCTGATTATGCTCATTAAAAGTTGTGTTGTCAGCTTACATGGTAGAAACAGCACTCTCATTAGGCATGTGATTTGTTCCTATAATGTTCATTAAAATCTCATTTTAGTTGGAGGAAATGGCAACTTTTTTTATGGGCATACCAGAGAAACAGATGTGGAATCAGTAGGTAGCAGCTTTCAGAAAAAGATAAAATAAAAATTGACAGCATCCAACAAAGAATGTTTGAAGCCTAAAATACTTTGAGGCTCAAATTGTTTCCCAAATCATTGTTGGCATTCTTTGATCCTAGCGAATGATCATCTACTAATTTGAAAATTGGCAAATAATTTTCAAATTCATATGAAAAACATTTCTCTCAAATGAAAGCTTTAGGTGTCTACTGCTCTTTGATTCTGACAAGAATTAAAATAAAATTAATTATTTCTACTTCTATCAGGAAAAACATAGTATATCTAGGACTATACGTTTAGGACACTCACTTCTTAGACTAAGATATCTTCTATCCCATCCAGCAACCTATTAATTCTAAAGGAATCACAATAATCCCTAAATTCTGGTTCTAGGGAAAGTGTGGGGAGAGGGAATTGATCTGACCTTTTTCCCTCTTCTCAATTTTCTTCCTTCCCTCAGGATTTAAGACAGAGCTTTAAAAAGTTTGGATCTTCCCTGCCAACCCCTACTCTGTCCCTACTCTATACAGACATGGTTAGATGATTACTTGATAATTTGGTATTTAAAGGAATACAAATACCTGGCTGGTGAGAGGACCTTGAAAGATGATTCAGGAGTGTCTATGTGGGTTTGTGGCCTTACACAAAAGTGACCAATTCCTTACCCTTTCTCCTATTCCCAGGCCTTTGCTAATTGCATTCCTCTTTATGTTGGTCAGTGTTTGATGAAGAGAATACAACTTGATCCCATTTTATGTGTTGGATATCATCCTAAAAATGCTGTATTTATCCATTTAACCACACTCTAATTATAACATTAAATTCCAAGCTCACTTCCCAAGGAGAAAAATAATAATCCAAATGACTTAAAATATCAAAGTTAAAGAAGCATTATTCTATTGTGTTATTTTTGTGTATTTACCTAAAAAAGGTAAAAGAATGACCAGTCAACCTTCATTATAATTGCATATTCATTTAAAACTGCAGATACACCAAAATACAGGATTATAGCATATATATGCAGCCTGTTTGGAGTTAGGATATATTCCAGAACTTGAGAAGAAAAGTCAGAGCCTTGTACAATAATGTAATAATAATATAATAAAGGATTTTTCAGGAAAAAAAGCACAAATTAATGAGTGAAATTAGGAGGGAACATGGAATTCAATGCCCATTTGTACAACAGTGGTTCTCATTCAATTTTTTATGGCTAAGAAAGCCAGCACAATTTGAATCTGAATATTTCTTATTTTTATTATTTCAAAGTATTACACAATACAAATGTTTTTGGTTACATGGCCTGCCACCCAGATAGTGTTCATTGTACCCATTACATAGGTTTTCACCCATCCCCACCTCCTCTCTCCCCCCCATTTGATGTCCATTGAGATTTATTTCACTCTATGCAAATATGTGCCCCTCAGTTCCAATTTAGTAGTGAATACATGTGGTATTTGTTTTTCCATTCTTTAGTTACTTCACTTAGGATAATGGTCTCCAGTTCCATCCAAATTGATGCAAAAGGCATTAAGTCATCCTTATTCATGGCTGAGTAGTATTCTGTGGTATACATATACCACATTTATTAATCTACTCATGAATTGATGAGCATTTGGATTGATTCCACATCTTTGCAATTGTGAATTGTGTTGCACATTCAAGTGCAAGTGTCTTTTTGAAAAAATGACCTCTTTTCCTTTGGGTAAATACCCAGTAGTAGGAATGCTGGATCAAATGGCAAGTTGACTTTTAGTTCTTTGAGGAATCTCCATACTGTTTTCCATAGAGGTTACACTAATTTGCATTCCCACCAAGAGTGGTATAAGCGTTCCTTTCTATCTATATCCACGCCAGCATCTACTGTTTTTGGACTTTTTAATAAAAGCCATTCTAACTGGGATAAGGTGATATCTCATTGTGGTTTTGATTTGCATTTCTCTGATGATTAGTGACATTGAGCATTTTTTTACATGTTTATTGGTCATTTATCTATCTTCTTTTGAGAAGCTTCTGTTCATGTCTTTTGCCCACTTCTTAATGGAGTTAATTTTTTCTTGCTGATTTGCTTGAGTTCTTTGTAGATTCTGGTCCTTTATAATATGTATAGCTTGCAAATATTTTCTCCCATTCTGTAGGTTGTCTATTTGCTCTATTAATTATTTCCTTGGCTGTGCAGAAGTTTTAATTTAATCAAGTCCTGTTTATTTATTTTTGTTGTTGCTATGATTGCCATTGGGGTCTTCATAAATTCTTTGCCTGGCCAATATCTAGAAGAGTTTTTCCAACATTTTATTCTACAATTCTTATGGTTTTACACCTTACACATAAGTCCTTTATCCATCTTGAATTAATTTTTGTGAGTGGGGAGAGATATGGATCCTATTTCATTCTTCTGCATGTGACTATCTGTTTTTCCCAGCACCATTTATTGAATAGGGATTCTTTTCCCCAATGTATATTGTTGTCTGCTTTATTGAAGATCAGTTGGCTGTATGTGGATGGTTTTATGTCTGATTTCTGTGTTCTGTTCCATTAGTCTGTCTCTATTTTTGTGCAAATACAATACTGTTTTGGTTACTATAGCCTTTTAATTTAGTTCGAAGTCTGATAGTGTGATGCCTCCTGATTTTTCCCATTTGCTTAAGATTGGTTTGGTTATTCAGGCCCTGACAAAGCATAGAGTTATTTTTCCTAGATCTGTGAAATATGACATTGGTATTTTGATGGGAATTGCATTGAATCTGTAAATCACTTTGGGTAGTATGAACATTTTAACAATGTTGATTCTGCTGATCCATGAGCATGCTATATTTTTCTACTTGTTTGTATCATCTGCAATTTCTTTTCTCAGTGTTTCATAGTTCTCTTTGTAGAGGGCTTTTACCTCTTTCGTTAAGGTGTTTTATTTTCTTTGTAACAATTATGAATGGTATTGAGTCTTTCATTTGACTCTCAGCTTAACTGTTATTGGTGTATAGGAATACTACTGATTTGTGTACATTGATTTTGTAATCTGAGACTTTGCTGAATTTATTTATCAATTCCTGTCTTTTGGTGGAATCTTTGGGGTTTTCTAGATATAAGATCATATTGTCTGAAAAAGCAATAGTTTGACCTCCTGTTTCCTTATTTGGATACCCTTAATTTCTTTCTCTTGCCTGATTTCTCTGGCTAGGACTTCCAGCACTATGTTGAATAGAAGTGGTGACAGTGGGCATCCTTGTCTTTTTTCAGTTCTTAGTGGGAATGTTTTCAACTTTTCCACATTCATTATGATGCTGGCTATGGATTTGTCATATACGGCTTTTATAATTTTGAGATATGTTGGCCGGGCATGGTGGCTCACACATGTAATCCTAGCACTCTGGGAGGCCAGGGCAGGAGGATCGCTCAAGGTCAAGAGTTCAAGACCAGCCTTATCAAGAGTGATACCCCCGTCTCTACTAAAAATAGAAAGAAATTACCTGGACAACTAAAAATATATAGAAAACATTAGCTGGGCATGGTGGTGCATGCCTGTAGTGCCAGCTACTCGGGAGGCTGAGGCAGAAGGATTGCTTGAGCCTGGGAGTTTGAGGTTGCCGTGAGCTAGCCTGATGCCATGGCACTCTAGCCCAGGCAACAGAGCAAGACCTGTCTCAAATAATAACAATAATAGTAATAATAATAATTGTGAGATATGTTTCTTCTATGCCGAGTTTGTTGAGGGTTTTTGCATTAAAGGGTGCTGAACTTTGTTGAATGGTTTTTCTTCATCTGTTAAGATGATCATATGATCTTTGTTTTTGCTTCTGTTTGTGTGGTGAATCACATTTATTGATGTACATATGTGGAACAATCCCCACATCCCTGGGATGAAGCCCACATGGTCCTGGTAGTTTGTTTGTTTGTTTATTTATTTATGATGTGCTGTTGGATTTGATTTGCTAGTATTGTATTGAGGATTTTATATCTATATTTATAAGGGATACTAGTCTGTAGTTTTCTTTTTTGTGTGTGTCCTTTCCTGGATTTGGTATCAAGATGATCCTGGCTTTGTAGAATACACTGGAGAGGATTCCCTCCTTCTCAATGTTATGGAATAATTTCTGTTGAATGGGTACCAACTTCTCTTTGTAGGTCTGGTAAAATCCAACTGTGAATCCATCTGGTCCAGAGTTTTTCTTTTCTGGAAGATTTTTTATTGATATTTCAATCTTGTTGCTTTTTATTGTTCTTTTCAGGAGTTCTGTTTCTTCCTGATTCAGTCTTGTGAGGTTTTGTGTTTCCAGAATTTGGTCTATTTCCTCTATATTTTGAGATTATGTGCATAGAGATTTTCATAGTATTCATAGACAGTATTTTTTGTTTCTGTGGTATCAGTTGTATTATCTCTTTTTTCATTCCTGATTGAGCTTATTTGGGTTCTTGCTCCTCTATTCTTGGTTAATTTAGTGAGAGGTCTATCAGTTTTGTTTATTTTTTCACAGAACCAACTTTTTGTTTCATTGATCTTCTGTATAATTTTCTTGTTTTCAATTTTGTTTAGTTTTGCTTCAACATTAGTTATTTCTTTTCTTCTTCTGGCTTTGGGTTTGGTATGCTCTTTCTTTTCTAGTTCCTTGAGATGTGTCATTGGATTATTATTTTGTGATCTTTCTGTCTTTTTGATGTAGGCATTTAAGGTTGTAAATTTTCCCCTTATGAGTGCTTTTGCTGTATCCCATAGATTTTCGTAGCATGTGTTTCCTTTGACATTCAGTTCAAGGAATCTTTTAATTTCCATCTTAACTTCATTATTGATCCAATAATCATTCAGCAACAGGTTTTTTAATTTCCATGACTTTGTGTAGACTTTTGTGTTTCTTTTGGAGTTGACTTCTAGTTTTATTCCACTACATACGTGGTCTGAGAAGATACATGTTATGATTTCTATTTTTCTGAGTTTGTTTAGTCGTGTTTTATGTCCTAAAATATGATCAATCTTGGAGAATGTTCCATGTATTGATGAGAAGAATGTATATGCAGTAGTTTTGGGGTAAATGTTGTATAAATGTCTGTTGGTCCCATTTGATCTAGAATCCTGTTTAAGTCCAGTGTTTGTTTATTTATTTTCTGCTTGGATGATCTGTCCAGTTCTGTCATTGGGGTGTTGAAGTTCCCAGAAATTACAATGCTGCTGTTTATCTTTTTGCTTAGATCTAGTAGGGTTTGTTTAATGAATTTGGGCACTTCTGTGTTAGGTACATAAATATTTAGAATTGTTGTGTTCTTGTTGAATTGCACCCTTTACCATTATGTAATGACCATCTTTGTCTGTCTTTACTATTGTTGATTTAAAGTCAATTTTACCTGATATGAGAATGGCTATACCTGCTTTCTTGTGGTTTACATTTGTGAGGAATATTTTTCTATCCCTTCATCTTGAGTCTGTATAAGTCCTTGTGGGTTAGGTGTGTTTCCTGGAGACAGCAGATACTTGGCTTGTATTTTTTATCCATTCAGCTAACCTATGTTTCTTGACTGGGGGATTCGAGCCATTCACATTGATAGAATTGATATGTGGCATGCTATTCTGTTCATCATGTTGGATAGTACCTAATTGCTTTGTTTTGCCTCTTGTACTATTGTTTTATATGAGCTCTGAGCTTTAGATTTGGGTAGTTTTACTCTGGTAGGTAACTATTATGTTGATCCATGTATAATGCAGTTCTGAGTATTTCTTGCAGGGCAGATATGGTCTTGACAAATTCCCTCAATGATTGCTTGTCTGGAAAAGTCTTTATTTCTCCTTCATATATGAAATTTAGTTTTCAGAATACAAAATTCTAGGCTGGAAGTTGTTCTGTTTAAGAAGACTGAAGATGGGGCTCCAATCCCTTCTGGCTTGTAAGATCTCCATTGAGAAGTATGCAGTTAGCCTGATTGGTTTTCCTTTGTAAGTTACTTGATATTTTTTGCCTTACAGCTCACAGGAGTTCCTCCTTCATGTTGACTTTGGTCAGTCTGATGACTATGTGTTTTGGTAATCGCTTCTTTTCAATGAATCTCCTAGGTGTTCGTTGACCTTCTTATACCTAGATGTATAAATTTCTAGCAAGACCAGGGGAGTTTTCCTCAATTTTTCCCTCAGATAGGTTTTCTATCCCTTGCTTGTTTTCTTCTTCACCCTCAGGGATGCCTATGACCTTATATTTGACCATTTTACATAATCCCACAATGCTTATAGGCTTTGTTCATTCCTCTTAATTCTCTGTCCTTTCTTTTTGGCTGATTGAGTTAATTTGAAGTTGTCTTCAAGCTCTTAGATTCTTTCTTCTGCCTGGTATAGTCTATTCTTAAAACTTGCCACAGTGTTTTGTATTTCCTTAAATAAATTTTTCATTTCCAGAAGTTCTATTTTGGTTTTTTTTAATATGTTGATCTTTTCAGTGAATTTTTTACTTATTTCCTGAATTGTTTTCTCTGAATTGTTTTTCTGGTTTCTTTTAGTTGGTTTTCCATTTCTCTTGGATTTCCTTGAGCTTCCTTATAATACATATTTGGAATTCTTTATCCATCATTTTAATATTTTCATTTTGGTTGGTATCCATTGCTATAGAGCTGGTGTTCCCTTTTGGAGGTGTTTTGCTCTGATTTTTTTGTACTTCTGGAGTTCCTTTGTTGATTCCTTCCCATCTAAAGCAGCAGTTGCTTATTATTTTTGGATTTTTTTTTTGTTGTTGTTGTTGTTTAGATAGGGATTTTTCCCTTCCCCTCACTTATATTGGTGTTTACAGCATATGTTGGGTAAGAACCTTTGGCTTAGGTTGTGGGTGGTTTGATGGCAATCTATGTTCTGGATGGATGCCTTGGTTATAGATATCCTTAGTGTGATAGTTTTCTCAGCGGTTACTTGTTTGTAAGCTGTAGTAATCATAAGCTATGGGAGTGGGCAGATTCCCTGCCTCTCTTTGATGAGGGAGGATGGAGGCCTTTGAAATCCTTTCTCTTTACCCAGCCCTGAGATCTTCTTAACAGTGTGAATTGTAATGGCAGGCTCAGTTTAATCTCTGAGACAGTAGGTGGTGCTTGTGGGTGAGAATCAACCACATCCTGTATGATTGAGTCAGTGAATGCTGTAAAGGGTATGCAAATTCACCTCCCTGTCAATAGGTGGTGCTTCCCAGAAGGAACAAGCTGCAGTGTTGTTATGGGATCCTGTGACCAGCTCTAGTCCTTCAGGAGAAGCACTCAAATGCCCCATGTGGTGAGTGGTGTCCTAGAACTTCCAGGTGAGTTGTCATTCTCTGCCACAGCAGAGGCAGGTGGGGGAGTGAGGCTGCGCAGGGCTGGGTTGAATGAGCTTGCCCTCAGTCTCCACAAAAGCTGGCAAGGTAGCTGTTTTGTCAGGGGTCAAAGGTCTGTTCCCAGGTTCTGGGTAAAGCCTCCAGGGAGGGGCTGAAGTGGCCCTACCCAACCAAAAAGTCTGCTTGTGGAGGTAGGGCCATCTGAGATCCACAGTCAGGCTGTCTGGAGTGGGTTTTGCTTTTCTCTCCCCTACCCTGCTCCATAGTTTTCCTCTGACATCTGCCAACAGGCAGGAGCTCAAGTTATCCAAGCCCTCCCACAATTGCATTGTGGACTAGCAGGTTCCCTTCCCAGGATCCTGGCCCAAACTCAGAGGGCAGCCCCCCTGTAGGGGGAAGGGTGCCCCACAAGCACACCGCAGCTGGGACACACACCGCACTCTCCTCTCAGATCTGCCCATGTGGGCTTCCCCACCTCCCAAGACTAGTTCACAAATCTCCCCTCTGTGGCCCCTAGCAACATGGTTGAGACCTGGAGTATGGGATCTCACCTGCGGGCCTCTCCCCGTGTCCCTGAAGAGCAATCCATTACTATGACAGGGAGAAGCGTGCTGGTCCCAAGTTGCCTATGGGGTGCTCACTGTGCCAGGGTAAGCTCTACTTCCTCAGGTGGAGCACTTGAATGCCTTAGGCTTTGGGAGGGGCCCTGTAGCTCCGGGGGGATTGCTGGGTCTCCACCACAGCAGAGGTGAGTAGAGGGATGAGGCAGAGCATGTAGGTTGCACAAGCCTAGAAGGCCTTGCAAAGCCCCAGCAGGGCTCAGAGGTTGCTTTCCTGGCCACTAGGAGGAGCTACTGGGAGGAAAGTCAGGGCGGGCTCTCTAGACCTGGAGGGCGGTTCATGGGGGAGCAGTCTGAACACTTGGTTGCTATGGTGCTGAGCTGGGATCTTCCCTGGTTGAGGACCTGCCCAAATCTAACAGGGAGGCTAATCCAAAAGCGACATATGGCTCTCCCAGATCACCACCTCTCGGACCCCCTAGTGTTGTCCCATCAGCTCTGTCCATGTTGGTTCTCTCACCACCCTGGTCCAACTCATAAACACCCCCACCGTGTCTCCCAGCAACCTCTTGGAGTTCAGAGGACACAGAGTCTGGTCTGTGTGTTTGACCTGTGAGCCTGGAATCTGAGTACTTCTGATGCAATCAGTGTACCCCCAAAAGCAGACCATAGCAATACCCAACAGCTTCCAGACCAAATCTAAGTGGTTACTATTCTCTTTCTTCATTATGAATATGTTTTGATGCCACCATTAAGTGATCTTAAGAGTTTCTTCTCCTTATTCTGTTTTCACTTAGCATATATTTATTTTTATGACAACAGGGATAATTTGAAAATCTTTGACCTTAATGAGATAGAAACCAGTTTCCTAAACTGAAAATATCACAGGTGTTAATTACTTTTTATATATTCATCTACTGCATTCAAATGGCATTGTTATTAAATTTTAAAACAGGAAGAAATTTAGATACACCCTGATTATGATATTTATATCACTTATAATTGTGCCCCTTTCCCTGGATAGACCTCTTGATGGCATGGACTATGTCATAGTCATTTCTGTATCTTACGTTACTTATTTGGACCCTTGAAGACATTTCTGTGGCAGTAGGAAATAAGAACTTAAATTAGGGGATAATAGAAACTTGTAATATTGAGACATACTGACTTCATGTCACACTTTGCTACATTTTCCCTCATATTTCAGCCATGTTGCTATCTTACTACTGTGGTTATCATGTCACTGATTCTTCTTATAGTGGAAACTTTTGTATTAAACCTTCAAGAGAATGAAAAGTGACAGGTGAGAAAATCTGCTTTCTCTGATTGTTGCAGTTAATACAGAAAAGGCTTCCTGGGACCCTGACAAAGCCCTAGATAGGTTTATCACCTGTGCTACTGGCAAGCCTCCCACTGAGGAGCATTTTCTCCTGGATGGCTCTGTATGTAGGGGGTATGGGGTGGGGGGAGGCTGATAGCTGTGATTTAACAGACTCCTGGTGCCATTCTAGGAGAGGGTGACCTGGAACATACAATTACCTTGACTCAAGATTCATCCAGCTGTGTTTTTGCAAGACTGTAGTTGCCCTTGCTATTTGTCCAGGATCCTTATAAAGTTGGAAAAAAAAGCATACATTTTATACACAAACAATTCCTATCAATGCTAAATCCTTGTGTGTGTAAACAGAAATACAGTCATGTTATAGAGGATTCAAGAATCATTGATGGTTCCCCAAAAGCATTTAAAGAAGCAACATTTTTTTTAACTTACCAACTTTTCCTTGTTTTATTTTTTCAAAAACTTAACTGCTATTGGTATTCCTCACAATGAGTATGCTTTGACTCAAAGTGTGCACACACTGAATAATGCATGAGTCTGTGGCAAGATGAGTTAGAAGTATACTAAAAAAGAACAGCAATAGTTGCAAAGAATTTGAAATCCTAGATTAAAGCTCAGAGAATTTTATATAAGGATTGGGTAAGATTGAGAGAAAATCTTTACTTAGTTTAATAATTTTTATTGTATTTTCTACATATTCTTACTAATGAGTCTGTATAGACTACCATAACGAGATTTTAATTTTTAATTTAAATTTAGCTATCCAGGTTGGGAATTAATGAAGAGATCTCTCTACTCATATAGACCCAATTATCTGGACCCTGACAGTAATCTCTATTTCCCCTTAAGACAGGTAAAATCAGTTTCAGAAGGCTTGTCCAATTATTTCACACAAAAGGCCAGTGTGCATAGAAAATTTACTACAAACTTTCCCATCCAGAGATCCCATGTCATCTGTCACTTGTCACTACTCTGCTCATAAACTGCTTGTTTGAGCTATTGTTAAGCTTTACCAAATCTTCTTTTTTATTTTTGCCACTTGTGTGGTTAGTAGAAATGGCTTGGGCAAAAGTAATAACCATTTCCTATCAAGAGGACTAAGTCATCAGGTGCCCTTATTTTCTAGCAATACTATAGCCAGAGGCAATTCTTGGAATTCAAGGTGAGTAAAAAATTAGAAAAGGGAAATAATTTTCTGATTATTAATAATGGAATATGTATTCTGATTAGAATAATGAAAATAATTTCTCTCTCCCCCCCATATATATAATTTTCCTTTTATAAGATGGGTTATCTTAGGTTAAAATAGCAAAGATCTTCTGAAATCAATTTTATCCTTGCAAAAATAGTGAAATGATATAAAAGTTTAGTAAAGTTTACCTAGAACAATGCCTCCCCTCCCAGAGACCCATCTCATTTTACCCTATTTCAGAACTTTACATATTTCCAATAAGAAGAAAATATCAAATCTAGGTCATCCTTGTCTTGACAGATAAGGAAGGACTCCTCTACATAAATAGACCACCCTTAAGGTACAAAAGTCCTAAATTAAAGAGCTATTAAGATGGGGCTCCTTGTTTCTACCAGAACTTGGAAAAGTGTCTATGTTACCTTGGTCTGATGCTGATGCTTGCCTGGTATCATTTCAGTTTAGGGATAAAAGGAAAAGGATGGCTACCTAACATGTATGTGTCGTCTGTGATCCAGCGCCTCCCCTACCCAGTGATTCACCACATACTGGAAGAGCCAGTGATCTAACGTGTCCAGCCACAAAGGCAGAAGGCAGGATGGGAACGAGTGCGAGTGGGGGAATCAAATGCTCCTAGTGTTAAATCCCAGCTCCTACTCGCTGGCTGTGTGACCTTGGACAAGTTACTTAACTTCAGCAAACTTCACTTTCTATATCTTTAAGGTCAAGATAACACCAACTGCATCCATAGACTGAATGATTTGTACCTTTAATTGCTAGTTCCCAGGGGCCCTAACATTGGGAGAACTTACTGAGCACCCCATTTGTGTGGGAATGTTTATATAGGTAATCTGCCACCTCCATATTTTTAAGGATATGGAAAGTGATTTAGAATTCGCAGTTGTGATTTATAGAAACCATAATAGAATGGCTCATCTGACCAATATTTGTTGTTGATACTACAATGGGCTTTCATATTTTTGTGTGTCCATGTCTGGAACAATATTATAGGAACCTTAAAGCAGACCTCCCTGAGACCCTCCCTAAATCCCTCTAGAAAGAACACTGAGGTAATCCAAATGAGAACATGAAACTATATACGTACCTGGTAGAATATGTAAAAGAAAATGAATCTTTAACCAGTCTCCTATTATGATCAAGACTTTCTGAGGGATATTTATGTTCCAGAGGGCACTCTGCGAAGATGGCTCTATTCTTACTAAGGCTTTTGTTCCAAATTCCAATGGTTAAAAGTTACCTTCTGAGTAATATGTGTTTTGAAGGAAAATCTAGAGAAACAGTGACTATTTGGCAGCTGCCTAAAAAAATCCTTTAGGTGATTAAGCATGACTAAGAATGGGAGGAGTGAGTGGAGAGAGATGGGGAGAGACCAGATAACAAGAGGGAGGTAGAAACTATTTGCCATAAACAAGAAAAAGCTAAAAGGAGATTTTAGCTGCCTGTATTCACATGAAGGAATATTGCAGGACTGACCATGAGTGAGTTTTATCCCTATTTTCCACAGAATCAGTTCAACCACTTACTAAATTCAGGTACAACCCTGTGCAAGTCATCTTAACCTCTCCAGATCTGTACAAAACTAGGGTAGACTGTGATCTCCAAATTCCTTCTAATTTGTAATGTTTAATTTGTTACTGGTAGTTGTAAGATTTTAGAATAAAGTCTGGGGATTTCTAAGCAATAACGATAACTATTTTTTTGAGATGCTTTGCATAGAGTGTTGTCTGAAGGTTTGAGGACAGAGTCCATGGCACTAAATCCTCCTAATGAACACAGAGAAATGCAGTGAAAGCCTGAGTGGTAATCTGGGAAGGCTTCCCAGAGGAGGTAAGCTCAGAGCCAGTTTGCAGAGGAAACTACTGGAAAAGGCTAGAGAAGGGAGCATGTTGCTGAGGTAAAAAACAAGACTGTACCAGGCAAATGCAGGACTTGGTAAGTGGAGGGCAGAAAAGCACAGATGGAGAACAGGTCACTTCTACCATATTCTTCTGTGTTAGGAAGGATTCTGTTTGTGTAATAATCTAATCGCGCAATAGCCTTGGAGTCACACAGTTCTGAGTCTGGGTCTTTGCTTGCATCTTTGAGCAACTTCCCCTGTAGAGTTACAGATTCATTATCTGTAAAACATAGATAATAATACCCACTTTTGTTGGGTTATTAGAAAAGCAAATGACATAAGAAACATCCAGCATCATTCCTGTATTGTAGCAGAAGAGCAAATATTAGTCACCACCTTTCCCTCCCTGGGGACAAGCCATATTCTACTGGGAAGTATACATACGACTTTATCAGGAAAGAGCCAAATAGTACAGGGGCAAGAGCACTGGGCTGGAAATTAGGAGACCAGATTTGTGATCACACATGTGATTCTTAACCAGCTGTGGAACCCCAAGCATGTGAATCAAAATTGCTAAACTCAGTTTTCTTGTTCTAAAAATTGTGAGCTTGTGATAGATGGTCCCCGAGTTCCTTTATACCTCTAAAATCCCAGATTCAGTCTCTGTCCTCGTGATGTCACTAACAGCCAAAGAGACCACGTATGTAAAAGAATTTAGTGTCATTCCAGGCTGAGAAAAACAGCATGAAACAATGACACAGCATATAGTGTTCCAGTGTAGGAATGTGAACAAATAGAAGCCCAAAAACTTCCAGTGCATTCTCCTGAACATACTAAGGGCATCAGTTTTCATGATTCACTCAACAGATGTTCATTGAGCACATACTATATTCCAAGTACGGGCAGTCCCCAGTTTATGGATGACCCGACTTAAGCCATTCTGTACTTATGAACAGGCTCCCAAGGCTCCCCATAAGCATAATTTATGATTAAATAATTAAATTTATAATTTGGGAAACATTTTCTTCCATGCATGTAAACAAAACCTGCATGGCACAAGGGCTTGTTGGCGCGACATCTTTACACTGGCAGCTAGTCTCATTGTTTATATGCTCGCTTACACGCAGCATCACCTTCGTTTTAACTTTTTTATTCGATTTTGTGAGTCTGTGTTTACCCTATGACCGTGCCTTCAAAGCAAAAGTCCACTGCACGTTCAGATAAGCCTGCAGCAAAGAGAAAGGTGATTACAATGGAAGCGAAAGTAGAAATAATTAAGCATTCCAAGAAAGGCCAGATGCCATCATTCACTGGGGAAGCGTTAGGCTTCAGTCGTTCGACTATCAGAACAATTATAAGGGATAAAGTGAGAATAATGGAACATGTGAAAGGCAGTCCTCCAGTGAAAGCATCAGTTATTACTAAGCAGCATAGTGGATTAATTATTGAAATGGAAAGGTTATTATTGATTTGGTTAGAAGATCAAAATAAGTGTAACATTCCTATTAGCCTAGCATTCATGCAACATTAGGTGAGTGTTAACCTTTAATACTCTTTTTTGAAATTTCTCCTATCTCCCATCTAAACTTTGTGTATGAGTTTGTTTTTGTGTTCTCTTTGTTTGAATTAAAAGAATATAATAGTTTCTATAATGTATTATTACAGTATGGGATATTATTATTAAGCATTACATTGTATTATTATTACCAAATATGAGCCATTATAGTATTATTATTATTACTACATATGCGCTGTTCATCAGGAATCTAAGTTACATGCAAACCGACCCAAGACATTCTCAGAAACATACCTTGCCCATACCCTGGGGACCACCTGTGCCGTGTCAGGGCTGGGGATACAGCAATAAATGGCACAAGCCCCTCTCAAATGTGTTTGCAGCCTAGTGGGGAATGTGGCCATCACAGGGCAATGTATTAAGCGCAGTGAGGTACAACCAAGTGTGTGCAGGGCATGCTATGGAAGCACAAACTGGGTAGACTAGAAGGAAGGGAAGTCTTTGGAGATTTCCCAGGTGAAGTGAGAGGTCAACTGAGGGTTAAAGGTCAACTGAGGGTGACTAGGAATTAGACACCTTGTGCTTTAGAGAGCAACAGAGCTTTATACCCAGAGTCCTAACAGGCAGGCAGAACATCACTGCTGGGGCTGATGCCCTCAAAGACAAGTGAGTCTCAGGGAGCTACTTGGGTTCCCTGAGCATATTTTAACTCTAGAGACTTCCCTTTTCTTCTGACATTAACTTTTCCTTTCAACAAAATTTTTAGACCAAAAGTAATCGTTTCAAACACTTTGGGGCAGTCAAGGTTTTGGTTGCCAAAAATAAAAACCAGCACAGATCAACTAAAGCACCTAAAAGCATGCTTTAGAATATTGGATAGCTCATGGAATCAATAAAGAGATTGAAGTACTGAAGAACAGTTGGAACCCAGGGAAGCAAGGCACAGCTAAGATCACCCAACAAGACTAATCTACCCTGGTGCCATCCCCATGGCACACTTGTGACCATGCCCTGAATTCTGCCGCCCCAAAACACTTGCAGTTACTGCTGGACTCTCACTTCGGCCAAGCCAATATGAATAATCTCCATCCTCATACTTTCATTTCATTTCCTTGCCTGCACTGCAGTTTCCACAGAGCTTATAGGGAAACATCTGTCCTGAAGGGACTTGCCTCTCACCTGTTTATAGTTGTTGGATAGCCAGAGAAACACACACACACATGTGCACGTGCATCCACTAAATGCTATCTCCAGCCTCGCTCACAGAGATGTTTTGAGCATTTGCAATAATAGGCATTAAATATACTGAAGCAAAGTGTTATGTAAGTATAAAGAATTATTAAAATCAGTGATTAACTTTAGTCAGTAAAAATTATAAATCATCTCATTTATGCTCTTTGTAACAAGGGAACAGTTGTCATTTTCTCTGAAATGATCTAAATTAGCTACATTTCGAAGTGAGGCTGAATGTCATTACAATATAATACACTAAATCTCTCCTTCAAAAGGGGCATTTGCATATTTAAATTTAAGTGAAATAGAATAGACCTATTATATCAATGTCCTAAAAGATAAGAGCATTGTTATTATATAACATGTCTTTTACTGTTTATAGACGTTATGCTAAGTATTTTGAATAATACATTTTAAAGATCATTTCAACTTTTAATGTAATATCTGGAAATAAACCTAAGGATAAAAAGTATTCATTGATTTATAAGATTTACGTAAGTTTGGTGTCCTAGTATCTCACACAGTGTTTTGATGGCAAATTATAGTAAGAGCTGAGATCCATGTTGTATTAATATTAAAGTAAGTTAGGTCAGCTATTGTAACCACCCAAAAAACTCCCAGTGGCTTAAATGTTAACTGAAAATTTCTTGCTATCATCACAGTCCAACATGGCCAACAGGGGTATCTTCTGCACACGAACATTGAGAGAGACAAGTTCCTTCAATCTACTGGCTCTTTTGCCTATAGTCTGAGAGTCCTCTGCTGGGCAGTCTGCATCCAGCCAGAAGACAGAGAAGGAAGAGAATATAAAGGAATCACAGGGGTGGTTTCAAATTTCTACACTTATTTATTTTTTTGCTGAAAGCAGACATGAGGTTTCTGGATCAGAGATTAGACATATTATTGCTTATAGCAATATTCTAACTAGCCCATTTCCCCCTTGGGGATTTATAAAATGGGGGTAGATAAACTCTGCAGATGAAAAGAGGGGAAGGGGACTTTTGCACTACAGGAGAGGAATTCCAAATTATGAAAATAGTAGCTTATATAGGAGCTGGACATTAATCCCCTCCTCCCTTCTAAGAGAACTAGGGAAACTTATATTAAACAAATCTCCTTTCCCAATAAAAGATTTATTTAAACTAGAAAGATAAAGTTTTGTATTTTTATTTTGTGTTTTTTTTTAATCTTGGAGGGAGTTTTCTTTAAAGATAAGCTTTCTTTATCTTGGCTTGGGAGTGTCATACATCCCTCTAACCCACATTCTATTAGTAAGAACTCCATCACTTCACAATACCTAACTGCAAGACAGCCTGGAAAATGCAATCTTTCCGTGTTCCCAAGAGGAAAATTATATCAGATTTGGTAAATACATAACAGAAACTCTTCTGCAGAGCTCAGAACAGGAAGTATGGTGCTTACCACAATTCAGAAATACCATTAAGCTTTCAGCTAGTGTGCAGTTACTAGGTGCCATATTTGCTAGACAAGGAAATTTAACAGATAAGGGTGGTAACAGTGTATCTTCTTGGAGGACAAAGGTAAGAGAAATGGTCCAAGTCAGATTAACTCTGGATCCCCATCCTAGCCACCCTAGTTCCGAATATTTCCATTTAGGCATTCCTCAATACCTAGAGACAGCACAGAGTAACGTTCTAATTGCTAAGGGGATGCTCAGGATTCTCAGAAGCCCATCCTTTTCTTCCAGATGTTTCTTCCCTAAAAGAGTGGAAAAGATGATTCCGATGAAATGAATGCCTTTAGTCCCTAGAGGCACAGGGCCTGGCTCACACAGCCCTAACGTGGGTGAGCGGTACTGAGAGCAGAGGAGGCATCAGCAGAGGGAATGTCTGTACCATGGGTGGGTCCTGGCAGAGCCTTCCCAGGAAGTTGTGCAGCATGTGTCACACACACAGTGCCCAAATGAGGAGCCAAAGTCTAGCCTGCAGGCAGCTCACGAAGCACTGCACCCTGGCACATGCATGCTTCTACCTGGGGAAAGGAGACACTTTTGATTTGCAAAAAAAAAAAAAAAATCCATTTTTTAAGCTGTGCACTCATGAAGCACATCAGCCCAAAGAAGTGAGTGCCTTTTCATTTTGCCCACCCAAAGAAGATGCCTTTTCCTCACATTCACAAAGGCATTATATGGGCTAATGGGTGGCCCTGAACTCTAGACAGTAAATGAGAGCGCCCTGGCAGCAGCAGCTCTACAGAATATAGCAGAGAACGTATCTGGAGAAGTAATAAGCTGCAAAGAAGAAAGAGAGAAAGTGCAGCAAAACAAGAGTGCGGGAGAAAACAATTACTTAATACAGGCTAAGCTGCAGTAGCAAAGAGACTCCAAATATTAGATGGCTTTTAGAACAAGAACTTCCTTTCTTTCTCATACACCAGTCCTAAGTGGGGGTTCCAGGTCAGAGGCAGCTCTGATACTCTCGAGGAGCTTTCCATAGCTAACCATTGGACGTTAAGGTCCCCATGGCCATTTCCAACCCAATCAGGAGGAAGGGGAAAGCATAGAGACCATCACATAGGGGAGGATTTTATGAGCCAGGCCTGGGAGAATCATTCAGTTTATTGGCTAGAACCCAGATACATGGCCACACCTAACTGCAAGAGAGGCTAGGAAAAGTAGTTTGAGGACCAAGAAAGGACAGACTTTGGTGAACAGCTCACAGTTTCTGTCACATGGTCTTACGGGGATTCTTAGCAACTTAACGCAGATAGAGACAGATGCAGAGGGAGCTTTTTGCTCCATTAATTGACAAAGGGTGAGAAGAGGGAAAGACAGTGGGTTGACCGCTGTACTCTGAACCCCAGTGTGAGGCAGGACCGGCTGACAAAGCTAAATCCACATGTCAGCATTGTACCTGTGATTACGCTCCTCTGTGAGACTGGCTGATCAAAACCATTTTTATTTGTTTTTAAACAGTACTTAGAAACTGTAGTAAGCAGAATAATGGCCCTCAAAGATGTTTACATCCTAATTCCCGGAACCTATAAATATACATAACATGGCAAAAGGGAGTTAAAGTTGCAGATAGAATTAATGTTGCTAATCAGCTGACCTTAAAATAAGGAAGTTATGCTGGATTTTCCCAGGGCAGGAGGTGGGGGTGGCAGGCAATATTGTCACAAAGTTCCATAAAAGTGAAAAAGGGTGGCAGAAGGAGATCAGAGTGATGCCATGTGAAGACTTCATCCACTACTATTGGCTTTGAAGATGGAAGAAGGGGCCACAAACCAAGGAATGTGGGTGGACTCTAGAAGCTGGGAGAGGCAAGGGAGTAAATGCACCCCTAGAGCCTCTAGGAAAATACACAGCTCTGCTGACACCTTGACTGTAGTCCATTGAGATGCATGTCAGACTTATGACCTACAGAATTGTAAAGTAAATTTGTGTTGTTTTAAGCCACTAAGTTTGTGGCAGTTTGTTAGAGCAGGCACCATTAGAATAGGAAGGAGAATGCAGAAATGCTGGTCACTAGAAGAGCTGCCCAGAGTAGCTGGTCCCATAAGACCCCCTTGAACAGAGGAAGGTTACACAAGGGGAATTACCACTGTCTAAAATGTTTCCTAAACTTGTTGAGCTATCACTACACAGTCATCTTGTGCCTGAGATGTGACGTGATTATTTCCTTTTTAAACCCAAGCTTCTAAAGGAACTAGAAAAAATCCTCCAGATTCCAACAGAAAACTGATGTTAGTTAAGATCAGAACACACCCTGGCTTACCCTGAATCCTTCTGATCCACTTATACCAAAAATTAGGAGTTTAGAGAAAGTCATCACGGGATGAAATTGAAATCTATGTCAAATATCTCTTACCTCATACGTAACATGAATATCCACACTTCCAACTTCAAAATCTTCCATTTTACTATCTCCAAAAGAATGTCCTGAGCAAGTGTGCTTCTTTTCATCTTGTTTTCCAGCCTCATTTCTTCTCCCTGTGGGTAGTCTTCCTCTTGACTTCTTAAGTGTTCCATTGTTTCTACCTGGGAGGAAGCTGTTAGCAGCTTTCACAGATCCCAGTGCCTTAGGACAATAGCGTCTATGTGCTGCCCAAAGCAGCAGCAATACAGATTTTAATCAGTGCTGAACTTTGGGAAAGAAGGTGTCAGTCAATAAAGACGGAGAACATATAAATATATTCCAGTCTACTAGCTCAAATAATAATAAGCTAGAAATATTTCAATAGAGTGAAAAGCTAGAGAACTTCATTTGAAATTCTGTTATGCTTTCTTTGGAAAGTTAATAAAAAGAAGCCGGAGAACTGAATTACTAGAGTCTTTTGTGTTGCCATTCGTCTCTCAAACTGACAGAACATTCTCGTATTTCATAAAGAACCTTGCTATAGCCAAAGTTTGACTTGATTCTATCAAGAAACAATAAACTGTGCAGTGAAGAGAAAAATTATAGGCAAATTTGAGCCTAATTTTTGAGTAACAATTTGCACATCTAAGGAGTGCACAACTAGAAGATAATTTGATTTTCTTTCATGATTGTAAAGTATTTAGTTCCCAAAAACCTTTGTGTTAACGCTGTGCCACCACATTCATGGAAAGTTCCAGCCCAGTTGATTTCTTTCTGGTGTAAAATAGAATAAGAGCTTATTTTTACAATGTGGTCCATTTGAGAGCTATTCTATCCAAAGCTTAATGGTAAGTAATTAACTTCAAAGTAAAGTGCTAAGGGCATGCATGTGAGAACAAAGTTCACATAAAGAAATGATATTAAAATCAATTTTGAAAATAGTTAAATTTTCCATTTTTTGGCGTATTTTCTACAAAAATGTTAAGGTTCTTAGAGCATCAGTAAAAGGCAAGAGTCCCCTTTTCTAGATTTATAAAAAGTAAGGCTAATGTAGTGAAAAAAGAACAACAACGAGGTCACTATCATTTTTGTAGCTTCGAATAAAAAATTAGAGTCTGGTTTCTTTACATGCTTTGGAAATCTATCTCACTGCTTTATAACCTCATCCCATACATATATGTGCGGCTCCCCATTTGTGCAGGCCACATGTGCCTGAGAGGTAAGAAAAATAAATTATGTCACACTGTGGTCATCTCGAGTCTTCTCATGTCTTCTAGCTCTCATTTGTGGAATTACTAAAATCTCAATCAAACAGATCTTTTCCTTCCGGTACAAAGATTATAATTTCTCTTCTAAATCATTCCAAGTCATTATAATCTTCCTTTAACACCTTGGAATAAGTGGCAGGCTCTGTGCGTTAGCTAATATAACACAAGCTACATTTCCAACCCTCCTTGGCTGCCTCTGCTATAGAAGATGTAGGAGCTACACACTAGAGTTGCCGGCCTGCCTTTAAGCTGGCCTCACTGTGCAACACAGTTCTAGCCAGTGATGTGTGAGGGGAAGTCTTCTGGGACTACATATCGCCTCCCTCCTTCCTTCTGCCTGGAACACAGTTGTGATATCTGGAGACGTGATAGCCAGCTCGTGCCTGTGCTGGGTGTGGCACACAGATTCTAGGATGGACCAGTGATTCCCATTTCCTGGTGTTAGTGCCCTTGTGTAGTCTCCCCTGAAGTGTTGGCAGGACCTGTGACTTGCTTCTTACAAGTAGAATACAGCAAAGGTGACAGGATAGCACTCCTGTGATTGTTATCTAAGTTTGTAACATCTGCCTTGTGGAGGGACCCCCCCTTGATAGTTTTGGTGAAGCAAGTGGCCGTGTTGAGGAGGTACATGTGGTAAGGAACTTAGGGCAGCCTCTGGCCAAAAACCAACTGAAAACTGTGAGTGGCCTTTGGCCAACAGCCAGCAGAATACTGAGGTCCTCAGTCCAACGCTCCATGAGGAATGGGATGCCGCCAATAATTATGTGAGCTTGGAAGCAGCTCTTTCCCATCGAGCTTCAGATGAGGGCTCAGCCTGACCGACATCTTGACTGCAGTCTGGCAGAGGGCCCAGCTAAACCATTCTCAGACTTCTGACTCAAAGAAACTGTAAGATAACCATGTGGGTTGTTTTAAGCTGTTACGTGTGTTGTTGGGGGCTTGAAACCCATATCCGAAAAATGGTGCTTTGACATCCTGAAGAAGCAGCCTCAACGTCTCTGTCATTAACAATCCCCAACCTCCCATCTCTAATCCTGTCTGTCCCAAAGCACAGGATAAAGTGGTTCTCTGAAGTTCCCTTATCTGCCTAATCTGGACCCACCAAATATGAAAACAATTACCTCTGGTCTCTTCTTGCCTACTGCATACTGTAGTGGTACACACTAAAAGGATTAATCAATATGAATAGTTTTTATTTATTTATTTTGAGATAGGGTCTCGCTCTGTCACTCAAGCTGAACTGCAGTGGCATCATCATAGCTCACTGCAGCCTTGAACGCCTGGGCTCAAGTGATCCTCCTGCCTCATGCAGCCTCCCTAGTAGCTGGGACTACAGGTACGTGCCACCACACCCAGCTAATTTTTTTTTTCTTGGTAGAGATGAAGTCTATGTTGCCCAGGCTGGTCTTGCTTCAAGTAACCTTCTTGCCCTGGCTTCCCAAAGTGCTAGAATTATAAGCCTGAGCCACCATGTCTGGCAATATGAATAGTTTTTGAAAGCTTCAAGTACTACAGCACTACATTAACTGAAGGTAGAATAGGATTCATACCATCTTGAAGACACATTGTACATCAAAGCTAGACATTATCCCATGTGTAATGTGACTGCGTAGAACACAAAATGCTTTCAAATGGGAGTTATACTAATATTTAAAAATGCAAATTTAACAAGCATTTTGAAATATTTTGAACATCATTTTTAGTTTCGGGTTTGTTGTTTTTAATGGCCTTGATTTTGTCGATTTGTTTGGTCTTTCAAAGATATCTGGTCCGTATGTTACAGTTTTTATACTTATTGGATCTCTGTTTCATAAAGTAAGGGACTAATCACTGTTGGTTCATAGGTGACTTCAAATAACACTCATGTAATTTTCAAGAATACTGGTCATAAATTTTATTACAAGCTCTTTTATCAAAATATCTGGCATGAATATATGACATTTTAGTAGTAAGCTCATTGCTCACATATCAAATATTTTAAAATAAAAAGACAATAGAAGAAGATAGCTCGAGGCTATGATTTATGGATAATAGGCCAAAAATAAGAATTTTTAATGTTTATTTGTCCTCCTTTTACACTGTAATCCAGTCAAAGAATGTCATTTGGCAACTGATGTCTAAAGATAGTCAACACGGTTTCTGACTATAATGATTTACTTCTCTTGGTGAATTCTCAGCAATGTAGGCAAACAGAAAAATTAGTCTAAAAATCCTTCAGGATTATTCAATGCTTGTATCATTAAAAAATTAATTTTAAATTAACGTAGGATTTTTGCCTTATATGTCACCATGAGTTATACCAAAAAATTGAGGTTAGTTTTTTTTTTTTAAGCACTAGATAAATACAGGGATTGTTATAGTTCTCTCCCTTCAGGAGCTCATTCTCAAACAAGCAAAACTAATGTGAAATCTCAGCTCTACTGAACCCTGAAACCAGGTTACTCTTTCTGTCTTAGTGGTTGCTAAACTCCTAATTTAGAATTTACCTGTTTTCTTCGTTGCTTTAAAGTTGGAACTTCTGGAGGCAGAAGTACAAAACAGTTCATAGAAATTTGTAATTTATGTCTTTTTACTTTTCAATACTCCCTGAGAATCCATAAATTGGCATTCCTATACTTTCACAGTGTTAACCAATTCATTACAAGATGTCATCATTCTCAAAAGGAAACAATGAATGAAATTCAGAAAAATGATTCCTTGTTTCTGCAAGGCTGTGCTGTAAGGACTTGGACATCAGAGGCACTATGGGCTCATCCTGGTGACTGCCTTCTCACCAGGTGACTGGGTGCTGGGAGGATAAAGAGCTAGACAAGGACACTGCTGCATCCTCTCTGGCTCTTCTTACCTGTTTAACCTGTGTCCATCCACCAAGGGATGCTGTTGGATGTAATATTGGATCAAAAGTGTTGGCCTGGTGCAGTGGCTCACACCTGTAATCCTAGCACTCTGAGAAGCCAAGGTGGGAGGATTGCTTGAGGTCAGGAATTTGAGACCAGCCTGAGCAAGAGCAAGACGCCATCTCTACTAAAAATAGAAAATATTAGCTAAGTGTCGTGCCTGTAGTTCCAGCTACTCGGGAGGCTGAGGCAGGAGGATGGCTTGAGCTCAGGAGTTTGAGGTTGCAGTGAGCTATGATCACGCTACTACACTCCAGCTCAGGTAACAGAGCAAGATCTGTCCCCTCCCTTCCCCCAAAAAGGGGGGAAGGGTAAAAAATTTGAAAAATAGAGGCATCAGATAGATAAACAAGATAAAACATGTAAGGTGATTAATGCAGTGCCTTGCAGATTAAGCACGCAGTGAATTTTAACTGTTTGGGGGAATTTTTTGATGACAAGAGTAGCATTTAACTAGTTTTGCTGCTTTATCTCCAGTTAAAAGTTGTTCAGCATGCAGGCCATGAAGCATTTATCATTTCCCAAATCCACAGATGTGGATGTTTCACCTTGCTCCATCTCGATGCCAGCACAAGTTCCTATCATGTTTTTATATACGGTCATTTGCCCTGCCACTAAAAATGAGATCAATCATTGTATGCCTACATTCAAGGAAATGCTGTTTTGCCTCCTCTTTTTATTCTTTTTCATTTTGCTGTCACCTACATGTCCTAATTTTTTTATTTCAATAGATTTAGGGGGCACAAATGGTTTTTGTTACATGGATCAATTGTATTTTGGTGAAATCTGGGCTTTTAGTGTAACTATCACCTGAATAGCACACATTGTACCCAAAAGAATTTGTCGTCCCTCTCTACCTCCCACCTTCCCCCCTCTTGAGTCTCCAGTGTCCATTATACCACTGTGTATGACCATGCATGCCCATAGTTTAGCTCCCACTTATAAGCGAGTACATACAGTACTTGTTTTTCTGTTCCTGAGTTACTTAAGATAATGGCCTCCAGTTTCAAGTTGCTTCAAAAGACATTATTTTATTCTTTTTTATTTTCCTTATCCACTCATCTATTTTTTTTCTTAGAGGGGGTCTTGCTCTTGCTCTGTCACCCAAGCTGGAGTGCAGTGATGTAATCATAGCTCATTGCACCCTCAAAATCTTGGGCTCAAGTGATCCTCCTGCCTCAGCCTCTCAAGTAACTGGCATTACAGGCATGAGTCACCATGCCCAGCTTCAGAAGTGCTAACTGTTAAAATCTAAATGATATTCCTGCATGGCAATTTTCTCTGGCATTTAATTCTTGGGATTGTGACATGTAATATCAAATGGCAGAAGAGAATTTCTATCACCTTCATAAAATACTGGACATTTGCACAGACAATAGTGCAAAGAAAATGCAATTTTGTCTTTAAAAGTAGTACATCCTTAGTAATTTTGCATGCAAAAGAACTATTAATAGCATTTCTATGTACTTGATAATATATGAATTACTATTATCGTGGAACTGTTTGAAGATGTTAACAATATTAGCAATGAAAAATACAAAGATGTTTATGAAAGCTGATCTGTAATCAATAGTCACATCATTATTAGAAATGTAAAAAGTGAACTCTGTACTTCTTGGTCCATTTTACATAACATTCAGAAAACAAGAAGAGAAGAAATTCTTGACCACAGGCAACTGAATTTTTTTGGAAAGTCTGTTTGTTTGTTTTCGACTTTGGCCACCATCTTGAAAAATGATTGCTGCTGGTTTTAATTTTTTTCTTGATGATCTTATTTCTCAGGTGATTTTATGTCTTTGGAATTACTATTATTTTCCAAAGACTGATTCATACTCTCTCCTTCACCCTCTCTCCATTTTAAATTTTAAGTGTAATTCAGATGTCAATACTCTACCCTCTCTTTGAAAGAGATGATTGATAAGTACGTTCCTTTTGGATTCTTTGCAGGAACAAAGTAATAACTTACAATGAAATGAAAAATGAGTTAAAATAGTTGAAAGTGGAATCTTTTGTGGCTTTGCACAGAGAAGGCTATTTTTATTCATAGTTTTATTCATGATAGAAAGAAAAAAGTTGCTAGAGAAAGTGATGCCCTTGTTTTAGGGCAGTAAATGATGCCGGAGAAGAGTGAAGCCCACTCCACGCTTCATTAAGCTTCCTGCCTTGGCTTCCTTCACCATTCCTATCCCTCCTGTGCCAGGTGGGTCCAATCCTGCAAGTCTCTATTTTAAATCATTGTTGAAGCTCCTACTCTAAATGTTTTTAAAGTATAAGATAAAAAGATGTAAAATAATAAAGAATAAGCTCTTTCAGAAGGCAGGTGAATTGTGAAAACTGTAAATACATTGTGCACCTATAAAATGAAAAACATGAAGTTGCATAAAAACTTACTTATTCAAGGTGGGAAACAACTGCCAAGAATAAATATTACAGAGTCTGTTTTCTCCAGAAGCTGAGAGTCTAGAGCATGGGTTAGCAGATTTATTTTTCCTGTAAAAGGCCACATAGAAAATATTTTTGATTTTGTAAGCCATATGATCTCTATCGCCTTCGTGTTATGAATACTCAATGCTGTAGGAGTAGCCAATATTGCTTTTGTACTTCCTAGCACAAAAGCTGCCAGAGACAATAAATAAACAAATGAGCGTGGCTGTGTTTCAATAACATTTTGTGGATACTGAAATTTGAATTTCTTATCATTTTCACTTGTCATGAAATATGATTCTTTGATTTTTTTCAGCCAGTTAGAAATGTAAAAACCTTTCTTAGCTCACAGGTTGTCAAAAACAGGTGACAGGTCATAGTTTGTCAGCTCCTTGGTCTAGTGAGTTGGAAAGGGACCTTCATTTTATAATCAAGTGTCAGGGCTAAAATTACCATTAGAACAGTAATACTTTGTTAAGAGTGGAGAATAATGTTTTCCCACTTCTGCTATTTGAAAATTTGTTGCAAAAGGTTTTGGTGCTGTCATTTGCAGACATTTTATGTGATAGAGTTTCTGTCTTACTCAGATAATCAAGGAGATCAGATGTGGAGAAGTCAGAGAAGATGTAAATGATTCCAGCTGAGGAAGGGTTAGCAGGGCTTTCTCTTCAACTAGCTCTAGAAAGGAATAGCTTCCCAGTATTTAAGCTGGAGAAATGTTGGCAGTGGAGAATACTGAGGCCAAACTATTGACAGATTTTTTTTTTATTCCAAGTCTGTTTACGATTCCAGAGCTGAGGAAAAGTCCTGAAAGGGTATGACTCCAAGATAAATATTTTATGTGTGTTGGAAAATGATACATAACTGGGGTTAAATTAAAGAATGGTAACAATCAATAATTAGGAAGAATTATCTTTTCTCTCAGGCCTTGTTTAAAAGCTTGCTATTAATGAATTTGTTAAGCCTAGTTCTGAAAATAGTTACTAAATACAGGTGTATCAAAGAAGTATTTGACTTACAAGAGAAGAAGCTTTTTCATCCTCTCTCCCTCCATCTCTCCCCAAATCCAGACAATCAATAGAATCACCTGGAGGCCTCTTTCAAAAGGTAAATTTCCTGGTCCCAAACCAACTGAATGAAAATCTGGAGTGGTGGCATGAGATCATCTGTTGGTTTGGTTTTTGGGGGTTTTTTTTGTTGTTGTTTGGTTGGTTGGGTTTTTTTTCAGCAAATTATGGGGGTACAGATAATGCCCTTGCCCCCCCTCCCCCAAAAGTCTGAGCTTCAAGCGTGACCATCCCTCAGATGGTGCACGTCTCACTCATTGTGGGGTTTTGTTGTTGTTGTTGTTTTACCAAGCTCTCCAGGTGATTCTGATGAACACACCTTCCAGGTTTAGGAAGCACAGCATTATAGCAGTGGTTCTCAAACTTGAATGGACATCAGAATGGTCTGAGCTTTGTAAAGCAGAGATGGCTGTGCCCACTCCTAGAGGTTCGTTTCTGTGGGGCTGGGGTGCGGCCTAGGAATATGCATTTCTAAACAAGTTCCCAGGAGCTGCTGGTTCTACTTGTCTGACGACCACACACTTGTTGGAAACAACTGCTTTAGGTCTGTGACCAAGGCTCCCACTCTCTCCATATAGCCATATAACCTCTATAGGTGAGAGGGAGTGAGAGAAGATAAAGTAGCTTTTCCTTTTGTAAGTCAAATACTTCATTGATACATCACATAACCTTAGTTTAGGCTCAAGTCTTAAACTACTTCTTAAAAATTGTATTTTCTGTCCTAAACATATAAGACATTCTACCAAGCTTCAAGCGCACCAAATAGTCCCTAAACACTAAAAGCTATACCTTTGCTGCTTAAACACTCAGTTCACAAGAAAATGCATTTAGCAAAGCACCCTGACACCGTGTAAATGACTTTTGTGGCCAGTCTGATCCAGAGCTCTCTAGAACTGAGATGTGTCCGATGTTGGTGGCATTTGGATCCTATTGCTTCCTAGAGAGGGTGTTGGGGTTTTTCAGAATCAAAGGTGGTAGCAAATAAGACTTGATTTCATTTCTGTATAAATACAAGACCAAAATGACACAAATCTTTCCAAAAAAGAAGTGTTTCAATATGAATCATTATTTTTATGTCCTTTGATGATGCTTTGGGATCACTAAGATCTCTCCCCACTCTCTGTCCTGCTTGAAGTTAATGTTGAAAACAATCTCCAGAATTAGAAACGTGATAGCTCCTTATTTGTACCTGCTATTGTTTCTGTGTTGAACATGGGATATTTGTGGCCTGGAGAAGCTGGAGGATGAGGGGGCAGTGACATCTAAGTTAGCTACTCTCTGTTTCATGTAACATAGTAACAACTCTATTGGGAAAATGATAAACAAAAACCCTAAGGCTCAGAGAGACGAACTCTTCAAATTCTGGATCAGGACTAATATCTACTTCTGTCAGACCTCTCTGATATACATAGACTCAAGTTTCTTTGACAGACACAGAATCTGTTGAAAATAATAAGCCAAAAATAGAACTATGAAGTGATACAGATTATGTTTTATTTCTCATCAGAACTTGCCTTGATTTTATGTGAATTACCTTGATTTTTTTTAGGACTCACACATATACATCAACATATTTATTTTTATGGCTATTTTATAAATAGATCCTGATTTTCAATTCGTTGTTTTGGTGTATAAAAACTTCCTGTACAGGCAGTGAAGAAAATCATCAAGCTCTGTAGAAATGTCTCCACAGAACATGCTGATTCTCTTCTCTGCTGAGTTATATTTACCATGGAGAGACACATCTGTGAATGTCATGATCCCCTGCCAAAACGTCAACCTTATGCTATGCATGCAAATGATCACAAAACTGGGTAAAGCACCAAAAAGACAAGGTACAGGAATAGCTGAGGCTAGGGACAGAGGGAGTCAGAGGTGTGTACTTTAGGCAGGCGAATTTGATTCATAGAGAGGAGTAGGTGTAATGGCCACAAAAGGTCTCCCAGAAGAAGAGCCACAGTCAGATTCTCCATATACCCCAGCTAATCCATGAAAAGCAGCAACAGTGCAAGGATGTTTTCATCTCATCCTTTCTGTGCATGGAAACGTGAGTGATGGGCAGTTTTAAAATGCCTTATTTCACATTGACAGCACCCAGAATTTGTAGCCAAGTTCCATTTGCTAGAAACACAACTCTGCTTACCAACAAGTTTGTCTTGCTTGAAATAAGAATTCCCTATTTTCCTATAAATACTTATCTTTGAATAAATTTGTTTTTATTGATACATAATATTTCAGATATTTATGGAGTATGTATATTTGTTACATGCAAAGAATGTGTAATGATCAAATCAGGGTGTTTAGAGTATCCATCACCTTGAGTGTTTATAATTTCTATGTGTTGAGAGCATTTCAAGTCCTGTCTTCTAGGTACTTAGAAATATGCAGTACATTGTTAACTATAGTCACCCTATTCTGTCTGTTATCAAACATTAGAACTTATATCTTCTATCTAAATGTATATTTGTACCCACTAACCAACCTCTCTTCACCCCTCCTCCCATGCACACACCCTTCCCAGACTCTGGTATCCATCATTCTAATCTCTACCTCCACGAGATCAACTCTTTTAGCTCCCACATATGAGTAAGAGCATGCAATGTTTGTCTTTCTGTGCCTGGCTTATTTCACTTAATAAAATGACCTCCAGTTCCATCCATGTTGCTGCATAGGACATAATTTCATTCCTTTTTACGGCTAAATGGTACTCTATTGTGTATACATACCACATTTTCTTTATCCATTCATCTGTTGATAGACACTTAGGTTGATTCCATATCTTTGTGATTGTGAATTGTGCTGCAATAAACATGCAAGTGCAGGTATCCCTTTGATATATTGATTTCTTTTCTTTTGGATAAATACAAAGTAGTGGGATTGCTGAATCTAACAGCATTTCTATTTTTAATTTTTTGAGACATCTCCATGCTATTTTCCATAATGGCTATAATTTATTAATACATTCCCACCAATAGTGTATAAAAGTTCCCTTTTCTCGATTCGGGGGTTAGGGGGTAGACCCACATCTTAGGGAAGTGGTGAGCATTGTAGAGGGGAAGGGCATACCTCTAACCCTTGCTAGGGAGAGGCAAAGATATAAAATGCAACCAAAATGTTTGTGCTCTCATATTTTCTTGAAATTAAAATAAAGTTCCTTTTTCTCTGCATCCTCACCAGCATCTGTTACTTTTTATATTTTTATAAGAGACATTCTGAGATAAAATGTTATCTCACTGTGGTTTTGATTTGCATTTCCCTGATGATTAGTGATGTTGAGCATTTTTTCATATACCTGTTGGCCATTTGTATGTCTTCTTTTGAGAAAGGTCTATTCATGTCTTTTGCCCACTTTTTAATGAGATTATTATTTTTTTTTACTGTTGTTTAAATTCCTTGTATATTCTGGATATTAGTCCCTTGTTGGATGAATAGTTTACAAATATTTTTTTTCCCATTCAACAAATTGTCTCTTCACTTTGTAGAGTGTTTCTTTTGCTGTGTAGAAGCTTTTTAGTTTAATAGTCCCATTTGTCTATTTTTGTTTTTATTGTCTGTGATTTTGAGGTCTTGGAAATAAATTCCTTTGCCTAGACCAAAGTCCTGAAGTGTTTTGCTGTGTTTTCTTCTAGTTATTTTATAGTTTTAGGTCTTATGTTTATGTCATTAATCCCTCTTGAGTTGAGTTTTGTATGTGATGAGAGAGAGGGATCCAGTTTCACTCTTCTGTGTATGGATATCCAATTTTTCTAGCAACATTTATTGAAGAGGGTTTCGTTTCCCCAATGTATTTTCTTGGCACCTTTGCCAAAAATCAATTGGCTATAAATACATGTATTTATTTCTTAATTCTCTATTCTGTTCCATCAGTCTATGTGTCTGTTTTTACACTAATACTATGCTCTTTTGGTTAATAAAGCCTTGAAATATATTTTGAACTCAGGTAGTGTGATACCTCCAGTTTTATTCTTTTTGATCAGGATTGCTTTTACTATTTGGGTTCTTTTTTTGGTTCCATGTGAATTTTAGAATTGTTTTCCCCTAATTCTGTGAAAAATGGCATTGGTATTTTGATAAGAATTCTATTGAATATGTAGATTGCTTTGGGCAGTACATTCATTTTAATGATATTAATTCTTCTGATCCATGAGCATAAGATGCCTTTCCATTTGTTTGTGTCCTCTTTACTTTCTTTATCAGTGTTTTATAGATTTCCTTGTAAAGGTCTTTCACCTCCTTGGTTAAATTTATTCCTAGGTAGGTTTTTCTTTTTTCTTTTTTCTTTTTTTTTTAAGCTTTGTAAATGGGATTGCCTTCTTGATTTCTCTCTTGACTTTTTCCATCATTGGTGCATAGAGATGCTATTGATAATTAATTTATCAGATCTCAGAGATTTTGGTGGAATCTATAGGTTTTTCTAGATACAAGATTGTATCATCAGCAAAGAGGGACAATTTGACTTTCTCTTTTCCAGTTTGGATGCCTTTTGTTTCTTTTTCTTGCCTTATTGCTCTGAGTAGGCCCTCCAGTTCTATGTTGAATAGGAGTGGTGAAAGTAGGCATCCTTTTCTTGTTCTAGGTCTTAGAGAAAAGACTTTCAGCTTTTCCCTATTCAGTATGATGTTACCTGTGGATTTGTTATATATGGCCTTTATTTTGTTGAGGTATGTTCCTTTTATGCCTAGTTTGTTGAGAATTTTTATCATGAAGGGATGCTAGATTTTATTAGATACTTTTTCTGCATCTATTGAGATAATCATATGGAGTTTATACTTCATTCTGTTAATGTCATGTATCATGTTTCTTGATTTGTATATGTTGGATGACTCTTGCATCCCTGGGATATTCCCACTTGATCATGGTATATTATCTTTTTGATGTGCTGTCGGATTCAGTTTGCTAGTATTTTCTTGAGGATTTTTGCATGTATGTTCATCAGAATATTGGCCTGTAGTTTTCTTTTTTTGTTGTGTCCTTGTCTGGTTTGAGCATGAGAGTAATGCTGGCCTCATGGCATGAATTAGAGAGAATTCCCTCATCTACAATTTTTTGGACTACTTTGAGTATAATTGGTGTTAGTTCTTTGAAAGTTTGGTAGAATTTGGCAGAGAAGCCATTTGGGGCTAGACTTTTCTTTGTTTGGAGACCTTTTATTACTGCTTCAATCTCATTACTTGTTACTGGTCTGTTCAGATTTTCTATTTCTTGATTCAATTTTGGCAGGTTGTATGTGTACAATTATTTCTTCATTTCCTCTAGATTTTCTGGTTTATTAGTATATACTTGTTCATAACAGTCTCTGGTGATCACTTGTATTTCTGTGATACCAGTTACAATGTCTCCTTTTTCATTCCTGATTTGGCTTATTTGGGTCTTTTCTCTTTTTTTGTTGGTTAATTTAGCAAGTAGTTTATTAATTTTGCTTATCTTTTCAAAAAACTAACTTTTCATGTTTTATTCTTTGTATTTTTTTCTTAGTCTTTATTTTGTTTAGTTCTGCTCTCATCTTTCTTTCTTTCTACTAATTTTTTGGTTTTTATTGTTCTTGCTTTTCTAGTTTCTTGGGGTATATCACTAGATTGTTTATTTGAAATCTTTCTGGTTTTTTGATGTAGGCACTGATTGTTATAAAGTTCCTTCTTAGTACTGCTTTTTATGTATCCCATACATTTTGGAATGTGGTATTTTGTTTTCATTTGTTTCAAGAAACTTTTGATTTCTCAAGTACTTCCTTAAGGAGCATGTTGTTTAATTTCTATATATTTGTATAGTTTCAAATGTTCATACTGTTATTGATGTCTAGTTTTATTCCATTATAGTCTGAGAAGATACTTAATATGATTTCAATTTTTTAAAATTTGTTGACACTTACTTTACTTCCTAACATATGGTATATCATGGAGAATTGTCCATGAGCTGATAAGAAGAATGTGTATTCTGTGGCTGTTCATTGAAATTTTCTATAAATGCTTCTTAGGCCCATTTGGTCTAAAGTCCAGTTCAAATCCAATGTTTCTTTTTAAAATTTTTTGCCCCAATGATCTGTCTAATGCTGAAAATGGAATGTTGAAGTCCCCAACTATTATTGTATTGGGAACTATCTCCCCTTTATAAATCTAAAGCACTTTATATATCTGGGTGCTCTGGTGTTAGATGCATATATGTTTAGAGTTATTGCATCTTTTTCCTGAATTGATCCCTTTATCTTTACATAATGACCTTCTTTGTCTCTTTTTATTGTTTTTGATTTAAAGTCTGTTTTATCTGATATAAGTATAGCTACTCCTGCTCACTTTTGGTTTTCATTTGCATGGGATATCTTTTTTCTCTTCACTTTTGGTCTATGTGTGTTTTTATAGGTTAGGTGAGTTTCTTGTAGGCAGCAACAGTTGGGTCTTTTCTTTTTTATTCATTCAGCCAGTCTATATTTTTTAAGTGGAAAGTTTAATACATTTACATTCAAGGTTATTATTGATATGTGAAGTATTCCTGTCACATTATTAATTGATTTCTGATCATTTTTTATATCCTTTGTTCCTTTCTTATTCTTTAACATTGTGGTTTGGTAGTTTTCAGTAGCAGTAACATTTGAGTCCTTTCTTTTCCTTATTTGTGTGTTTGCCTACCAGTGGGTTTTATATTTTTTTGTGTTTTCATGATGGGAGATATTGTCTGTTCACTTCCAAGTATAGGATTTTTTTCAAGCATTTCTTATAGTGCCAGTCTAGTAGTAATGGATTGCCTTAGCTTTTGCTTCTCTGAGAAAGTCTTTATTTCTCCTTCATTTATGAAGGGTAACTTTGCTGCAAATGCCATCCTTGGGTGACTTTTTTTTCAAATCTCAGCACTTTGAATACATCATCCAGCCATTCTCTCCTGGCCTATAAAGTTTCTGCAGAGGAATCCACTGTTAGTCTAAGGGAGTTCCCTTATAAGTGACTAGACACTTTTCTTTTGCTGTCTTTAGAATTGTCTAAGACTTAGACATTTTTCCCTCTAAGAAATGGCAGTACTAAGAAACCATTCTTAGTACTCACTGGTTTCTAAACACTGAGTATAGAAATAGCCACTTTCTCCTTGCTCCCATGTCACATACACAGCAGAGCAGCCACACCTGTGGTGCTGGCAGGTCTAGGTCAGCATCTGCAAGGCAGTTGTCTTTGACTTTTGACAGTTTGACTATAATGTGCCATGGAAAAGACCTTTTGAATTGTATTTGTTTAGGGATATTTGAGCCTCCTGTATCTGGATACCTAAGTCTCTTACTAGACTTGGGGAGTTTTCAGCTATTATTTTGTTAAATTGATTTTCTAAGCCTTTTGTTTTCTCTTCACCTTCTGAGACTTTGAAAATTCAAATATTTGGTCACTTTATGGTATCCCTTAAGTCACATAGGCTTTGCTTATTCTTTTTTATTCTTTTTTTCTTTATTTTTGTCTGACTGGGTTATTTCAAAAGACCTGTCTTCAAGTCTTCTGAGATTATTTTCATTTCATCTAGTCTATTCTTGAATATTTCAAAAGTATTTTGTATTTTATTTAATGGATTCTTCAGTTCCAGAATTTCTATTTGGTCCTTTCTTATGTTATCTATGTCTTTGGTAAATTTCTCTTTCATATCCTGGATTGTTTTTCTTATTTCCTTGTATTGTTTTTCAGTGTTCTCGTGTACCTCACTGAGCTTCTTAAAAATCAATATTTTGAATTCTTTTGGGGGGATTTTGTAAATTTGTTTTTGATTGGAATCTATTGCTGGAAAATCATGTCCCTTTGGATATGTCATATTTTGTATTTTTTTCAATGTTTCCACTATTTTCACATTAATATCTGTGCATATGGTGTAATAGTTTCTTCTTCCAATTTTTTGAATTTCCTTTTGTAGAGAAGGACTTTTTTCTAAAGATGTATATATATTATTGGTTAGATAGGGTACTTGAGCTTTGATTCTGGATGCATGCTGTACTGTAGTCATTATATGATTTTTTTGGCTGTAAACAATGTCTGTGCTAGCAGCGATTTTCTCAGTGGCTTAGGGTATGGTTATTAGTGGAGGCTGTGGTGAAGTTTTACTAGGGACTGGGACACCAGGTAGGCCATTCTTTGGGCTCTAGCTGTGGCTGTGGTGGGCTGAGCATGCCTGTCCTTGGGCCAAGATCTGTTTTTAAATGTTTAATCTCATAAGCTTTTGCTATGGAAAAAAACTAAGTTTTACTGAGTACTTGTTATGTTGCAGAATCACCAGGGACATTGTACTTGAGAGGAAAAAAGACCCAATGCTGGATCCCAACTTAAGGGTTCTTGCGTAATTGTTGGAAATTGGGCCCATTTGTGAGTGATTTTAAAGGGTCACCAGGCAACTCCAATGTGTAGCCAATATGCAAGCTTCAAAATGTACTGATGCCTGTGTCCTACTGTTAGTTGTTATAATTTAATTAATCTAGGGTGTGACCTGGACTTTGGAATTTTTTAAAAATCCCTCCTTTTTTCAATGGATCTGGGCCCCTGTGAGTCTCAAACTTCAATGTGCACCAAAATCGTCTGGAGAGCTTTTTAAATTAGTTTTATGGATACCACTCCAGATATTCTGATTCACCAGGTCAGGATAGGCTCAAAATTTACATTTTTAATAAGCTTATAAGATGATGCTATTGATGCAAGAATCACAAGGAAATGGAATTTTCTCCCCAGGGACATGTGTCAGTATCTGAAGATATTTTTCACAGTCTCAATTCAGAGTATTTTGATACTGGTTTCTAATGGGTAGAGGCCAGGGGTGCTGCTAAACCTCCTACAATGCACATGACAACTCCCCCCACCTCAAAACAGAGAATTATCTGGTCCAAAATGTCAAGGCTGAGAAACTCCATTCTAGTCTAGACTCTAGAGAGATGTTAGATCATTATAAACTAGGGAATTGAGTAAAAATTTGATGCAAAAACCCAGAACTCTTGAATTAGTATCGTCTTTAAAACTGAGATATAGAACCAACTGCATGGCTTAGATATACATATAGATTGGTAAAACATTGTGATTTATATTTCTAAACAGAAGGCTGACAGATACAGAAAAAAATTGTTGTTTGGCAAAAAAATTTGCTACTGTAGGAATTATTGTGATAGCATTTGAGTGTCTTCCAGAGGATTTCAAATCCTCTGTGAGTTCGCCTTTAAACTATCTGTATAAGAATCTGAACTTTTCAAGGAAATTATTAGAGGACAATTTTTTTAATAAAAGTAGTCAATATAGGATCTCATGAAAAAACTAGTGTTCATAGTGTATTTAAAATGTAATCTGCATTACTTTTAAAGTAGTCTGTTTTCTAAAGTAAGATCCCTGAGTATTTACTCAGCATTTATTAAGTTGTTTTATGTTTTAAGGATTTACTAGCTGGTAAGCCTACAGGAGTTTTAAAAAAACAAAGACCTATCTTTAATGGGTTTAAAGCTAAGGTACATGCATAGGTCTCTGTGATGTGAGGCAGTAAGCACAAAGTGCTTTGAGGGTGGCAAGTATGTTCTAGAAATGTGGATGATTTAGAACCATTACTGAGGGAGAGCTTGCTTCATGGGAAAGGTGAAATGAGGACGGGGCCCATATCAGCACAAGAAAAATCTAGAAATCAGTTAACAAGTTTGGAAGTAATGGGTTGAGGCAAAAAACAAGGTGTCTCAACAGGGAGAACATGATCCTGATGTGAGCATCTGTCCTGTTGTGCACTAAGCCAGGAGCCAGTCCTAGCATGTGTCCCCTGCAGTAGAAGGCCAGTAGGCGGTGGCTGTGTGTAGAATTCCAGGGATGTGGGGAGATTCTGACACTTGACTGCCAACTTTATTGTGAGTCTCAGCCAAGACTCAGTGACAGACCACTGAGGGAAGGCAACCAAAGTAAAGTTTGGGTCTGACATTTCTATTGATGAAACCCAAGAAACTGCACTTTAGAAATAAAATACTAGTTTAGTTCCTGGACCAAAATTTCAGAACAAGTTAAAATTAGGCAGAATACTGATAGCCCTCTCCTATCATCCATTTAATAATGCATTATCCTTTCTGACAAGTGTGTCATTTACGGTTGTGTTCCATTATCTAAGTGTCATAATTATACACCTATTTTAGTGATAGCAGATACTAGCAAATTGCTCCATGAATTTTCTTCTTTTCCATCTCTCTATTGAGCTCTTTTCCAGATTTTTTGCAGTCTTTTGGATACCGTGTGGGCAAAGGGATATATTAGTTCTAATAACCTCTGGTTCCCACTGAAATAAAATGGAAAGACACAATTAAGTGAAATCTATTGTCTGTTTGTCCAGGGTGAGGAGGGAAGGTTCACCTCCTACACTTAGAAGCTTCATGATTGTTAGTATTTATTTAAATAGCAGCCAGGTCCTTTCTCCTCATTATGCTGCATTTTTTTACATCTATTGATTACTTCAAGTGATCATATGAATAAATTCCTCCATTCTTCCAATAAGGTGAGGCAAGCTAAAGGACAATTTTTTTGTTGTTGTCAGATTATTGCTTTACAATGCAGTTTGCAGCAAGAGGCTCCTGCTTGATACTTATTCTTGTTTCCTCTGAGAATAAAAAGCTAAATAAATCTGCATGGTAGGGTTCTGAGATTCATTTGAGTTGCGGCATTTCAGAAGCATTCAGTTGTTTTAAAATCAACAAAGGACTTAAGCTAGTCACCTGGAAATTGATAAATACCTCTTTGTATTTTCCTATAACTCTCAATGAAAATTGGTCTTTGTACCATCCCCTTAAGTAGACAAGCCCTTCTGTCTTGCCCTTTGGATTCAAGATAATGCCACAAATAGAGGTTTTCACTGTCCAGACAAAAGAATTGGAAGTAGTGTTTTTTATGTTTTTATTTTGTTTTTTTAACCCATCAGTCCTCCCTCCCTCCCTCCAAGTACTTGCTGAGCAAGCTACTGGCTACTGCAGAGAGAGAAAGGAGTTCAGCCTTCACTGGGGGAAACAGACATGCCTGCTTTAGGCATTGGACAAAATCATGGTTGACTTCTTTCTCTAGAAGGAATTTGGGTCCTTTGAAAACAGTGAGGCACAAAGTTCTAGAAATTGATATAAACAAAGGTTTTTTTCTATTGCCTCTTCATTCTTTCTTCAAAGTAACATTAAAAAACAGGTATTCTCACTGTTTTTAGCTCTCTGTGGCGGTGGTTTTTCTTTCTTTCAAATATCTGAGCAGCTCGGGACTCAGAGGTTAGAGATGGGAGGGAGGAACAGGCCCCATAATGCTTCCCTCAGGTGGGATGTGAAGCCGTGGGAACAGTCCACTCCCACCAAAAGAGCTCCGTTAGCCGGGTTCACTGGGGAGGTCTCTGGCTATCACTGAAAGACATCATCATTCTCAGACAGAGATACCTCTTCCAGGGATGTTGCCAGTGTGACCATTTCTTGCATCAGTGCAAAGATTGTCTTCTGGAAAACATGCCAAGTAATTTTGTGTGACTTTCTAAATAAATGATAGCCACAATTGCTAAATTTATTTGTTTTTCCCAAGAGAGAGAGAGAGAAAAAGAGCCCTTAATTGTTTGGTGGAACAACAGGAGGTGTGTTTCACTCCTTTTTCAGGCCCTTAGAGGGTCTCCCAAACCAATGGCCCACATAGGTCCTTTGTTCAAAGTGGGTCACACTCCAACCTCTGCTTGGATGCCAAGTTGGTGGGTGGAAAACTGTCATGTTCCACAAATCAGTGGTTAAATATTCAGTGTTTAGGATGGGCATACAGCCAAGGTCATGGGCAGCATACCTAAAAAAAAAGTTAGACTTTATCTCTAGTGGCATCTATTTCAGTGCACATATAGTCCCAGCTGATGTGTTTCTCCAAAAGCCTCCTGTTGGTACCAGCATACAGCAGGCAAAGTTTTCAAGGAAAGAATCAGAATGTAAATACTTAAGGAACCTGAAAATTCAAGATCACAGATTACAACTTTTGGATGTCTTCTGTGCAAATCTAGAGATTCAAAGTAAACAAAAAGTATAAAATATGAAAGTTTAAATACTTGGAGCAATAAACAAAGCCATTTTTCTTTGGTAGAACGGCTAAATATTTTTTAAAACTACATATGCACATATAGTTAAAGTAGCTAACTACTTAAATACATATATTTAAGATATCTTTTCATGCTAAACTTCTGATAAAATATCCCCAAAAATCAGAGTTTAAAGACATTGGGATTTCTACGAGTAGCACAAGTTGTTAACAAGCCATCGTGAGTTACTTGACCTTTCAAGAAACCTGTGCATCTTAGAAATATATGTGATGGGTTTTTGTCTACGTTCATTTGTTTAAGAAATAGGGCTTGTAATATAGTAAAATTTTTCACTATAATATTAATATGATCATGGTAGGAAAGTTTTGCCTGGACATAATAAGTTGACATAGGTCCCTTCTGTTGTCCTGCAGACAACTGTGCCCCACCTCTCCTGTCCAGGCTGTATACCCCTAAGCATGATTTCACTGAGGGGATAAAGTAAGATTTCCTTCCTTGTCCTCATACATCCTATTTATACATATGAAATAAATTCCTTCATAATTAATTGGCAATGTGATCTCAGTAAGAGCTGTGTGTCTGAAGGATCTAGGAGTTGTTTCTCCTGCTTCCTATTACCCAGGCAAACATATTTATAGATTTTGACATTTGTGATGAAACCACAGCAAGGATGTGATGGCATGTGTGTGTGTGTGCAGGTAGGCATCCCATTTTGAATTTTTAAAATCAGCTAACTGCCCTGGAATGCTCATGGTATAAATACTCTTGCCTTAAATTGTTTTTATTTGACCTTCACCAAAAAACATTATCTAGGGATAGAATATGGGAAGGTCAGGGTTGGTTCTATATCTCATCAGTTATGTGAGCCATATGGTAAAAAATGTTGAAGTTTTAACCTTGACTTAAAAATTTTAAGGAAATCATGATTATAAGGGAATACATACAATGAGGTAAGTCACTAGGAGGTTGCACAGAAAGCTTATTAAATCTCTTGTTGAGAATGTATCTATATTGGAGAGAAATAGACAATCTGATTTTCAGTTTTTTCCCTGAGACAGTTTTTCCCTGTGACAACCTTAGTCACAGCTCTCTCCATAAATATATTGGTCATACTCATTTTATTTTAAAAAACTACAGTTATAAATAACTTTTTCTGACAAGTTCAAAAATGTAAGACATGACAGAACATAGTTTTCTTCAATTATATGGTTTTAGTTTCCACAGTGTTGCAATTGTATGGTTTTCCCTGCTGTCATTTTATCCATCAGTTCTGTTGACACTTGCCACTAATTCTTTTTTTCTGAAGTGCCAGAGTCTGACTTTTGGGCTTTTCCTAACTCAGTCTTGAGATACAACTCATATTACTTCATTAAAGAAGATAAAAATAATTCAGGTGACTAAACAATCTTTAAATGTGTCAATCCACATAATTAAGTTTAAAGAATTTATTTGATACATTAAATTGCACAAAAAAAGGCAAATAAGACAAAAACAAAAGTAACAAATTATCTTACTGTTCTTAATTAGAATATATAAGAACTAATGCTAACATGATGAGAAATAGTTGTCGGGTTTGTTTAAGTAATTTTTGACTCATTGCTAGTTATTCTATTTCTCACTGAATTTTCTTTAAAGAGAAAGATTTGACCTTTTGCACCACAATCTGATTATATTCAAGCCTAAAATGTTGTTTTTACTACATTAAACATTTGTATTTATCTAAACATAAACAAAACACTGGCCAGCATGTTTTAGTATTTTAAATATTTTATGTCACAAATTCATACCAAAATCATGCACTAATACTTTGTGTGTATTAATTTAAAAAAACAACTAAAACAGGATGTCCAGGATTACCAGTTCCATTTAAATGACCAAGACTTGGATAGGAAAATAAGTTTTCTACATCATCTTGACAGAGGTAAAGCAGCATCAATGTAGGTAGAGATAGTCACATCTGTCACTGAATATTCATCTTGTTATTGATTTTTCACTGCTGATTCTTCTAAGATTTACTCTTATGTAAGCAATTAGCAGACGTAAGAGTGGGATGTATAAGCAGAGCACCTGAGAAAGACTCAGAACTTAGTTGATATGCTGTATGGCCTAGGGTTAGCCATTCAGCTTCTCTGTCCTTGTTTCCTTATGTTACACTACCTGTCAACTTTAGAGATTTACTGGGAGTAATAAATTGGATGAGATTTTGATGTAGATGTTCAGAGAATCCTCTTCTATCCCCCCTAAAAAAGCTGGATAAAATATTTTTTAATTAATTAGTGATTGTTTTGGAGGCTTAAAACTATGAAAACCCTTAGCCACACATGTCAGTGCAAACAGTAAGAGACACAGCCTGGGTCCTCAGCTGGCGAGGGAGTTTAGACCAGAAGCCCCAAACCCCTCAAATCCAGGATCTCTGAAAGAACCCCCTCTTAGTGATTTAGAGGGACACATACACCCATCAACACTGCCTGAAATAAGAAGATAGCTAAGACCTGTGCATTAGCTCTGAGTACAATGGAAAAAAACAAAAATTTCCCCTAAGAATTCCTAACCACAAACCTACTCTTATAAAGATTTGGCATTTGAATTCAGACAACCTGCATGGATTGAAAAACTCTGAGATAAAAAATAGTTTAAAGCCCCAAGCCCTTTGCAGAAGTAAACACAAACTTACTCTGAAGAAACTCAATTTGAGCCCAGGCCTCAAAGCTATCCCAAGATAAAGGTCCTTGAACCATGAGCTCAAAATCATGTATCACTAAATACACAAGGGGGAAAAAAGCCACCATGAGCAAGAATTGGCCAAAACAACAAACTACTGAGCCTGGCTCCAAAATACTAAAAATATGTAAATGGTGAGATGCAGAATATAAAATATTATATTTATTATTGATTAAAGAAAAATAAGAAAGAGCAAACTAGAAGTGAAATGGAATAATACACTAAAAATGCTGACAGTAAATATATGTTATCCTGGAAATCTAGAGCCCTAAAAAAAACTATTTGAAAAATTAAGGTAATATAAAAGTATTTTAGAGAAACACCAACTGGGAGCATTTACTAATAGAATCTCTGTAAAAGAATGTCTTAGTTCAGGCTTTTATAACAAAAATACCATAGACTGGTTAGCTTGTAAACAACAAACATTTATTGCTCACAATTCTGGAGGCTGGGAAGTCCAAGATCAAGTTATCAGCAGATTTGGTGTCTGGCGAGGGCCCACTTCCTGGTTCATAGATAGCCATCTTTTTCAGCTATGTCCTCACAAGGGTCAAGGGAGCTCTCTGGGGTCTCTTTTTTATGGGCCTAATCCCGTTCATTAGCCTTCATGACATAATCACCTACTAAAGTTTCCATTTTCGAATACCGTCAAATAGGATTCAACATATGACTTTTAGGGGGACATAAACATTCAGTCTATAGCAAGGAATATCTATAGAATATTCTGCAGGGAGAAGGAAAATGATATATATATGCATATATATATATAGTGAATGGGATAAGTAAACTTAAATGTTCTAGAGTTTTTGAATGTTCAGGAAAATGGTAACTATGTAGATTAACTTTTAAACTTAACTTTTATACATATGTACTTAAATATCTAACTCCCAAGCAGAATAGAATTAGAGTGAAACTTCCAAACTAGAGGAAGAAAACTTTAGTGAAATAAAAAAACATTCAATATAAGAGAAGGCAAGAAAAAACAAGAGAGAAACACAGAATGCAGAATTAGTGGGAAATGATGGATTATTCAATAAATGGTTCTGGTATAATTGCTTATCTATAAAGAAAAAATTGAAAATTGATATTTAGTTCATAGTTCATACCTTACACAAAAAATTAATTTCTGATGTATTGCCTTAAATATGAAAGGCAAAACACTAAAAATTTTAGAAGAAAATAAGTGAAAAATATCTCCTTAGGGATTTCATAAATAAATAAAAATAATGTAAACTATAATAAAAATATTAAGGAATTAAATCTTATTATAATTAATAACTATTCATCAAAAAAACCCATAAAGAGTGTTAAAAACAAATCACAAGCTTGGAAAGTGTATTTGTGAGTCATATAAGACATAAAAAGGGCTAGTGTCCATAATACATAAAAACCTCATGTGTCAATAGAAAAATACAATCAATTTTTTTGTATTGAACAGTCATGTCTTATGGGTAACATGGATAGCCAGTTAATATCCAATGCCTATAATGCTTTCCCAAGCCATTCTCCAGGGAATATACTCTAGAGAGATCTTGGCACATGTGCACTAGGAAACACGTACAAGAATGTTCACAGTAGCATTGCTTATAATAGCAAAAAATGTTAGAAAGAGCCCATTGCCTATTGAAAGTAGAATAGATTTTAAAAATGGAATATAATCATACAACTAAATACTATGCAGAATGAACATGAACTATAGCTATATGCGCCAACAGGAATGAATCTCAGAAAAAATAATTTTGAGCTCAAAAAGCAAATAAAAACACAGAAGTATAGTTCCACTCATATAAAGTTCAAAAATAGGCAAATCAAAACACTGTGTTGTTCAGAGACACTCACATGTGATTAAAATATGAAGAAAAGAAATGGAGATATTGTCAAAGAATTCAGGATCATGATCACCTCTGGGAAGGAGAGGGGTGTGCTATCATGGAGTAGCACATGGAAGCCTTCAAAAATACTGGTAATATTCTATTTCTTAAACTGGCTAAATGCAAGGTATTTTTAAATTTTTTTTATACTTTTATTTACATTGTAGAAGAGGCAAAACTTCATCTGTACCCTCTTCAGGCCTCCACCTATGCCTGAGAATTAAATTGACATAGATTAACAGGAGAAAAGCATATATGATTTTCACATGTACATGGGAGCCCCCATAGAAGAATGAAGACCCAAAGAAGTGGCAAAACATATGTGCTTCTATAATGGGTTGAGCAAGGAGAGGCAATTATAGAACAATAACTAAAATATGTGGGGAGACTAAAAGAAGATAAGAGTTATTTTAACAAGCCTGTTTGTACAGAATTCTCTTGGCCTTGACTTCACAGAAGTCTCTGGTAATGAAAATGTTTATTTCCTCCTGGTATAGGGAGAGCATCTTGCACATGAGAGTTTTATTTCCTGCTTTCAGGGAGAAAAGGAGAGGTCATAGTGTTCCTTCTGCACTTGCTGTTTTTCAAATACCTTTACCTCAAAATAATCCTTATGCCAAAGTAGTATATTTTGGGTAGAATATTCTGTCATCCTTCAGTATAATAAAATGTTTAATAAAAATTCAATTTAAAACAATAATTTACTTTTATACCAGGTACTTGTTTTGGCTTTCATATTAAATGAAGGAACAAATAGATTAGTATAATATTTTCCCTTGTCATAGTCTAATAGTTTCCACTGCCTCCTGGGGTTGCAAAATTACATATTTTTGAACTACCCCATACACACATAAAATCTAAATTATTTATGTTTTTATTGAGCCATTTTGCTTTTTTTGTTTTTGACAAGTATGTCCATTCATATATATGAATTTTAAAATGATGCATTGAAAGAGTTTAAAGATATATATACCTATACAATGCAATGTATACATGGTACAAGTTTCAAAGGGTGAGTAGAATCACTGTTTTTGACTAAGTAGAATATGGCTAAAGATCAAATTAGGTGGTTATCTTCTGAAATCTCAGTTAAGCCTAATTCTTTCTTATTTGTTTTTATTTTTCTTTTGACACAATCAAAGCAAAATGATTGAGAGGAGCAGAGACAGGATTAGAACATCATGTATCTTTGCAGAATAAACTATGGATTTCTGTTGTGTGACAAAAATGTTGAAGGAGAAGAGAAACAATTTTCACGAAAAGAAACAAAGTAATTTGTTAACAAACACATCTCACTAAGCTAACAAGTCAAGTTCACCCACCTTAATACCTGCCACCTCCACATCAAAAATAAGATTTATCAGGGTGGGTTTATAAGAGCTCAAGGAGATCAGTCTAAGAGGAAGCACCAAACTGATGTAAATGGATGCATCCAAGATGGTGCACAACATGTTTAATAACCAGTTCAGTGCATGACCAATGGGAAAGCATGCTGGCCCTCAGACTGTATCAGCCCATCCCAATATCAAGGCTGGTGTCTTTCAACCTTTTATTTTGTTTTATGCAGGTTTTTGTTTTTGTTTTTAATCCTAGAACAGTGCCCTGCACACAGTAGTTGTTCAATAAATAATTGTTGAATGAATGGAATTATATGTTTAAGGTTTAAAAAGCAGAGAATAAAAACTAAAAGCTATAGTTTAGAAGATAGTATATATGTATAAGGACATTTTATGTAGGTTGAAAATAACTCAGCAGGAGATGAAAAGACAGAAATTAAGTATAGTAGGGAGCAGAATAGAGCAACTACAAGGTGCATGGGCTTTGGAGTCTGAGAGATGTGAGTTCAAAGCCCATCTTCGCTGGTTACTGAATTTGTAATTACAACCAAATTACAAAATTTTTCTTTCATTTTTCTGGCCATTTTAACGATCTTTGTCCTACATCTTCAGCACTTTCTCTATGATGTATATAGGTTTCTATCCTGCTTGAGATTCATATTTTCTGAGGATGAATATTTCTTTTTTTTCTGTTCTGGAAACTCTCAGCCATTATTTCTATAAATATTGACCATTCTTTTCATCTAGAATTCATTTTAAGCACATATTGAACCTTGTCTTTCTAGTCTCTATGTTTCTTAAACTCTTTTTTTTGTTGTTTTGTTTTGTTTTCTTTTTTTTTATATTTTACCTATCTTTATCTTTCCTCTGCTTCATCTTTCATTTCAGTCATTTTCTGTTCAGTTATATCTAATCTGCTGAAACTTTAATTTCAATAATCATATTTTTCACATGTAGAGGTTCTATTTGTTTTAAATCTTATTGTTTTCATAGTGTCTTGTGTTTTCTTATGTTTTTATTAATTTTATGATAAGTGGGCCTTTATCTGTAGAAATCTTTTCTGGCCTGGATTGAAGAGGTTTCTCTCTAATGTGGTTTTCTGTTTGCTTCTGACAGATAAATCAAGTATTTTGCTAACCCCAAGCCCCTTTCATAGCTGATATTCCCCATTCTATATGTGTAGCATAGATTTAAATCTCAAACTCTAGGGGAAAAAATGCCCACAGGGTAATGCATTTTCAGGGAAGTCTTTTTTGTTCCCCCCACCTAGAGCTGAAGCCACGAAAGACAAGTCTTTTTGTTGCCCATGAATGTTGAAGGGCAGATTTTTTCCCCCAGATTTCCCCTTTACTGAGGGTGCAGTTATTCAAAGGTGCCTGCTTTTTATGAGGGTTTTAATTCCACTTCCTGCCTCTATGAGCCCAATCCCTTATCTCCTGGTCTTGTATGGATGTTATAAACCCGAATCTTCTTCAAGGGATTCTGGCTGATTCATTTCCCAATTTGTATTTGCCTCCTGGAAATTTTCCTTACTTTCTTGTAAGCTCTGCTATGCAGTTCAAGTTATTCTATAGAGGGAAATTTCTCAAGCTATATGCTCTGTCTTGCTGCAGGAAATGAAAATTTCCCACTTACCTAATACTAGGTTCAACCATATGACTTGCTGATTTTTGACATATAAAATTTCATTTATTTCCTATGTTTCATAATTTCATATGTTTCTTAAATATTTAATTTAACTTACATATTTCTTAACCCTCAAAGTTGATGTGAGGATTAGATAAGATAATGTATATAACGTTTTTAACATATGGGACATAGAGTGAAGAATAAATGGTAGCTTGGCACTATAAACATGTATATGTCAATAACTATAAGGAATATTTGCCTCTAAGGAGGGGAAATTGAATTGCTAGAAATTGAATTGCTGGGATGGGAGGAGACTTATTTTTTCCTATAAGCTCTTTGTAACTTTTGAATTTTGAACCAGGTACATGTATTTTCCATTCAAAAATTATTTTAAAAATTGACAATAAAAATTGTAAACTCATCAAACTACTAATGTAGCTAATTATTAGGCAGAACATGAGATTGGGGATGATTTCCCACTTTTTATACAATATTTGTGTTGTTTGAATTTTTATAATAAACATGTTTAAATGCTATGTTTACCATTTTGAAATTAAAGTTCAAAAAATCATTTGGACATATGTCCATACAGGTATAAAAGTAATTAATATTTTTTGCCTATTTGCATGATAAAACCCAGGTTATATTAGCTTAAAGACAATCAGTAGGCAACTCAAGCCTAATTTGGTGTGAAAAGCAAAAACAAAAAACACTTAAAACAAGGTAACTTCAAAAGCTGAACTTTAAAAATAGCAGAGATATTTTATAGTTATAAATTATACTTTGTGCTTTGAATATTTTAGAGAAGATATTTAGCCTCAGAGTAGAGGAAAATAATTGTCAAGACATGGCAGAAAAATGAGACATTGTTTTGTTGTTGTGGTTTCTTATAAAACAAAGCAGAACCGCATTTTAAAACAAGCTCACAGATTCTTCTGTGTGGTGTGATACTGAAGACATTTACAATAAATATACTAATGGATTTTTTAAATTGCACCCTAGTTGGGACGTTTTCCCTAAGAAATATGAAGCCATTAAAAGGAGCTATCACAGCAGCCTAAGTGCCCAACATCCTCCCAGGGAGTTACCCTATATGCCTGGGAGGAGCCCACTGTGGATCTCTGGACTATTAAAATTTACCTTAAATGTATCCTCCCTGAGGCATTCGAGGTAATGTGGTATTCCGTTGTCTTTTTATTTTTTCCTCCATTTGGTCTACATTAAGGTATCTCAACCTCAGCACTATTGACATTTTGGGCCGGATGAATCTTTGCTGTTGGGCGCTGTCCTGTGCACTGTTAAGAAGTGTAGCACATTCCTAGCCTCTACCCACTAGATGCCAGCAGCAGCCCCCTCCTCAGCTGTGACAACTAAAACTGTCCCTAGACATTGCCAGTCATCCCTTGGGGGACACAATTACTCCTTATTGAGACCACTGTTCTACATCTTGCTAAATTCTTTAGTCTGTGAGGAGTGTCAAGATTGGGAAGAGAGACCTTTGGCATTTTTTGTGGCTTACTGCGGGGGAAGAAAATCTCTTTGGGAAGAAGCTTCATAGCTCAGTCTGATTCTCTCACTAGATAAACTGAAGGGAGCCAGTGACTACATCCCAATGGCACTCAAAAGAAATACCACTGTCCTCCCACTGAAGCATAAGACATGACTCCTTGGAGGGTGTTACTCATATAAACTAAGTCCATTTGCAAGTAAGACCTGGGCATTATTTTGGGTACAAGCCCATAAATGAACTGGAGAGGCCAGAAAAGGACTGGCAGGAAGTTCTTATGTCAGATTCCATACCTGGGCTCATTAAGAATCATATTAACTGTGTCTCCTCAGGTAAATATACACTTCTGCACATAACAGAACTTAGAGAGGGTTCCTTGCTCTTAATCCAGCTGGTGTATGTTGGACAACTTAAAAGTTCTGGGTTGAGGATTTCTATTTAAAACATTTTCATCAACTCATACTATATTCATTTCTAATACTTAAAACTTTGCACTTAAGAATATTAACTATGTAAAAGTTTAATTTTAGTTAGAAAGATAGAGAAAATTCAAGAAAATTTCTCTTAAAAAAGCAGAGTAGATATCCATATTAAAGTAATATATTAATTTTCCTTCCTTTCTCTTTTTTAAAGAATGATAAACATTTCCATGTAAAACTGAGTTTCTTTTTAGTTCCTTACTCTGGGCATAGGAAATAAACTATATTTTACAAAGTCAATTGTCAAAACTCAACATTAAGAAGTGAATAACCTTATCCAACCAGATGAAAGTTTTTACTATTTAAATCCCACCAAGTATGCTTGAATAGGTATACATTTATTCAGTTAAAATACTTTGAAATTATTCAGGGTTATTTTGAAAGCACATATAACTTAGGTGAAAATAAGTAATTTTTTAGGAGTTAATTTATATTAGAATATATTTATATAAAACCACTTTAACTGTTTATAAAAAATCTTCATAATATCTTATAATTTAATGTCTTAAAACCCATCACTACATGAATATGCAAAATGACTTAAGACTTGGTCATTTAAGGATAAGATAGTTTTATTTTTCCAGTTAAACCTTTTTATCCCTTTTCTTCTGTTTATGTATCCATTGATTTACTTCTGCCTCCTGTATTAAGTATAATTCTGCAATACCATTTTGGAATACTGTGTGATTTGTAATTTATGAAAGAAAATCATTTGCCTCCTCCTTTATTTGTTAAATATTAGCCTCAAAATTATTTTTCAGGGTCAGCAATTGTGATATAAAACTGAATACACATGAACTGAACACATTTATAAATTGAAAAGATCTAGAGTTTCTGAAAAGAATCCATATTTGTCCTGGTTTCTTTCTTAAATATTCCTTGCTCCTTCTCTCCACTATAATAAAGGTGCTCTCCTTATAATCTGTGACCAAGAGGCAACAGGAAAAGGATGTGTTCTAAGGATCACAAATTTATTCTAAGAATTAAGTACACCAAATTTGAGCACCTGAAAGGCAAAAAGGAGAATGCCAATAAACTATTTTGCAGGAAACGAAGCATAGTTGCCTAATATGCTCTCCTTCTATCTTATCCATCACTACAAAGAGTAGGCACCTTTGCTAGGATGTGAGATGATAGCAAAAAAGGAGACAGCCCTATATACCTTTTGGTGTAGAAAAGGTCTGGAAAGATTGCCTCTCTACCGACAACAGGTGAGCTTTATGATGTGGCAATGACTTGTAGACACCTAGAGCAACAACTACTTATGTCCCAACAGAGAGGCCAGGAGCCCCCTGCTGTCATCTTCCCTAGCAGGAGACCTCAGGAAAGTTGGTGTCTCTACCACCCAAGTTCCCTAAGCACACTCCATGAATAAACAGTGGTGTGACCTTGAGCAAGTTCCTTAACCTTTCTGAAGCCCAGGTTCATTTCCTAGGATGTTATAAGGATCACATGACAGAATGCCAGTAGCATATAGTAGCTGGACAGCAGTAAGTCTTCAACAAATGGGGGGAGAGACGTGGAGAACCCTATCTGTTGGTGACTCCCCACCCTAGCTGTTTCCCCTCCCCATCATTCCTGCCAGTTCACTCTGTAAGGGAAAAAGAGGTAGAAAGTTGAACAGAGACTTAATAGGAGAACATCCAAATTGACTCAAAAGATAGGCATTCTTGATTTGGGGTTATTGCTCCATTTATTGAGTGAAGCTTATGAAGCACTGTGCTGTGGCCTGCTCTCCTTTCCTCTCCTCTGGTATGGTGGTCATAGGTTATTAGCAAAACCAACATGTGACTTAGGTCCTTTAGGAAACTGAACCTCAATCATGTGTTTCCAAAAGAAATTTTGTCAACTTTCAGTGTGGAAATTGGATCTGGGATATAAGCAATTAGACTGCAACGGCTCCCTGGTATTGACCCTGCACCTGATGATCCTTCTTTTTCTGCTCTGTCCTTTGATCATCCTGATGAGGAATTAGCTTGCTGTGGCGCTGCATTCAATCTGGACAGCCCCAGGGGAGCAACAGGAGTGGGCAGGCCCTTTATCTGCTGTGAGCATCCCAGACCACACTTTGACACTTAGCCTACTTCCTTGACCCTTGATGAAACTGTCAATTTCCTCATTTATTGTCACATCTGTGTTTTAATTTTTTCCTCCTTAATAATTTCTACTTTATAGCTGTCTCTTTCCCATCAATCTGGAAATATTAACTTTAGATCAACTCACTGGAAATTTTTTCATGTTTATATTTTATACTTTCTCCAACTAAGGAAACTTATGATCCATTTCCTAAAGAAATTTCAGCCTTTGCCTCCAGAGAGAATCACATTCATGGCAATTTTCCCCCTTTCTGTTACATTAGTAAATTAGGTACCTTGGACTGATTGTAGTAGAGAGTTTTCAGCAACCTGGGGATTTTCATTTTGTAAGAAAGAGTGGGCACAAGTGAGGAAATAACAAATTCAGAGATCAAAATAAAATTTCTGAGGTTGAGCAATTGTTAAGGAATGATTATATGCCAGCAATAAGTCTTAAAGACTGAGTTCTAAGATTTTCTCAGTAAGATTTGCTTTTGCCATAAGTCAGGTTTCATGAATATGCAACAAATTTCAGTTTACCATTAGTTTCACCATTAAATAAACATCATTACCTTAGAAAGAAACTTCTCTTATGATTTCCCAGAGAAGTTTGTTAACCTAAGACTCTTAAAATTCAGGCAGGCTTTATTTCTATTTGTGTTGGTGCCTTTATCACAGAGGGGATTGGGGGAATTGGAGAGGAGGCTCATGGGAAAGTATCTATACTATATTCTCTGTGACGTGTAAATCATCGAAGTGGAGGAAAAGAAAGTAGAAAAACTGCTGGGTTTTGGTGCTATTTGACTTGCAAAGAACGAAATTCAGGGAGCAGAAAACATTTTGGTTTTCAGAATAAAACTAAAATTTTTTTTTCTTTCTCTAAAGAAAGAAGAATTATAATTTGAAGACATAAAATAAATGACTTGATGGAAGAAAAAATATAGTATTCATAGTAAGATATCCAGAGTTGGCCAGAGCAGTGCCAATTTCTAACAGGTACACAGGAATCCTGTAGCCAAATCTACCCTGAATATAATTATAGACAAATGATAAATCTCAGTAAGTAATTCTCAGATCTTGGCCATGCTAGAAAACTTTTAAAGATTGCCTGCCAACTCCAGTGAAAAGTGTGTGTGTTAGTCCCAAACTTCAGGGCTAATTTTTTAGGGGAAAAAGATATAACTTACAACCCAGACCTTTTAAAAAATACACTATTTTTGTATCAGGAATACATCTTAGCCAAGCCCCTGAGTGCCCCTGCTCCCATCTCTTTCAGGAAGTGCCCTTAGCTCTTTGGTTTCTCTCATCCTAACCGACCGCGGACTTACCATTCCAAACTGGTCAGAAACTAGACTATTCATCACACAGCAGCTTTACTTCCAAGATCTCAAAGCAATCTACCAAGTTTCCAAGTAGAAACAACCTTATCATTTGTATAGTTACAAACCTATAACCAGTGGCAATTGTATTTTTCAGATGCCAGATACAGAAACTTTTACCTTATCTAGGAAAACTGTGGCCTAGGTAAAAGTATCAGAGGATTGATTTTTTTTCCAACAAACACCAGAACTTTTAAGTTTAGCATAGTAAACCCAAAGGTATTTTTCTTGTCTCCTTATGTCCCTTTTGTCCTTGTCAAGATGTCCAAAATGCATTCTTTTGCCAAGAACTGAATCTAATCATCCAGAAGGCCAAGGCATGTAAGGTTTCAATAAGCACCTGGGACAGGTACATCTAAGGGACCAAAAGAGGACTCTCCTTCTTTTGCTATTTCCAGTAAAGGTCTTTCCCTGCTTCCTCCCACATATCCCATTATTTTAAAGTGGGTGTTCTAACCCTACTTTGTATTAATAGTTGGAAATGTTAAGGTAAATAGCAAAATAGACTCATATGTTTAACATGGGTTCTCTTCCTTTTCACATAGGGACTCTTTTGGAATAAATAAATAAATAATTCTATCTAGGAAAGGAAAATAGCAAAATGATTCCTAATCCAATGGGAGATGAAGCCCAGAGCATCACTTCTATAACAAGGACATGGCTTAGGGTAAACCATGATAGCATAGCTTACTTAGGCATCTGCCCAATGGGCATTATGGTTTTGCTTAAGATATTTTGTTTTAGAGAAATAATTAAATTCTTCTATTGCAGCAATGCTTAATTATACATGCCCTGAAGCTACTACCACTTGTCTCAGTAAATTCACTATAAATTACATTGGTATTTTAACAAGGTATGGTACTATGCATAGGAAAGCCACCTCAAAGACATCAAAGTTAATCTGTCAGAGCTGAATTTCAAGTAATTGCCTCGGGCTCTTTCAGCATAGCCGGAATCATATTCTCTTTAGAAGAGCAACTGAATCCCAAACTACAGGATGGCTTAGTACGTTGTCAAGTTTATTTAATTTTAAAGGTATTTGCATTCACCCTCACCAGTCTTAGTGTAGGTAAATTTTATAGGTAAGTGGATGGATAATTCTTAAGCTTTCTTCAAAATATAATTGTCCTAAATGTATATAAACCTTAAGAATGAATAATATGCTGAAATAAAAAAAATAGAGGAAAAAAAGAATGAATAATGAGACAAGCATAAACATGAGATTTTATCTAGTTTCTGAGAAACAAATAGTGTTTATACCATAGTGTTATAACACTGAGGAGATTTTTTTTATATTTTTCCTAGAACATAATGTAGAACATAAAATTATTCACAAAATAAACTTAGCCATCATTTATCAATCCTATCAAACATTTGAAATATTCAGCTCATTTTCAGAATGTATCCATTAGGAGAAAAAATTATACATTTCATTGTAACATTTAACATCATTTTTCCCCTACTGCCAAAAATGAAAACAGAGTTTACTTTTTACTGTAGAAAACACATTATAATCTTACTCCATCAAAGGCCAAGTTTGAGAATTATACATCTGAGAGAAGAAATTTCCTTTAATTTATTTAAAATGTATGTTAGCGTGTGGGAGTCAGCTGCCTGAGTAATGCTAGAGCTTCTGCTGGTTTGTGAAATATGATTTCTTAAAATTTGAGCGCACATCTAAAGAAGACCCCCACGGTGAGCGTGCTATCCCGGAAGGACCTCAAAGAAAAGTTAACTATATAAAGGACAGGGGGAGGGGCTGGGCGCGGTGGCTCACGCCTGTAATCCTAGCACTCTGGGAGGCCGAGGTGGGCGGATCCTTTGAGCTCAGGAGTTCGAAACCAGCCTGAGCAAGAGCGAGACCCCATCTCTACTAAAAAATAGAAAGAAATTAATTGGCCAACTAAAATATAGAAAAAATTAGCCGGGCATGGTGGCGCATGCCTGTAGTCCCAGCTACTCGGGAGGCTGAGGCAGAAGGATCGCCTGAGCCCAGGAGTTTGAGGTTGCTGTGAGCTAGGCTGACGCCACGGCACTCTAGCCGGGGCAACAGAGTGAGACTCTGTCTCAAAAAATAAATAAATAAATAAAAAAATAAAGGACAGGGGGAGCTAGACCGAGAAAGAAACCCAACAAGAAATGATTAGAAACTTTGTGGCAAGATGCTATGAAGGGTTCCATTTTCTCTTTTCCTTGGAGCTGTGGCAGCTTTCTTGTCTGAAACCTAAGTCCAGTTTGGTTGGCTAAAGTCTTTTCTTGAAGAAGAGAAGGATATGGAAGAGAAGATCTTCTTGCTCAGTGCAGGTGACCTAGTCTGCTGTTGTTGGTCAGGCAGCTGCTCTTGCCTGACATTTGCATCCTAACCCAGCTGGTGATGAAGCTGCAGTCCCCATGGTATCTGGCTATATTAGGAAGTGTATGTGTGTTAATGTGTGTGTGTGTGTGTGTGTGTGTTTGTGTGTGTGTGTATAAAGAGGAAAGGGACAGAGAGATGAATCTTAAAGAAAAATAGTAAAATATCTGAGAGATGAGCCTTTAGAAATTCAACATCCTACCTTTGTTTGTCAGGCTCTTCAGATGTGTCACAAATAGTCCCCAAAGTTACTCTCTCCCCGCTCTGCGCTGCAGTAGGATTTTGTTTATATCTCAAGAGTAGCACATATGAAAATTCGTGTTATTACTTTTTCACTTGCCTATCTTTCCTAGCAACTCTTGGGTTTCTTAAAGGACCATCTGTGCATGGTTTCTAGTTGTCTGGCCAGCACTTGGAAAAGGGTCTGCGCACAGTAGTTGCTCAATAAATATTGGATGAATGAATGATCAAATACAAAAATGAACTTGACTGTATCCAGGGGATGGATTCATCACCTATTCCCCTGTATATTCTCAGTACCTGGCACAATTCCTGCACCAGCAGAGTCTTGGTATAAACAAGTAGGAAGGAAATGTCCAAGACTTCCACTAGCGTCATCAGCTGCATTGGCCCCTAACAGAACAGTCAGCCTGTCTGTTGAAGCTTTGACGCCAGATATTGACTTTGTCTCTAGCTATGAAAGTCCCGATGGCATCTTTTTCCACTATAAACTGTTTCATCTACATTGAAAATCTGTTTAGTGTAGCCACTTTCATTAATTATCTAACTAGATCTTCTGGATAACTTGCTGCAGCTTCTCCATCAGCACTTGCTGCTTCATCTTGTGCTCTTCTGTTACAGAGATGGCTTCTTTCCTTAAACCTCATGAACCAACTTCTACTAGTTCGCAACTTTTCTTTTGCAGCTTCTTCACCTCTCTCAGCCTTCAGAGAACAGAGTTGGGACCTTGCTCTGGATTAAGCTTTAGCTTAAGAGAATGTTGACAAAAAGTAGTATACCTTATCCATTTGTAAAACACTCTTTCTCACACCTGTACACACACACACACACAAAAAAAAAACACCTGTGATTTGGTGATTGTGAAATTTTGGACTGAGGGGTGCTGCTGTGTATCTCTTGTCACTTCATACTTACATACACACACATGCACACACACACAAATAAAGCTTTATATTGTTTGGAGACTTTTTGATAAAGGCCATTCTCACTGGAGATAAGTGATATCTCATTGTAGTTTTGATTTGCATTTCCCTGATGATTAGGGATGTTGAGCATTTTTTCATATGTTTGCTGGCCATTATTCTGTCTTCTTTTGAAAAATTTCTGTTCATGTCCTTTGCCCACTTTTTGATAGGATTGTTTCATTTTTTCCTTGCTGATTTTCCTGAGTTCTAAATAGATTCTAGGTATCAGCCCTT